>JAJPUD010000328.1:195514-323528 GCA_023553655.1 Myrmecobius fasciatus
CTACTACTACTACTACTACTACTACTACTACTACTACTACTACTACTACTACTACTACTACTACTACTACTACTACTATTACTACTACTACTACTTCTACTTCTACTTACTACTATTACTGTTATGTCAATTCTTTTAGATCTCTGGAATGTATTCATGTGGACCTGGTGATCCAACTTCATTAAGATAGCTAGGTGCTCTTATTATTTCCTTACTTATTTTGGATTTGATGTTAAAACCATTTTTGTCCTACCATTCTCAGTCTAAAAATCATCCTTCTTGTAAAGCAGAGGTTAAATTAGAGCTACATAAGCCTGTCTTCTCTCTTTTGTCATCCTTTGATGATATCCTTTATCATCTTTGCCTTTCTCTTGCACATTGCATATCAGCATGGCATATATTCTTCCTTTTTTGATTTTCCTCTTACTCTCCTGACTCCTCAAATGAAGAGAACAATCTCTCTGGGTTGAGTAGCATTTGTTGCCCATAATCAGCTCACCTAGTTCCAGTGTAACAGTACAAAATTCTAGTATTTCACTACTCTTTTGTATTCATTTTGATTATGGTCATCATATTCAATGTATCTTAGACTTAAATATGTAATCTGGAGTCACTAAAGGCGCTTATTTTTTTTTGGATATATAAAATTATGAAGTGGATATAGGTTTGTTATGATTGCTTTTTTAGGGGTTCTTACTGTCTTGTAATATATTAGATACATTGGGACAAACTGCAATTCTTCTTAAGCTCCTGCATCCTGTAAAGTAAGATAGGGCTAATTCATTTTAACAAATATTTTTAAACATTTACTGTATTCAAAAGCAGGGGCTGTGATAGGGTATATTGGTAAATATCTTTCTGAGGTCCTTGTTTATATAATGAATTTGACTTTGACTTTAAAAAGTAGCACAGAATTTATAGATCCAGGAGTTATATTGATTTATCATTATACTATCATATGAATATACAAAAAATTTAATTTAATGTAGTTTAAAATATAATTCCTTCTAAAGCATTAAAAATCTGAATTGCATCTATGAGCAATTTCACTGAATCAGATTCAATATAGTTTTAAAAACTTGAATATAAATGTAAATTTTTTACATCAATATTTTCCTTTTGATTTCTCTGCAACAAAGAAAGCATAATCAGTCTGCTCCATAATTTTTTATCTAAAGCACATTCACATTTACTTGATTTCATAAAAGTATACCAAAAAGGAAGACAAAAATTCATAAGAAAGCTCAATATTATAAAACTTAGGTTATGTTACCAGAAAACCACAATTAGTATATTTGATAGAGTTTCCATATGAATTCTCATGAAAATGTCCTCTTAAATCATCATTGCATCTAAGGGTTTATATACTTATTTTTATTGCTTTTTCTTTCTTTTTTTTCTTTTCTTTTTTTTTTTTTTTACTTTTTTGCTGAGGCAGTTGGGGTTAAGTGACTTGCCCAAGGTCACACAACTAGGATGTGCTAAGTGTCTGAGGTTAGATTTGAACTCAGGTCTTCCTGACTCCAGGGCTGGTGCTCTATCCACTGCACCACTTAGCTGCCCCTTTTATTGCTTTTTCAAAAAAGTTTTGAGGTTTTGGCTTTTACTGGTGACATTCATATTTTTTTCATCACTTCTCAAGTTAATGTGGTGTAATAAACAAAATTGCATTTTAAATAATGGACAAATGCTGAATTATAGTGAGTAATTAAATATAGTCAAAAGAGCATTTTTTTCAAGTAATTTTTTAACACCTCTCTTTCCATATCAAAATCAATTATCTCTGTTATTTGTGTGCTAAGTATACACCTTTAAGATATAGGACAATTTGAGATCCAAAGACAAACTTTTCATAATAAGTGAGACATGACCTTGAAAAGAAGAATGATTTCATAAAATAAGGAATGTATAAGAAATCCTTTAACCCTTTAGGACTCCCTTGGGTAAACATTCCAATCCAAGCTTCTTTATGTTGTTGCTATAAAGAAAGTTTACAAGGGTTTGACATGACCTGGAAAATGGCCATTTTCCCAGAAATGCTCCCTTTCACAAAAATCATTGAATCAGTAGCAGTCATTCCAGCTGGGCTACACATAATAAGTTATCAAATCTGTAAGAAGTACATTAGTCACTCAGGGACAGCTTGGGTAACCAGTGATGGTTAAAGAGTGAATCTTTTCATTCCTCCTCCTAGATATTGAAACTGTTGTTTGTCAGACATTTCAGGAAAATGGTTTACACCTAGTGGCTAATCTCACACTTATGTCTAAAATATATGACATGTTCCAAAGGGTGGGGGGCAAGACAATTTAAGTGGAAAGTGCACTAACAATTAAGAGAGTGATGAGGTAGGCTTTGGTTTTAACTGTGAAAGAAATAAGGATTTTAAGGAGAGATGAGAGGGTAGTGTAATCTAAGCAAAAGGAATTCCCTTTGTAAAGGCTCAGATGAGAGAGATATATTGCCAAATTCAGGTATGTGTGTGTGTGTGTGTGTGTGTGTGTGTGTGTGTGTGTGTGTGTGTGTTGATCTTCACAATTCTGGGAGGTATTGCATCCTTCATTTTATAGTTGAATAAATTAAGGCAGACAGAGATTAAGTGGTTTGTTCAGAGTTAAACAGCTAGTAAGTGTCTGAGGCTGGATTTGAACTCAGGTCTTCCTGACTCCAGGACCTGCTCTGCACCATCTAGCGGCCAATGGCCAGGCTTAGGGGGAAAAATCCCAGTGTCTCTTTTGAGTTTTCTATGCCCACAGAATAACCAGGTAGAGATGTCTTTTGTACACAGTGAGTTTTCTATGCCCACAGGATAACCAGGTAGAGATGTCCATCAGGCCATTGCTATTATAGGACTAGAGTTCAGGAGACAAATTAGGACTGGATCAGATTTGGAGACCATATATAGAGGGAAGATAACCTTGCATAGGGAATCTCAGATTTTGAAAAAAACTCAAACGTCATTGAATCTGAATTCTGTCTAGAGTTGAATAAGAATAAATAATATATAAATATAAAGCTGAATGTATATTATTCAAAAGTAATCATATCCTACACTTTTATCTTTGGAATGGTTTTTCTAGTTCAATCAAAAGTCTTCATAACCTAACCTATCTCTCATCTAGTTCTCTTTCTGTTGCAATCTAGAGTTACATCTTCATAAAACCCGTTTTGTTTAACTTCTTTCAATCCCTACATATTGCTTAAAGATTTCCCAAATTCTTTTCCTTTATTTTGTGAAGTAACATGTAATAGCTACATAGTGTGTCATAAATCATTGACAGACTAGTAGTCTTTTTTTTCTAATGGCTTTAAAATATATTTGAACAGAAAAAAAAACATTTTAAATAGGTATAATAGTTTTATATTATTTCATTGATTAAAGTCATGAAAAAAACAAGATCTGTTGTTTTGTTAAATATGAAATAATCTCCAAATATTTCCTTGTACAATTTTGATTTTGAGATTTTCTCAACCTAAACATGAATTATAGTCATCTATAATTTAAAGCAATGGCTTTTATAATAGATTCAAAAAGTACACATATTATTATATATTTAGATACAATTTGATAAATTGAAGCAAGGAAGAACAGTAAGGTAATCAGTTGTATCTATATTTGTTCAATTCCCCAACCAAGGTTTGGTTTATTAATTTATGTTTTGATTTTAAATGAATATGAAAAGATTCATTGTCTTTTGTTATATGTAAGTAATTTTATTTATCAATTCTCTTTAATCCAGTTCAACTTTATTCATTAAATAGATATTTGAAATATAAACAAAGAAAATATACTTACATATTAGATTTGGAGCAGCAAAGGAACTTAAGATGATTTAGCGCCATCTCCTTATTGTCAATTTTTGGTAATTGATTTAGCATTCAGTTACTGGAACAATAAAATACACTTAAGATTAGATAAATTTTGCATATTTAGGGAAATGATGAAAATAATTAAAAAGTAATTTTGAATTCACTTTAAACAATAATAGTTTTGCTCTTAGTACCAACAAAGATGTTTAAGATTGGCTGGTGTATTCCCTGTTTTACAGTCAGTTGAGTCATCCTCTCCCCAAATTAAGTTCCAAAGAGATGAGGTGATTTTTGTGGAAGGTCATAATATTAATCAGTGACAGAAATTAATAATGATGATGATGAGGAAGAGGAGGAGGATAATGATGATGATGAATATATAGTACCTACTATATGCCAGACACTGAGCTAAGCAACTTATAAATACAATCTCATTGGCTATTCACAACAATTTAAGAAATATCATTCCCATTTTACATTTGAGAAAATTGAGGCAAATAGCTACTAAATGTTTGAATATGGAATTGAACTTAGGTCTTCCTGACTCTAAACCCAGTGTTTTTTCTACTGTGCCACCTAACTGTCTCAATTATAGGTCTGTTCATTTAATGTCTGAATAATGAAATAAAGACAATCAATTTTAATACAAGATTTATTATGCTTCTATTTTAGTTGGCAGGTCATGTACTGGTACACTGGTAGTACTTCTGGAAGATGAAAATGATAATTCACCTATAATTAAGGAAAATGTGACAATTTGCCGTCATGGGGATGAAGGTGGTGTGATAGAAGCTGTGGATCATGATGGACCTAAAAATGGTCCACCTTTTGAATTTATTTTGGACAATCAGTCTAATAAACTTTGGACAATACGAAAAAAATCTGGTATGTAAAGATAAGAAATGTATCCACTTATAATCCATTAAAATCCTTATATCTTCTTATTGAAATGAAAATTGTTAGCATTAGTTTGTAACAATCTCAGATATTATGATAAGGTAGAAAAGTATTATTTTAAAAACAAACAAACAAAAGAAAACCATTGCATGTGCTTCCCTACTCTGCAAATCCTTTAATGGATAAAGCATTTAAGGACAAAAATGTGTTAATGTTGAGTTAAGGGATAACTCCATCTCTTTTATCCCCCAAATAAATGAGTAACTCCAAATAAAAATATCCACCTGACTTTTCTTTTTACCCAAGAACTTTTATCAAAATTCATAACTTGGTTATTAACTTGCATTGAAAGGTCTTGTTAATATTAGGTCAACACTTCTCTTCATCTAGATACATCTGCAATAATTCATCCAAAGGATGGCCTCAAGAGTGATTTTTATTCAGTGCCCATTAGAGTCAAAGATCGCCATGGCCTTGGTAAAGTATCTCACTTACAAGTCAGATTGTGTGATTGTACTTTACCAAGTGATTGCAAGTTACCTGGTCGGGTGAGAGATATAGAACCTTCAAATATACGTCTTGGAAAATGGGCTATCCTTGCAATGGTGCTGGGTTCTGCACTGCTACTATGTAAGTATAATTATTTACCTTGTCTTTCCTCAAATTATATTAAATGTGGGTTTTTTGTGATCATTAATATTTTTTTCATAATATCATCTAACATGAACTTCTATAGAAAATTAATTACAGAACTACATGGGGACTTAGATTTCCTACTGTCTAATCTTCTCATTTTATAGATAAGGAAACTTGAGGTTGGGCAATACCTACTTGAGAGAAATAGCTAGGGAATAGCTTAATGTAAAGCTACCATTGTTCTTTTCTTACTCTGAGGCATTGGACAGCTCTGACTGTCATGTTTGAGGATTAACATTATCCCACTCTACCAAACAAAAAGAAGTGCGCCTCATTTTGTGATTCCCTAGGAAGGTTTCTGTGAGCCACATCGATCACCTCCTAGCCATGGTCTTAGGGTTCTCTTTCTAGTTCTTCATGCTCACTCTGCCTTGAATCTTTTCTATTTAAACATTTAAACTTCTAATACCTAACAGCTGCCCTCCCCACTCTAATTTACTTTACTCTAGAGCTGCCCCATCCTCTAAATGCATCTTGCTTTACCCTAGAGCCTACCTGAAACCTAAGAACCTGTTCTTAACCTAATTAGGGAGCACATATGGGCCAATAGACACTAACCTCTAAGTGCCCACTATTGTTATGTAACTTATTGGCTCAGGTTCCTTGGTGGCTCATTTAGGCTATTAGCAATTGTAACCAATGCAATAAATAAAATATATGTACTTTGAAAAATATAGATTTCTTATCATGTGGCCAACACCTGCTTTAAATAGTATCATTCTAAATGCGTAGAAGTCAGATATAGTGAAGTAAAGACACTTTCTGGAAATCATTTCTAAGTCTCAGTAATAAAATAGTGAAATTTTATTATTTTAGTGACAGTTTTTTCATCTTGACTAGGATGCTATGTGGCTATAGGACAGAGCTTCAAATAGTCTTCTTTTAATGTGCTTCATTTTCCCTCATACCATTTCATTTCTTGTGTATGGAATATGATTGATGGATGGTAGAAAGATAGAAAAGTAGAAAATAAATAAAAGATAGCTCATAAGGTACATTTGTTGTATAATATCAAAAATATATTTATAAAACACTTTACAAACTTTTTTTAATTAAAGCTTTTTAATTGCAAAACATATGTACAGGTAATTCTTCAACAATGACCCTTGCAAAGCTTTCTGTTACAAATCTCCCCCTCCCTCTCCCCTCCCCCATCCGCACCTCTTCCCTATATGGCAGGAAGTCCACTACATGTTAATTATGTTAAAATACTTGACAAGTTGAATATATATATACCTTTCCACACGTATCATTCTTGTGCAAGAAAAATCGTATCTACAAGAAAAAAATCTGGGAAAGGAAACAATGCAAGCAAACATCAATAGAGAGCATGAAAATGTTATGTTGTGGTCCACATTTCATATCCCTCTCTCTGGGTGTATATGACTTTCTTCACTGAACAATTGGAAGTGGTTTGAAACATCTCATTGTTGAAGAGAGCCATGTCCATCAGAATTGATCATCATATAGTCTTGTTGCCATATATAATGATCTCCTGGTTCTGCTCATTTCACTCAGCATCAGTTCATGCAAGTCTCTTCAGGCCTCTCTGAAATCGTCCTGCTGGTTGTTTCTCACAGAACAATAATATTCCATACATTCATATACCATAATTTATTCAGCCATTCTCCAATTGAAGGGCATCCATTCAGTTTCCAGTTTCTAGCCACTACAAAAAGGGCTGCCACAAACATTCTTGCACATGTGGGTCCCTTTCCTTCCTTCAAACACTTTACAAACTTTTAAGCACAATATAAAATCAGCTATTATTATTTAAACCCTTGATAGTTTAATCTCAAAATCAATTTGATGCAACGGAATATCTTTAAAGCCTAGAATTATTTATATTTCCCTATATAGTTTTAACCCTCCCAAGTTGAAATCATCTCTCCAAGGTTTTTGTTTTGTGATTACTGCAACTGGCTGAGAACTTGGAGGGATGGAAAAGAGAATTTAGGGTACAATAAAAAGTAGGAGAGGGAAAGATCAGAATGATGAAGCAAATAATGGAGATAGTTCTACCTGAAATGCTCCCAGAAGAGGACATGTGCTAGTAGGGAGTGGGATGGAATGAATCTGTGTCAGAGGTTTTGAAATCCAATTTCATTTCAACTTACTATCACTTATGTGATCTTGATTGGGTTTTGGTTTTCTTCCCAAAGGAGAATTACAGAGAAGAATTGGTGTCAATTTATAAAAAGAGCATATTAACTCAGGAGCTGGAAACAATCTAATGCTTTGAAAGATCTATGATATTATTTATGTGGATACTTCTAACAATACCAATCACAACTCTTCTATTCCTGTTCCTATATGATTTTTCCTTCCTTGTTTTCCTATAAATCTCCCAGAGAGGAAGTTATGTACCAAATGGCTTACTATTATTCTTTTCACTTCCTGACATATAAGTTCATAAAACTGCACTGGGCATAGAACCCAAAATTTCTCTTGTTTGTTGACCCCAGTATGTATTAGTCTGTTTTGTTATATATTATGTTAAAACTCCAATTGAGTGTATTGCCAGTGAACAAAATTAATGAATTTGTGGTCTAATTCTATATATTTTTAAATTTAGGTTTCTAATGATAATTTAGTTATATGACAGTCATTGTTTTAGGAAGAAAGATATAGAAACTAAAATGTATGAATTTGTTAACATCTTTTTATAAAGTTTACTACTGTCTTTCCCAATGTGTCTACACCAATAAGAAATCTGGTTTTTTTTAAGTTGTAAGAGGGAGCAAAGTTCTTGAGAGGAATTTACAATCTACCAATAAGCTAAGAACCTTGGGGGCATCCCCAAAAGAAAGCCATCCAATAAAAATTTAGACAAATGGGAGATTTAACTCAAGTACTTTGTTTCAGGTGTCCTGTTTGCATGTTTCTGTGTTACCACTAAGAAGACAGTACAAAAATGTTTTCCAGAAGATATAGCTCAACAGAATTTAATTGTATCGAACACAGAAGGCCCAGGAGAAGAAGTGATGGTAAACATTTTATATCTTTTTGGAAGTTTGTTTTTGTTTTTGATTTTGTGATAAATTGCAATGTGGAATTCAATGTTTTCCTTTATTCATATTTTCTCCTTTAGTTTTTTTTTGTTTTATAGTTCTTTAGTTTTATTATTTTATAGATTTTATAAATATGATACTTGGCTCAATTCTTCAGGAGCTCAGAGCATTAGGAGAACATTATTGGGCTTCCTCCTTACCTCCCATATTGCTGCAATTAAAGTTGGAAGATTGTGGCTTGAGAATGAAGAAAGAGTATCTAGGAAATGGGATTGTCAACCATGTCAAATTCTATAGAAAAATCAAGTGAGATAAGTAGTGAGAAAAGACTAATAATTTAGAAAATAAGAGATTATTGATACATTTGGAAAGAGCAGTTCTAATCAAATAGTAAGGTCATAAGCTAGATTGTGAAATAATGAAAAGTGAGTGTGATATAGAGAAGTCATGACAATAACTGTTAATAATTTTTTTTAAAATAGTTTGACTGTAAGTCTTTCAAAATGAAAGCTTAAGTGACCAACTAAAGTACTTGGGTTGTTTAGCCAGAAAAGTAAAGGCTCAGATAAAAGTAATAGTTCTCTCCACTTACTTTTAAACTATTATATAGAAGAGGGATTAGATTTGTTTTGTTTGGCCAACCCAGAGGGCAGAATTAGGAAAAATGAATAGAAGTAAAGACAAACTTGTTAACAATTAGAATTGTACAAAGCTCCAATGGAAGGAAATGGTGCTTTCTATGTCACAAAGGCCTTAAAGTAGAGGCTGGGTGACCATTTGTTAGGTAATTGCCAAATGTACACTTGTCAAAAAGATTATTTTATGGAGAATTCACAGAGAACAAGTGCTCACATGGTAGTCAGAAAAAGTGATACAAGGATACTCTCAAGGATTCTTTTAAGAACTTGAGAATTGAATGCACAACATGGAAGATACTGGCACAGGACCCCCTTTTCTCCCCAGGATGGCATGCCCTAATGAGAAAAGGTGTGTTATATAAGCAAAATAGAATGGAAGTAGCTCAGAAGAAATTGAATATGTGCAAAGTTAGAGAGCACACCCCAAATGTGGCAGAGGATTTCAAACTCAAATTGATCTGATCAGTCACAATCAGACACACCATAACTTGACATAATGATGTCATTTTGTTCTTCTTTGAGAACAATCAACTGGTTAGAATATATAGAGATCCTTTCCAACTCTGAACTGATGTAATTTTGAGTCCACAAGATTCTGTCTTTATTAAGTTATGACAGTTTCCCTTCTTTCATATTGTAGTATTTGTTTAAAGTATTTTGGTTCCTTTTTGAGATTTGGGTTCAAGTTTGAGGGGTTTTTTTTTTTTTTTGTTTTTGTTCATTAATCTGTTTGGGTACTTGACTTTTACTGAAGTCTTTTAAAAATTATGTTATTTAAATGTTTTTCTTATATTTTCCTTTCACTTACTCTTTGTGTTCACTGTTACACAGGCTGGGCTCCTGAGCAACTTCAGGTTCTTTACCTTGGGAAATATGGAGTCATCTGCTGGGGTCCCTGCCATGAATAACCTCATGGAAGAGAGACCTGACCCCATGTAGTTTTCGTCCTTTTTTCATTAGAGTTAATGCTCTGCCTTTCTTGCCTATGGCAATGGGTGCTGTCATGTTATCCCTTCTTTCCCCTTGCCTTACATGGCTAGGCAGAATCAATGTCCACTGCATCTACTGGGATGGGACAAGGATAGGGGAGGTGTTTTAGGTAAATGTACAACAGTCATTACATCCAGATCCTCATAAATAAACCTAAAAGATGGCTTGCATTAACTATAGCAAGTACGTAGATTTGTTTGGGAGAGTAGCATTAAGTGAAAGATCTTTATATAAAAATTTTCTGATGTTTATTAATGAATTTTCTATTTTTAAAAAACCCTTCTGTGGGAGTTAAATTTTCTGCCTTCTTGTCTTATGGAATCTGTTGTAATTCCAATATTAATTATTTTCTTTTGAGGTTTTACACTGAAAATATTATATAAAGCTTCCATTTTACGTTCTTGCTGGTCAAGTGAGGCAACACATTTTTAGGAATAATAATTTAGCTTCAAGTAAACATCTTTGCTTTTTATAGACAAAATATGAAATCATCTGAATCTATAGATTTGTTCTTTTCCTGTGCAAGTCAGTTCACAGATGTTCATCATATTTAAAATTTTAAAGGACCCTTGTTTTCATTTCACACTGGGATGTTAAACAAAAACCTAAGACAATAATTTCTGAGTCATATGATTTTACATTATTGGGTATGAAATATCAAATGAAAAAATATAAAAGGAATAAAACCAAACTATTAACATTATTTTATATGATTTTAAAATTTTATCTTTAGGAAGCAAATATTAGACTCCCCACACAGACTACAAACATTTCTGAGCCAATTATCTCCACTGGGACACTTGGCGCACAGGCAACTAAAACTGGTGGACAACAAAGTTTTGAAATGGTCAAAGGTTACACCTTGGAATCAACCAAAAGCGGAGGACATCAGACATTGGAATCATACAAAGGATCAGGACAGGGACTGGTGGATACTGGAAGATATGCATATACTGACTGGCACAGTTTTACACAGCCTCGCCTTGGAGAAGTAAGCTATTATCCCAAGTTCACATTGTATATGTTTGTATATATATGTGTGTTTTATGTCATAGTGTGATCATATACATAACAAACGTCAGTGAATTTGATGCTGCTGGTTATCCTGTTGCTCTCAACAGCAATTTGCTATAGTTTGATCTGATTTTTCAGCTTATAACTTATGGTTTCCTTGATCTTTCTTCAACAAATTATTTTAGCATCACCTTTTAAAAAAGATATTAGACAAAGGTATCTAATGTAATAAAGAAAAAGTAACTATGGGCAAAAATATATTTTAGTGAGGGATAAACAGCTGATATCTTTCTTGCTTTAAATATTATAAATAACATGAAGTTAAACAAAGTTTATATAGTGATGAGCTTATAAATTAGAAATATATTTGATGCATTTAAAATAAACATCTGGCACATAGTTTACAACTGTAATATATGTAATATCAGTTGCATTCAATAATCAGTGGGGAACTCAGGACAACATTTGACATCAACTAATATGGTTAATGACATGATTATTTTGATTCTTTAGCTTTCATTTTGATTAATGTAGAGATTTATCACCTAATATAAATATTACCCAATTTAAAGTATTCAAATATTATAGTTCTGTAACTCCATGTAAACCTTACAGACCACATAATTTCCCTTGCATATGTAAAACACTTATTTAGTAGACAAATTAAAAACCTCAAATATTTTTGGGTTCAAATGGAAAGATGCCAACTATTTTTATAATAGATATATAATTTAATTTATACCTTTGTAAATCACTAGAAACATTTATTTGCTAAATATTTTTTTAATATGAATATAATTTAGACCAATCATGTGCATTTTTTATATGTAGGAATCCATTAGAGGACACACTCTGATTAAAAATTAAACAATAAAAGGTAAATCAAAGAAATTATTTTTATGTGAATATGTTTAGGTGTTTTTAAAAAAATAATAATAAAATGTATTTTCTTCATCTACAGAAGGTGTATCACTGTGGACAAGATGAAGAGCATAAGTATTCTAAAGACTATGTCCTTTCATATAACTATGAAGGAAAAGGATCTGTAGCTGGCTCTGTAGGCTGTTGCAGTGATCGGCAGGATGAAGAGGGACTTGAGTTTTTAGACCATCTGGAACCCAAATTTAGGACATTAGCAAAAACATGCATTAAGCAATAAAGTGGGAGGAAGTGGGGTATTGTGGAAAGAACACACAATTTGGAATCAGATGACTGGGTTTAAAACTTGATTGTTACTAGCCCATGCTACCTTTAGTAAGTCAATGAAATCAAATGTTTGTAAAGTACTTTGCAAATACTAATGCAATATATGTGTGTGAGCTAATAGTAGTATGAAGCCATATTTTTTCATTCATCTGCAAAATGAAGAGTTTAGAGTTGATCCTTCCTAACTCTAAATCATATAATCCTAGTGACAACTATAAATGACTCTTTTAGAGTTTTTTACAGGGATTGTAAATCAATTTTTTTTTTGTCAGATTCTCTGTCTCTTTCTGTGTCTCTGCTCCTTATCTCTTTATAAACAGGTAAACTTCATGAAAGTTTGATTCAGTATTTTTCATTTTAAAAGGTTATCAGTTATTTCCTTTTTTCATTTTATGCAACAATTTGTCTTCTTTCCTGTGCTTTAATACAGAACAAACAAGTGATGATCTACTTGGAATTTTTTTATGCAATCTTGTACACTATTTATCTTTTCTATGAATAGAGATACCTGGAAAATATAAGGATAATGAAATGTAAGATTTTAAGCTTGTTTGATTATAAATGAGTCCTCTTACTCATTTAGTTAATATATAAATGTAAGAATTTTAATATTTAAGGAGAAAGAAGGTTGAGGAAGAAGAGGGAAATTTCTTTTTTTTTTTTTTTTCCTGAGGCAATTGGGGTTAAATGACTTGCCTAGGGTCACACAGCTAGGAAGTATTAAGTGTCTGAGGTCACATTTGAACTTAGGGTCTCCTGACTTCAGGGATGGGGCTCTAACCACTGTGCCATCTAGTTGCTCTTAGGCAGCTTTCTAAGACTATATATTTTAGAAAAGGCGTACATAGCTGCAAAGTTGGAGGGAGTTTTTTCTCCAGAGAGTTCTTTAAATCAATGAAATCACAAGTCCATTTTTTGACCTAAAATCTGTAAAGTATTCCTTAGTGGAGTCTTTGGAATTACAATTAAAAATCAGCTTCAAGCACCTCAATCCAGAAAGCAGAGTTTGTCTGAAATAAGTGTAATTCTTATATATATATTACAACCCTGAATTTTTGTCATTAGCATATGTCATGGCTAATTTATTAAATCCCTCTGTTTACAAGGTACTGTGTAAATACAAAACAAAATAAGAAAAGAACATTGGGATTATTGAAATTTCCTTTTGACAGAGCAATGAAAATAAAAGAAATGTTAAAGATTTTTCAGAAAATGAAAGAGAAGTAGAATTGACATGTATGTATGTAAAATAATTCAAATGAATTTTTTTAAGTTTTAAACTTCTTAATTATACATCAATCCAGGAAAGAGCACAATTTTGTTTTTTTTGCAAATATTTGTTAAGAGATTTAATTATTGGACATGAAATATCTATGGATAAAAATTACAAATAACATAGAAATGGTTTTCTATCTAAAAATTGTTTTCTCTTTGTCAATTAATTGTTAGATAGTTGAATAGGGTACCTAGTTGGATTTTTATTTTCCCCTATCCTCTCATTTTCTCCTCAGTGATAATTTCCATTCTATGTGTTCCTTAAAATGAAAGTAGATGTTGGAACAGAAGACATATATTTCCCCCATTGCAGATATTATTCAATGTCTTACAAATGATGTTATAAATGTTATACACATTATATAAAACATTTTTAAATAACAAACAATCATATAATGTAATAAATGGCACAAGTTATATTGATTTGTTACACCAGAGACATTTTCAAAGAAAGGTCTATATCTCATTTGCATAGCAACTCCAAGGAAAGGTGGTAGTACTGGTAAGAAATGGTAAGAATGTGGTGAGAGTTTATTTATAAGGAGTTTTGTGGAGAAAGATAAAAAGGTGCTGCAGCAATATTAATTTACTCCCAACTTTATTTTCTATAATACACTGTCTTCAACATTGTTTTAGGGAAGAGCAAAAAAGAAGTATGTTTTTAATCATCATTGCATAAAAGACCAATGATTTTGGTGGTGTAGAAGCTCCCACCACCAAGACAGATTGCAACTCATCTTTAATTAATTGTCAGAGAGAGTTTCATGTAGCTCAAGGAAGTGATATTATCTTGGGTCAGTAGCAAATGCCAGAAATTTGAACTCTGGTCTTCCTGATGTCAAATCAAGCATATTATCCAGTACAGCTTGTTGACTTTCATATATGTGAACATAAGATTTTATGTTTCAAACGTATTTTTCTTTAAGTTAGAGAAGCCATCATTAAAATTCTGGGGAAAAATGTTATTCAGAAGTATGGGGGGCAAAAAGGAATTCTAAGTTGATTTTCACTGTTTAAAAACCACTTGAATATCATTATTTGTTACCTTTCAGAAATATCAGTTAAATTCAATGTTAAAATTAATGTGATTTTTGAAGACAGTGTTATGACTGAAATTATAATGTATGTGTCAGAAATTTCAGAATTTAATGTCCTACAAATTAATAAGTTAATACTTATTAACCTATAAAAATGATTATTTTCTGTACTTCTAGTGTTTTAGTCCTTAAAAACAGATTTCGACTAGTCAGTGGTAGGGTGGGAAGGAAGAACTGTATTTTGCAATAAATTTGCTTTTTTCTGCTTTTCTTTGTATTTTTTTCCCTATATGTATATTAATACAGTGCGATTTTGTTGTATGTATGAGTTTGCATACTGTTCAAAGGCAAAATATAGTCAATGATTCTTTTAAATTGGGAAGTTATATACCACTCATTTGTTTTAATTTTAATATTATGTGTGTTTCTTTTTCCCTAGGGAAAATTTTTCTTCCTACAAGAAAGTTGTAAGCTTTCAGAGGTTTATTCACAGCCTTTCAGAAAGCTATCCTAATCTACCTTACATTAAGATTCTAAGCCAAGGGGAGAGTCAAAATAATAAAATCGATATTCTAGAATTGTCTTTAAACATAAATAATTATTTACCCATTGGCAAAATTGTGCTACCCAGGATAACCCTTGATCCTATCTCATCTGTCTTCTTAACACTTTGAAAAATGACATAGCATTTAAACAACAAGTATAGAAGTGACACTGGGTAAGTAAGAAATTTCAATCAATAGACATTTATTAAATACCCATTATGCAGCAGACATTGTTCTAGGCACTGGTAGCAAAGTTAAAGAGCAAGGATATCATAATTAAATTATTAGGACACAATCAAAATTCAAGAATATAAATCTACTTAAAGTCCAGAATCCAAAGGAACTTTGGGAATCATTACTCTTTGACAGATAAGAAAATTGAAACTCCAAAAAAATGAAACAATCTGCCTAAGGTTCCTTAGCAAGTTAATGACCATACCAGGAATAGGCCACTAGTCTTCACAAGAGACATGCTTACAAATCATCAGATTTCATGGACTGCCAGTGATTGGTGGGATCCATTTTGAAGAGTGCTGATTTAGGAAATTAGGGCATACATGATAGCCCTTGTACCATACTATCCATGGTACCAGGGACCTAAGAGAATTGTTACTTCTAGGTTTCTATAATCATAATTTATAAAGCAATTATTGGTATTGTCATGTGGGTATGTATGTGTGTGTGTGTTGGGGTGTGGGAGATTAAAAAATGAACATCAGCAATATAAAGTCTTTCTGGAATAGTTAACCAAAATTTGAGGTAATATAGAGACAGCCTCATGATTAATTTTCTAAAATTTCATTAAAAAGGTATTGATCCAAATTAATTTTGTTAAGGTATGATATTATTTCAAGTATGTATGTGTAATACAAATTACCTGTGAATTTTTTCTTAAGTACAACTTCTACTGAGTTCAAAGTGATATCTGTAAATACAACAGTTTCATGACTATGAGAAGAGAAAAAAAATTGTAGCAAGAGACATCCTCACCCTATTTCATATCCCCAAGTATCTCTTACTCACAGGGAAGAATTATGTGGGAGTATTGAAGTAGATGAAAATTAAGTGTAATTATCATAAATGAGTTTCACTGAATACCAAGTTCCTCATTAACCCTTAAAAGTTTTTAATCCCTTATGTTCATTAAATGTAGATAGCTTTGCATAAGTTGAAATATTTTTAAAAATTGTTCAAGAAAATATGCTTATGGTAGTTAGAAAAGTTTTATATTATTGCTATAGATAAATACATTTTTAAATAACTATTAAAAGGGAAGCAAATTCCAATATTATGGTTTGTTAAAATTTTGGGGGGAGGAGGGGAAAAAAAGAAAGAGGACTAGTTCATGTACTTAAAGTCTAGACATAATCAAATAAAAATTGGTCAAGGAGCATGATAAATCTGCCTGTTCTGCATATGCTGATAACTTTTTGTCAGTCACAAAAAAATTATGAAAGACTACTGACTGGTGTTGGCTACAGAGTATTTTCTCACTGATATAGGGAATAATAAAAATGGGGAAAAAGTAGTAAAAAGTAGAAAAAAAAAGGCCTGGATAAAGGGAAGGCAATATTAAGTAGGTGTAGGACAGACATATGCAAGTTGTAGAAAGTCAAATTTAGTTTTAAAGGAATATAGTGATTTTTCAAAACAATTTTAAGGACATCTTAGGAACTCAGATTGTTAGAACACAGTGATATGATTTGAGGTACTTATAGTCCACAGGAGCAAAATGAAAAGTTTGCCATGATTCTTGTCCAATATATATATATATGTATATGTATATGTATATATACATATACATATATATATATATGCAAACTAACTGAAATTAAGTGAAAGGAATGCATTGTAAACATGGAACAAAAACAAAATTTCATAAAAAAGTTAATGCCTCAAGTATTTTATTCAGAAAGAGTGTTTTATTATGAATAGAAACCAATCAATTTTTTCAAATTATCTAACATATTTGATTAATTCCACTGTTTCCTAAAGCAGATTTCATCCTTCAGGGGAAATCCTCACAGAATCTCAGTTGAGTGAAGTTTAAAAAAAACTTATGCAAATTTGTTTCAATTAAAAATTTTGAAACATACATATACTATGTAAGGCAGTATTCCAGGTCCTGAGCATACAAAGACAAGAACCCTTTCAGTAACATACCTATCAACAAGTCATCTAGCCGGAATAAAATGAATCAAAGAAAACTGCAAGATTTTGCTGAAAAAAATAGTTCATTGCTTGACTTTAAGGGGAAATCTAAAGGTAGACATGGATTCTGAGTCTATTACTAAATTATAAAAAGCTTCATATCTATAGAACCTAAAAGATTTTGAGAAATAATAAATAAGTTTATTTTCTATTATTATATTAAATGAGAGCAGTAACAATCTCCATGGGATTTTAGATTACATTTAAATGCCATTTAAAAAATTTAATGAAAATAATAGGAAATGGAATCACTGTATAGGCTGGCACCAAGTATAAAAAGTCTATAACCACTGATATGTTAAACACTTGAAACCTTGCCCCATTCTATCCTGTCTGTATATAGATGTCCCCCCCCCCCCAATCAAAGTTCATTTGTATCTTTATCACTGAATATTTATATGATTCTGTTATAACATGGGCATGGCCTCGACCACTTACTAATTGTATAATCCTAGGCAAATCACTTGGCTTTTCTCAGCCTCAGTTTCCTCTTCTGTAAAACAGGAATAATCATAATAATCTATAGGGTTGTTATTAGGATCAAATGAGCTAATACTTATAAAATGCTTTGCAAACATTAAAGCACTTTGTAAATTACTTTGCACAGGGTGGCTTAATGAAGCCTAATTTGATCATATTCAATTAAAACACAGTAATAACTTGTTTTATTTTATTTATTAATAATTTAGTTGAAAAAAATTCTTAATCTTTTTGACTATATTTTTATCACAAAGAAGAAAGATTACCCCAATTATATGGCAAATTCAATTTACCTAATTTTGATCATTTACCTAATAAATTGAATTATATTTAGAATATTCTTCAGAATTAACCCAAGGGTAATATCACCAGAGCTCAGCTTCACTTGTGCTATCTTGCCTCAAACTGTTTTTAATTGCAGAGCTAGTTTATTCCTATAATTTCTGTAATGCCTTCTTTGTCATAGGTGTGGTTCCCTGAAGGGTGTGGTTAAGACCTGTTAAAACCAGCCGCATCCTGTTAGGTAACCTGCTCTATCTTGCTCTGGTTGTTTCTGCTTTTCTGTTTCCAATTGGGAAATAAAGCAGAAAAAAATAAAAAGGAAAAAAAAAAGATATCCAAGTGGCCTATTTTAATAGTGAAAGATTAAATATAAAATAAAAAATAACCAGTTTTCTCCATGATTATGTTTTACCTGATGGTCAAAACCTGCTTCACAAATAAGTATTGCTTTTCTTAGATTAGGAACTGGATCTTCAACATCTCTTCCAGTTCTAAAGCATAGTGAATATAATTATATTATAGTGAATATAATTGGCCAAAACAACCACTTGATGAAGGGAAATCATCCTACAAAATCATGGAAACTCAGAAGGCATCTTAAAACATCATCTAATCTAACCCATACCTAGACTAAAAATCTCTACAAAATGCCAGCTTGAGCAAGAGCATCTGTCCTAATAAGCTTCATTTGTAATCCTACAGCAACTAGAAAATCTCAACATTAATTGTCAGAAAGCTTTTCATCTTGAGCTCAAATCTGCCTTCCTTTCTGCTTCCTTTAAGGCCAAGAAAAAAAGCAATCCCTTTTCTGTATAATTATATTTCAAATATCTGAAGCAGCTAGTTGGCACAGTATGTAGAGTGCTGGGCCTAGGGTTAGGAAAATATAAGTTCACTCGCAGCCTCAGATGTGAACCTAAGAAAGTTACTTAATTTCAGTTAGTTTCAGTTTTCTTTTCTTTCAAAAGGAGTAATAGTATTCATCTCAGAAAACTGTAGTGAAGATCAAATGAGATATTTTTAAAGTGCTTAGAAAATCATAAAAGCATCAAATAATTACTAACTTTCATTATTATTATTATTATTATTATTATATTCATATATTTTCCCTTCCCAAGCCAACTATTTTTCTAACTAAATATCTCCAGTTTCTGTAATTCTTATGTACCATGGTTTTGAGTTGCCAAAAGATGACTCCAAATTGCTTTTCTTGAATTACCTAAAAGATGACCTTAAATTGTTTTTCTTGATCTCTAATTTCCAATAATTATGGTGATCACACTTCTCAGATTTTTCTAGGATATCCCAATTTAAAAAAAAAAAAGAAAGAAAGCATTTTTTAAAGAAATCTATTCAAATTCTCCAGCTATGGATGTCTGAAGGGAATGAAGGCCAGCTACAGAAACTGATTAAGCTATAGTGACTGGAAATGGTGATAATTAGCTAGCTAGGGCCATCTGTCAGATCAGGATTCAGACAATAGGCATGTGGTTCAGAAAATATGGCATTGACAGCACCATTATAAAAGTGCCAGAAATATCCACCCAGGTACGAGATTGACCTTTGATATTTTAGGAGTAGTGGGAAGGAACTTTTAGAAGGGTCTGTAGATTGGAATTTGGAAGAGTGGGGGAAGAGATTGGGGAAAGAACTTTTAGAAAGATCTATGAATTAGGATTGGAAGGGTGAAGAGAGAGAATGAGGGAGATTCTGGGAGAGATGAGTGGGATGGGGAGTGGAAAAGTGGGAGGGAGAAGATAAGATAATAGGTACTGGGTAAAAAGAGAATCTGAGTAAAAAGACAGTTAAAATTAGATGGAGGGAAATTCACAAATAGTAATTATAACTTTGAATGTGAATGGTATGGTAATAGCAGCTCTCTTTATGGTGGTAAAGAACTGGAAATTGAAGTAATTCATCAACTAGGGAATGACTGTACAATTTGTGGTATGTGGTTTAATGTAATTCTACTTATAAGAAATGGTGAGCTATAAGAAATAATGAGCTCCATGATCTTAGAAAGGCATGGAAAGACTTGCATGAAATGGTGAAGAATGAAACAAGCAAAACCAAGAGATCATTGTAAACAGTAACATCAATATTATTATTATTATTATTATTATTATTATTTTTTGCTGAGGCAATTAGGGTTAAGTGACTTAACCAGGGTCACACAGCTAGGGAATGTTAAGTGTCTGAGATCGGATTTGAACTCAGGTACTCCTGACTTCAGGGCTAGTGCTCTATCCACTGTGCCACCTAGCTGCCCCCACATCAATATTATTTTAAGAACAACTGAGTGACTAAGTCATTTTGACATATATATATATATATACATATATACATAAATTAAATAAAAATATATGAATTATATGTATAAATATATAAATTAATATATATTATATAAATTACAAATTTATATACAAATATATAATTAAATATATTAAAATACATAAAAATTAAATTAAGATTTATAAATATATTATATCCAATATACATAAATTAAAATACATAATATGTATAAATTAAATATATATTATATAAAATTAAATATATAAATTAGAAATTAAAAATAAAGAACATAAGAAGAAAGATGCTATCTGCATCCAGAGGAAAAAACCCCTGGATAGATAGAAGTAGAATAATTTCACATACACACGTGTATATGCATGTATGTATGTATGTATCAGTCTATCTATCTACACCAATTTGTGTCTATTGGTAGCCTTTGGGGGGGGGTGAGAGAAAAAAAAGACATTTACATGATAACTTTCTTATATATTTAAAAGAAATAGCAAGTTGTATATAAAATTAATCTTAAAAAAGAAGAATGAGGAAATATTCCTAGGGACATAATGTCACTTGCCCAAGACAGCACATTACCTCTCCAGGTTTTAATTTACTCATGTTCATTAACAGTTAAGCATTTTTTCTAGGATGATAAAATATTGTTTGGAGAGAGAAGTAGGGATCTTATGATTACAAATCCTATGTGCTTTCCATCATACCACTCTTTTTCTACAAATAATAATTGCACTTCAACCCTGATTTTTTTTATCCCATGTAATTCTTGTTTATCTCTTTTATTAAATCTCCAAAGAGTTTCTATACAAAATATTGGCTGCCATTGTTTTCTTCTTTGGATCATACATGTCCTTCATTATATTTTCAAAGAGATTTTAGTATCCTTGTGAACACCATAAACATATTTTAGCCTACTTAAATTTATCTCATATCACTCCTATTGCTCTTGGAGTCACCTGCAATTCTGATTCTTTAGATTCTAAATTCAAGAATATACCCACTACAAAGTTAAAATAGAAGAGTGTTGAATCTTTATCAGTGGTGAGGTCCTCCAAATTGTTTTTTCTTTCTATATAACATTGGAAAATGTTGTATATAATTCATAAGCAATTTTCTGTGACTTTCCAAATATTATAGAGAAACTGAGAAGTGCTATAGAATTGGAGAAGAGGAAAATATTCTGGTGTTAAAGAAAATAAAATGGAATCTGAAAGCTATAAGTCAATGTACTTGGCTTTCATTCCTGGCAAAATTCTAGAATGAATACCTTTCTATTTGGCCTTCCTGAAAAACTTTAAAGATGGCTATCACAATCCATCAATTTAACTTTATCTAAGCTTTTTCTAACAACCATTCTTCATATGGTGTACACTCAAGAATTGTCACTATCCTGGTTTTCCTCAGGACACATAGTATTAAAGAAATGATTAGTGAACATTTATAAAAGGAATCATTAATTAGTAAAAGGCAACACAAGTTTTATAGTAGATCTTGCAAAAATAATTTTATTTTTTGAAGAGTTATAAAATTAGTTGTTTGAAGACTATTATAGAAACAATTTACCAAGATGTTGGTAAAGCAAAGAATGTGAGAAGGTGATTGAAACTATTTGTATGGGGAAAAAAAAGAAATACAGATTAAACAATAACATAATTAGGTAGTTTCTATAATCAAAGCGAAGAGTTATTATGAATGTTCGGTGTTGTTATTCAAAGAGGATTCCATATGCCATTGGTATTATTTGACCTTGTCCTATTAAGTACATTTTATTAATGATTTAGATGAAGGCAGTAATAAAATATTTGTAAAACGTGCATATGGTTAAAGTCAGGGAATGATATCAAATACAATAGATGATAATATAAAGATTAAAATGACATGGACATACCTGAACATTGAAATGAATCTAATAAAATAGGAATAAATATAAAATTTTGCACATATTCAAAAATAGTAAGTTCATGAGTTTAAAATTACTTACTTTCACATATAGGGAACATCCACAAAGCCCTTCTGAGTTTGGGGATAGCTTTGCTTATACACAAAAAAATAAGAAACATGGCAAGGCAAGTAACAATGAAAATAAATGACATCTAGAAATTCCCTCTTCTTTAAGTACACAGGAGAATGGAAGAAGCAGGGTATAAAAATTATGGAGCAATTAACAGTAAAGTCATTTGGAAATTACTGGGCAAATAATATTATTGAATTTATAGCCTGGCTTCCTTTTTAAAACTGTATTTATTTAATATTTATTCTGAATTACATGTAAAACAAATTTCAACATTCACTAAAAATTTATTTTAGTTCCAAATTCTCTCCCTCCTTACCTTTCCATCTCATTGAGAAGGCAAACAATTTGATACAGGTGATACATATGCAGTCATGTAAAACATATTTTCATATTAATTATGTTGTGAAAGGAAATACAGACAAAAAAAGAAAGAAAGAAAAAGAAAGTTTTTAAAAATGTGTTTCAATCTGCATTCAAACTCTAGCTATTCTTTCTCTGGAGATGGGTAGCATTTTTCATTATAAATCCTTCAGAATTACTTTGGATCATAGCTGAGAATAGCTAATCCATTTACACGTGATCATCATACAATATTGTTCTTATTGTATACAATGTTCTCAGGTTCTGCTCATTTCACTTTGTGTCAATTCATGTAAGTTTTTTTCAGGTTTTTCTGAGAGCATACAGTCTATCACAATCATATACCACAACTTGTTCAGTCATTCCCCAACTAATGGGCATCTCCTCAATTTCCAATTCTTTGACACCACAAAAATAGTTGCTCTAAATATTTTTGTACATATAGGTTGCTTTATTATTTCTTTGGGATACAGATCTAGTAGTAGTATTGCTGGATCAAAAAGGGTTTAGCCCCTGATAGTTTAAAATTGCTCTCCAAAATGGTTGACTCAGTTCACAACTCCACCAACAATAATTTTCCAATATTCTCTCCAACATTTGTTACTTTCTTTTTCTATCATATTATCCAATCTCATAGGTATAGAGTAAAGCTTAACTTTCAAAGAATCAAATATTTCAATCTAAAAAGTACCTTCAAGACTATCAAGTTCAATTCCCTCACTTTATAGATGAAGAATGGGGTCAAGAAAGATTAAATGACTTTTCAAGAGTTAGTGTAAGTTTCTGAGACAGATCTTCCTGACTTTAGTACAGTATTTTATACACTATGAAATTGGGAAGTATGCATTGCTCATTCTGAACTGAAATCTCCAACCAAGGCAACTAACCCTTTCAGGAAGAAGAGTCCAAAGATAAGATTAAGAGAATTACCTCACTAGGATAATTAAATAACTTGACATCTGACACTGAGAATCTTTTGTTAGGGAGATGAGAAGTCTTGGTAAACCAGTCCCTAAAGGAATTAGTATGGGAAGGCTTTTTTGGTAGTCTTTCTAAGGCTTTTGGCCTTTTTTAAAAAAAAGAAAAAAAATAGGAGAAAATTTTTAGATATTATTTTAGCTTAAGTATAATGGTAGCATCTATTCTTCCTGAAGAAGAGACAACTAAAGATTTCAAATGATCCAAAAGTTAGGGGTGAAGAACAGAAAATACACTTGAGTAGCATCTTTCAGAGACTGCAAGTCCAGTATAGTCACATGCATTAGTAAAGACTTCAAGTCCAATGAAGCAGTGTTTAGCAGTGAAGTCAAGGAGGGCAGGAAACTTGGTGAATGGCCTTGAATTCATGCCATATAATGACTAGTTCAGGGAAAAAGGTATAGACGTGCAGAGTGGAGATAAGAATCAATAAGAATCATATAATTTTGAAAGAAAAGAGGCACTATAATGACCCAATTCTAGACTTGGAATCAGGAGTACCTAAATTAGAATCCAGCCTCAGATACTAACTGTGTGTCCCTAAGTAAGTCTTTTTTATCCACTTGAGTTGAGTAGCACCTACCTCACAGGAATGCTGTGAGAATCAAATGAAACAACATATATAGATTTTTGCAAATCTTAATGTTTTAAAGATGAGTTATTGTTGTTATTGTACTATCTAAAAACATCAATTTAAATGTGAATATTTCAAATGTGAGCTTCTTGCCCAGTGACCAACACATGAACATGCTACTAAAGAAGTTGATTCATAACAGTCTTGACATTCTCTCTATAAATGAAGTCAGAAGACAGAAGGAAACTAAGTGGGAGGGTGACTCATAGATTTTCATGGAGTCAAATACAGGAGTCAATTTTCATCATTTATCCAAAGGCAACAGAAAACATCATTTTATGAGCCAATGGGATGTCTTACTGCAGTATTCATGGCAGGCATTTGCAAAATGAACATGATGAATGAAAATACTTATTGCTTATTCAGCAATGTCTGCGGCAAAGGATGAGGAAGGAGAAATAATTTATAAAAGACTCAATAAGATTCTCCAAATTAAGCTTTAAGATTCAGTGACTACAACACACTTAGAGGCGGGGGGGGATTGAGAAAAGTGGGAAAAGTTGCAGAAAAATGATCTAATAGTGAACAGAAGAGAAGACAAAACCTTAGAGAATACATTCAAGATATGTTTCTGTACATTGTGAATTTTTTATTTAAGGAAAAAATTGGGGCATCAGGAACAGTAAGTGCCAAATATTCATAGGATAATGGATGTAGAACTATACAAGACCTGCAAGGCTATCTAGTTTAACCCTCTCATTTCGTAAATGAAGAAACAACAGACCTGAGGAAGTAAAGTGACTTGGCCTGGCCACACATATAAAAAGCATCAGAGATGGGATTTGAACCTGAGTTCTCTGACCACAAACCCAGTGTTTTTTCTACTATACCATATTTATTTCTCTATTATGATGAAATAATGATTTCTTCAGTATAGATATTGTCTTTAATTATATGAATTCATTATATGTCAATTTTATAATATCTTCCAATGAATCTGCCAAAATATGGCCACTTTATACATGCTGCAAGCATCCCTCTGGATGTCTAGATATTATAGGGATACCAAGGAATTACAGGGATTTCCAACTAATTATGGACTGCTATTGCTATATTGGGACAGCTAAGTGGTGCAGTGGGTGGAGTGAAGGCTTTGAAAGTCAGGAAGATTTGTCTTTGTGAATTCAGATCTGATCTCAGATATTAACTATATGACCACAGGCAAGTCATTTATCCCTGTTTGCTTCAATTTCCTTTTCTGTAAGATAAGATGAAGAAAGAAATGGCAGAAGAAAAGGCAGACACAACTGAAAAATGATCAAATTGCTAGGTAACCAGTTCATCTTATTTTCTAGTTGTATCTCTGACTTCTCAAGAACATTTCCCATTTTCCATCCCTTTCCATTCTCACAAAGGATGCTTTAGTTTAGGTCTCCAAATTATGCCTGTCTTCCTTCCTTCAATATTTTTCTGTTCATCTATCCTGGTTAGGTTATCTGACAAATTAGTCTTTCCAAATACTATTTTCATTGTGTCCCTTCACAGCTTAAGGGTCCATAATGAAATCCCATCTACTGGTGGTAATACCTATTAATGAAATCTAAATTCTTCTAATTTTCAAGACCTGAAAAAAATACATATCTTCCTCTGTTATTTACTGCTTTCTTTGATTCAACTTTTGTTTCAAAAATTAACAGAAATAGGACCATGTTTCCATTCTGCCAAGACTTTCTTCCTCTAAATATTGAAATTGTTGTTGTTCAATCATGTCTAATTCTTTGTGATTCCATCTGGGGTTTTCTTAACAAAGAGAGTGGTTTGCCATTCCCTTCTCTAACTCATTCACAGATGAGGAAACTGAAGTAAACAGGGTTAAGTGACTTGCTCAGGGTCACATAGATAGTAGGTGTCTGAGTCCACATTTAAATTCAGGAAGATGAGTTCCTGGCTCTAAGAATGGAACTTTATCCACTGAATCACCTAGTTTACACTATAAATATTGACACATTGTTATAATCTGAGTAGGATTAAATCAATCCAACTCCTATATGGAATAATTGTTATTTCTTGGAATTTAATATTTGATGGTGTTCTGAGGACTTTAGGACATTTGCTCATGAGCTGGAAAACTAATAGATTAAAAAATAGTTTTTCCTTTATTGCTCATTGGTTACGGAATTTTTCTCTCATGACTTCATTTATGAAATATTTTCTGATACAATGGTAATTCTTCAAAATGCCTATATCTCTAATTTAATACAGTATGTGTTGGAAGTTTTGTTTGTGACATGTGACAAACAAGGTGATCTACTACATGGATCCCTGGTGTAATGCACATTTGCCCATTAAAGAAGTAGAACTTTTACTGATTTATGTCTTGAGCATTATAAAGACATATTATTATAATTATTTCCAGATATGTCACAAAATATAAAAAATGGTATAGTGAAGAGAAAGCTCATCTGGAAGTTAGGAAGATTTGGTTTCAAGTCTTACTTCTAACACATGCTGGTTATGAGACTGTGTAAGTCACCTAACCTTTCAATGTCCCAGGCAACTCTCCAAGACTTTAGGTGCCCATCTGCCCTGGTTTTCTAACTGGGGACAGTCTGTAGTAATGGAATCAGGGGTTTAGATGAAAAAAAATAAGAAAAAACTCATTAAATTAATAATTAATAGTAAGGATATTCTCATCTTGAGAATATTTCAAAATCCCTCTAACAGATATTATAGTCAACAATTTATTTCAGAGGGAAACATTCTAGCCTCATACTAAAATCCTAAAGCTGAGAAAAACAAAGAATTATGGTTTCTAAAATTAATTAGTAGGTGAAACTTCTCTTGTACATTTTTTTTTATTTTGAAGAGGTCTGAGAAGTTTTGAAGAATAGAGAAAATGTGTAGTTTGCCATCATGCTGATATCTATTAAAGAGAACACTACTGAAAAGATGAGTGGCTAGAAAGTTCATCTAGAAGCAAGAGTATAGTGGGTTGAATGTCAATATTAGTAACAAGGGAAGTACTTAAATCACAGAAACCCAAAGCTTGGATTTCATGTCTTCTAGTTCAACCAATATTAAAACCATGATCCAATCCAAAACATTCCTGATTGATTAGTTGTCCTGTATCTGTTTTA
This sequence comes from Myrmecobius fasciatus, assembly GCA_023553655.1. Taxonomy (NCBI): domain Eukaryota; kingdom Metazoa; phylum Chordata; class Mammalia; order Dasyuromorphia; family Myrmecobiidae; genus Myrmecobius; species Myrmecobius fasciatus. The sequence goes on from JAJPUD010000328.1 coordinate 222,974, forward strand.
ACATCTCTAATAATGGAGCGCTCATTACTTCATGGGATGGAACATTTTATTGTTGGACAACTCTAATTGTCAGAAATCAGAAGGAATAAAGAATGTGTAGTTATTTCCAGAAAGACTGAAAGCAAAGAAAGAATATTTGAATTTTTACCTGACCATAAAAGGTTTTAACTTATATCTAGCTTTTTTTTTCAATCAAGCAATCAAAAAGCATTTATTAAGAGAACCTATGTTCCAAGCACTGTTCTAGAGATTTGGTTTACAAACCTCTAATTGTCAGAGATAAGGAGGGAGAAGTTTCTCATATGAGGTACAGATATTGTAAAGACCCAGAGATGGGAGAAACAAGATGCAGTATTATGGGTGAGAATAGTAAAAGGGCCCATACAATTTAAATGGCTTTAGTGGTAAAATTACATTATTGTCTAAAAATTATCTAAATATATTTTCTCATTCAGTGTTTCTTTAGAACAAATGCCACACTTGGACATATATGTAAAACATTTATTTTTCTTCATATTATTTACTGTCAAGTTAATTTAAAGAACTAAAAATAAGAAAAGGGAACAAAGTATTTCCATAAAAATTTGTGAATTTTGAGTTGCTTTTTTAAATAAGCTAGAGTCATAGAATGATGTGCTTTGCTGTCATTTAGATACTCATTTATCAAAACTTTGAGTGGGAGGAGAAAAAAGTCCAGCTACACACATACTTCACTGTATTCTCATTCCCTTTACTTCTCTCATTCTTCCCATTTTCATCACAGAATCTTTAAGGTTGAAAATATTTAAGAGGTCATCTAGTTCAATTCCTATTGGAAGCATGATTCCTCTCTATGATATTCTTAAATAATTCAAATTAATGGATATTTACTTCAAATGAACTTATACTTCATCAAATTTGTGTTTATACAATATAATTTTTATTCATTTTTATAATATAGGATTTTACTTTCATCCTCATTAAATTTTATTTTATTAGATTCTATTCATGGTTACAACTTACTAAGATTTTTTTTGAACTCCAAGTTCTGTTGCCCTTTCAAACATAGAGAGATAGTGTAGGTATCAACCAAATTATCCATTTATAGCATTATCAGATCATGAATCCAAAGATGGAGAAGAACTCAAAAGCCATTCAGTTCAAGTATCTAATTTCACAGATGGTAGAACTTCTCAGAGAAGTTTGCCACACATAGTATACATAAGATTTGAACTCAGGTTCTCTGATATTATATATTAATTAGTCAATAAACATATTTTAATATCTAATATGTGCCAGGCACTATGTTAATAAGCACTGGGATAAAAAGAAAGGTAAAAAAAAGTGCCTGTTCTCAAGGAACTCATAATCTAGTAGGGAAGACAACATGCAAACAACTATGTTCTTGCTACATACAGAATAGAGGCAATAATTAATGGAAATAAGATATTAAAATTAAGAGGGACTGGGAAAGGCTTTCTGTACAAAGGGGCATTTTTTGTTGAAATTTGAAGGAAACCAGGAAAATTAGGGGTCAGAGATGAGGAAGGAGGGCATTCCAAGAATAGCAGTCAATGAAAATAAAATGATCAGAGTTGAAACATGAAATTTCTTGTTTAAGGAACATCCAGAAAGCAAGTGTATCTGGATCCCATGTACATGTCAGGGGGAGGGGTATTCAAAATATATGAAAACTGGAAAGGTGGAGGTTAAGAAAGCTAGGTTATGAAGAGCTTTGGGTGCCAAACAGATTTTTATGCTTAGTCGTGGAGGTGGTAGGGAACCACTGGAGTTTATTAAGTAAGGGAGGATAACCTTATTAAAACCACTTAGGAAAATTCCCTTAATGACTGAATGGAAAATAGATTGGAGTGGAGTGTTACCTGTGGCAGGCAGACCATCAGGCAGATTACTGCAATAGTTTAGTCATGAGGTTGTGAGCATCAGGATGGCGAAAATATCAAAAGAGAGAAGAATATTTGAGAGATGTTACAAAGGTCTTATCAACAGATTAGATATAGGATAGATGAAAGAGAGTGAGGAATCAAGGATATCTAACTTGCAAACTTGGACTGAAAGGATGGTAGTGTCTTCTACGGTAAAAGGAAAGATTGGAGGAGGGGAGATTTGGGAGAGAAAGATAAGCTCACTTTAGAATATATTAAATTTAAGATTTGTATTGAACATCTAATTTGAGATGTCTAAAAAACAGTTGAGTGTACAAGACTAGAAGTAAGCAGAGAGGATTGGATAAGTAATTGTGAGAGTCATCAGCATAGGGATGACAACTGAATCCATTGAAGCTAATGGGATCACCAAATGAAATAGTATATAGAGAAGATCTTAAGTTTCAGTGGAGCTAGAAGGTGGAAGGATTAAAGGAAAGATATAAAGTCAAATCAATTTTGTTGCCTTTAGAGTAGACAGTCCAGAGGATATATTGGAAGGGGTAAGTAGTTTTGGAGTAAAATATTGAGGTTAAGGTATAGGTTGAGGGAAATAAAAATAAGGAATCAGACAGTAAGATTTGGGAAATGAGGTTTAAATGATAAACCTACAGACTTTCAGAATTATTGGGGTGAGAAGTATTATCAGGGAAAGTTTCATCATTAAGTGGGATTTTTAGAAAGATTATCTATTATTTAGTTCCTTGTTTTTAGATATTTTTTACTTCCTCATTAAAGAGAGAAAGATACATAGATTTAATTCACTCCTACTTTAGAAAGCATTGTAAAAAAACTTTTGTGGATTCTCATAAGAGTTAGCATCTGTGATTCTCATCATTATCATTAAATAGGAAAAGAGAACAGGATGCTAGTTCTAGAATTCTGAAAACAAGATTCTCAGGATCTATTGCATTTCAGAATGCAATGCTAATTCTTGTGAGATGCTGCCTGACATTATGTCATCCCTCCAACTCCTTGTGTTTCACCTTCTTGTCCTAGATGGGCCTTCACCAATTGCCTTACCCCTTGTTCCCTGTTCCATATGGGGAGTAAATACCTCTAGCTACAATCTGCCTACCTTTGTCCATAAAGAACACAGACCATAGTGTTAAAATCTGAAGAAAGGATCTAATTCAAAGACTTCACTTTACAGATGAGAAAACCGAGGGCCAGAGAGGTCAGTAGTCTTGACCTCTTTGGTAGAGAGACAGACTTATGTAGCCATAGACAAATCAATTCATCCAATTATATTCTGTGACCTTGGTCAGGCCATTTCATCTCTCATTTGTAAGGATCTATTGATTCTGCAAGACTTACAATCCAGATATATTATAAATACGATTCTAATCTTTTTTGTGGTTATTATTTTTGCCATTGTCATATTTTTAGTACTTTGCACAGTGACTGGTACTCAAATGCTTTAGCTTTTTTATCTTTGTTAAACCCTGTCAAACTCATTCATATGGAATCTTTCTTATTTGAATCTTATCCTTCTTTGTGTGCTCCCATATTGTCCCTTTAACAAATTTATTCTAGTATTTTACAAAGATTTGATGAGCTTTTAGAGCTTGCTTTTTCTAAAGATAATAGTAAAATATATCCATTTCCAGGACAACAGCACCTTTCTTACTTTTCACATTTCCTCAAAGATCTGAGACAGTGATTCAGAGATTAAATCTTCTAGTTTTTTCAGTACCCTAAAATATAATTCATCTGGGTGAGGAGATTAGAACTGATTGAGGGCAAATGAGATTTCTTATTCTCTCTTTAGATATCTTAGATTTCAATTCCCTCCTACTTTCTTGCTGTTTTGATGCTATTATTTTGATTTGTTCTATCTATCTTGTCTGAGGAGCATTATCCTTGATAGAAAAAAAAAATGAACCAAAATCGAGGTTGAGAAGCTCCTTTTCTCTATTATCTATTACAATTGTTTTATTCACTTCAAGAAAGGCCTATCTTTTTCTTGTTTTTCATACCCTCCATGATACTGTAAAAGCCTATTTTGTTGTAAAAAAAAGTATTTTTTTTTCAAAAACTCCTTTTCATACTGGGCTTTAGTCTTCCTGACAAAATTTTAATAGGATTTCACCACTTTTGTATGAGTCTTTCATTTGCTTATTTTGAATATGGCTTTGTAAAATTTGAGCTCATTGGAGAGTTGGGGTTTTTTTGTGCTACTGTATTGGTCCCTTTGAGCATCTGCCCCATTTCTTCCTCATTAGGATCATTTGTCATTTAATTGCTAGAAATGCTTCTAAAATAATTTTTCACATACCTTAACTTCATTATACTTTTAGAGGGACTTTAACCTATATTTTTCCTCTAAATTTAGTAAAATTCAATTACAGGGTCCATATCAGACTTTTTCTAGCAATATCTCTGTCACCAACTCTAAAAGTTTTCCCCTAGGGTTCCTTTCCTTCATACTTCTGTATAACATCATAAGTAGAGAAGTGACCTAAGTTTTCTTATCTATAAAATAAAGATGAAACTATTTAGACTAACTCTCTTTTAGAGTTGTTGTAAAGAAAATATTTGGCAGACTTGGAATTGTAAAAGAAGATGTAATCAACCTTCAGAGAAGCAGAGGACAAACAAACACAGTATGGTCTTACAAGGATGTATATGAATATATCTGTGTATATATGAATATTATTATAGATATCTATGCATATGTATATACATATATATATATATATTATGTATGTGTCTCTGCTGAATTGTGGCTTTCTTGGGGGAAGGGAAGAAGAAAAGGGAAAATAAAAGAATAAAGTAAAAAGTACACAGCAGAAAACAAAAGAAAATCTACAAAGAAGAAAAAAGATGGACAGCTCTGAACAGAATGTGTAGTATTTATTATATAGGCTTTCTTGAAATAGAAATTTATGGCTTTATATTTTGAATTGTCTCTTATGTTCTACTTTGCATATGACAATTTTTTTTCTTTTTCTATTTTGTATTTAAGTTTTAAATAAATTATTTTTTAAAAAAGAAAATACTTGCAAACCCTAAAAATCATATAAATATGAGTTATTACTAGCAAAGGAACAATATGAATGCTTCTTAGAATATAACATTCTATACCACATATTGTAGGTAATTTTGATTACAAAGCATGTATCATACACACTAAAAAATATTAAAGGATATTTACTATCTTTGGCTTCTCTGATCTGGAATACTTAAAAAAAAACAAACAAAAACTGGGATGTGAACATCAAGCATGATTGGGGCATGATTTCAGCATTATGTTGCTTTTACTGTTGGAGTTCTAATCTACCTATACTCAAATAAAATAAGTAATTTTTAGGAACTTAGGAAACATTAGAGACCACAGAATAAGAGAATGGCAGAATCTTGCATTGATAATAATAGCAAGTATTTATGTAGCTGTGTACATTTTGCAAATTACTTTATATATATTAATTCACTGGAATTCGGAAGCAGACGCTATTATCATTACAATTCTACAAGGGGGAAAACTGAAAGGCTACAAAGTTTTAAGTATCTTGTCCAAGTCACACTTATTAAATATCTGAGGTGAGGTTTGAATTCAAGTCTTCTTGACTCCAGCTTTAGGGCTTGAGTCAGCATATCATCAATCTAAAGCAACAGAGTCTTATCTCAGTGCTCATAAAAAGACCCCTGAAGTCTCCTTCTAACTGCTTGTTCTGCTCCTTCACCATCTGTGGGAGAGAGCTCTGGAAGCAGCCACTGCCAGTGCTAATTCAAGGCTCCCACCGTTATTCTGAGGTCAGGGCTCTGCTCAGTCTTTGTTAGACTATGCTCCTCTCTTATTCTGGCATGACAGACTTTTCCGGCTGGTCTTCCAAGTTATCTTGGGCCAGAAATTTATTTCACTTCTTTTTGTGGGTTCTGCTGCTCTAGAATTTTAGTCATTATTTAAAGGTATTTGGAGTATTTGGGGAGAGAGCATGTGCAAGTCCCTGCCTTTATTCTATCCTCTTGGCTTCATCTTCTAGATCTTTCAAGGTATTCTTGTTGGAAAAAAAAAAAGAAGAGAAATATGCTAGACAATAGTACAATTGGATTGATGCAAAAGTAGTTAAAATAGTTGGATCCAAGGAATAGTCACTAATAGCTCACTATCAGATTTGGGGATCTATGTTGTTTAACATTTTCAATCATTTAATTAGATAAAGTCAGAGATCATAAACCTTTCAAATTTACAGATCACACAAATCTGCTAACATACATGATTAAGAATCTTGGATGATCACATGTCTTATGTATTCTAGAGCAAATTCTTTCAGGTTGGGAGAGGATTTAATAAATACTGAGGATCCTGTTAACTTCAATGAAGGAGAATCTACATTAGCCCAGTTCCACTGGACTGCTGCCCGTCTCTCTTAGGCAGCTTTTCCTCATCAGATTTCAATTATCTCCTCTCTAAATCCTACTAATTGCTTCTAGTTCTTCTCTCTTGGCAGAACAAATCTAAGACCTTTCCCACACTTAACTAATTGAAGACATCTATCATGTTCTCTCTGCCTTTTCTTTTCCATCCTCAGATGCTCCATTCAATTCTCATTTGGCATGAACTCAATTTTTTTCATTATCCCTAGTTATCCTTTTCTAGTCTCTACCTTATAATAAAAATACCAAGCACTTACATAGCACTTTAAGATTTCCAAAGCACCTTATGAATATTATTATTTCCTTTTATTCTTAAGTAAACCCTGAAAGTTAGATGTTCTTATTAGCAATATCTTATAAATGAGAAAACTGAAAAACAGGAAAAGGTTACTTAGCTTAGTCCACGTCACTCAGCTGGGCCACTTAGCTTCCCCTAGCTATTATATTTTTAAAGCAGAATTTGAACCCAATTTTTCCCAATTCCAGATCCAGCACTCAACTCATTCTATTCCTTTTGCTACCTAGTTGCCTGCTTTATTGATATCCTTTCTAATGTGAAATGTCCAAAAATAAACTCTCAAAATGCAATCTGAGCAGGGCAGAGTACAATAAAATTCATTTGTCATTATTATTCATCCATATTATGCAGTAAAAAGAGCTCTGAACCTGGAGTCAAGAAGAGTTCAAATCCTACCTCAGTTATTTGTTAGCTGTGTAACTCTGAACAACTCTTTTAATTTCTGTAAAATAATGATGATAATAGTATTTATCTTTCAGATATGGGGATGAATTAAAATATTTGTAATTTGCAAACATTAAAATACTATAAAATGCTAGTTATAATTATCATTGTTATTATAAATTACCTGATTATTCTTGGATACTATGACTCCCTTAAAACAGCCTAAAACTTCATCAGCTTTCTTGGATATCATACTACATTGTTCAATCAGACTGAATTTGTAGTCCACTAAAATACCAAAATACTTCCAGTCAAATAGTTATCTACTCATGCTTCTTCCACCTTTTGTTTGCAGATCTATATCTGGCCCCTAGATCTAGATAGCACTGGAGGAAAGTGAGGCAGATGACCTGCACAGCTCTCCCTCACTTAAATCCAATTCAGCATGTCATGGTTATCACTTCCCTGTTGTTATTGTCTTCTTCAAGAATAAAGGATAGATAACAACCACAAAGCAAAATTTTATTTCTGAGACCAAATTTGCATTTACATATACTTACAACTATTAAGTTGCATTTTCTATGATTTAACTCAGTGTTCTAGTTTGCCATGATGTTAGCAGATTTATGTGATCTGTAAATTTGAAAGGTCTTTAATCTCTGACTTTATTTAAATGATTGAAAATGTTAAACAACACATCCCAAAAATCTGACAGTGAGCTATTAGTGACTATTCCTTGCATCCAACCATTTAACTAGTAAATAGAAGGTGGAGCCAAGAGGATAGAATAAGGCAGAGACTTGCCCATGATCTTTCCCTAAACCCTCCAAATATCCTTAAAATAAGGACTCTAAACAAATTCTAGAGCAGCAGAACCTAAAAAAAGGTGAAGTGAAATAAATTTCTAGCCCAAGACAACTTGGAAGATCAGCAGGAAAAATCTGTCATGCTAGAATAAGAGAGGAGTGCAGTCTAACAAAGGCTGAGCAGAGCTCTGACCCCAGCATATCAGGAGTGGACCCTGTGGGAATCCTGAATCAGCACTGGCAGTGACTTTTTCTAGAGCTCTCTCCTACAGATGGTGAGGGAGCAGAACTAGTGGTCAGAAGGAGACTCCAGGGGTTTCTTTATGAACACTGAGATAGAACTATGTTGCATTGCTGTACTCAGATCAGGTCATGGTTCTAGTTAACAGTCCCAGAACAAGGAGTTGCTCACTAGTCTTCCAGAGCAGCCATAGTAAAGCAGCGATCCTCTTCATATTGCCAAGATAGAAGAGAGTGCTTGCGGTTTCTCACAAACCAGAACACAGGTCAGGAGAGTAATAAACACATTTCTCCTTAAAGAACTAAAATTTTATAGGTCCCTAAAAGTATCTCTGAAAACAACTGCACAAACCTCCTGAAGCCTGAAACAGTGCACTCTGCACCCTGGAAGCAGAGACCTACTTTAAAAAAGAGAGAAAAGTCAAGCAATAGGCTGGGAAAATGAGCAAACAATAGAAAAAAGATTCTGACTAGAGAAAATTATTATGGTGACAAAGAATATCAAAACATACCCTCAGACAAAAGTAATAAAGTGAGGGCATCTATATCCAAAGCCTTCAAGAAAAAAGATGAATTGGTCTCAGGGCATTTCAAAAAAAGATTTTAAAATCAAGTAAGAAAGAGAGAGGAAAAATTAATAAAGGAAATGAGAGTGATGCAAATAAATCTTGAAAAATAAATCAACAGTTTGGTTCACAACTCAACCAAAAATATATTAGTGTCTATTTCCCACATCCTCTCCAACATTCATCATTATCTAGAAAATAATTTCCTGAAAAGTTAGAATTGAATGAATACAAGCTAATGATTTTATGATTTTTATCAAGAAACTATAAAACAAAAAAATTCTGAAGAAAATAACACCTTGAAAAATAGACTAGTACAAATAGTAAAGGAAATATAAGAAACCAAAGAGATAAAAAATGCCTTAAAAAGCAGAATTGGCCAAATAGAAAGAGTCACAAAAATTCACTGAAGGAAAAAAAATCCTTAAAGAATGCAATTGGCTAAATGGGGGGAAAACTCATAGAAGAAAACAACCATTTTAAAAGTAGAATTGAACAAATGGAAAAGGATATACAAAAGCTTACTGAAGAAAATATTTCCTTTTTTTAATTAAAGCTTTTTATTTTCAAAACATATGCATAAATAATTTTCAACATTCACCCTTCCAAAACCTCGTGTTCTGATTTTTTTCCTTCCCTTTCTCCCACCCCCTTCCCAAGATGGCAAGTAATTCCAATATATGCCAAACCTGTGTAATTCTTCTATACATATTTCTTCAATTATCATGCTGCACAGGAAAAATCAAATCAAAAAGGGAAAAAATGAGAAAAAAGCAAAATGTAAGCAAAGAACAAAAAAGTGAAAATACTATGTTGTGATCCACATTCAGTCCCCACAGTCTCTCTGGGTGCAGATGGCTTTCTCCATCACATTACCATTGGAATTGGCTTGAATTACCTTGCTGTTGAATTGATCTTTGAATAATCTTGCTGTTGTGTACAATGTGTGTCTGGTTCTACTTATTTCACTTAGCATCAGTTCATGTAAGTCTCTCCAGGCCTCTCTGGAGAGCTGGATGATTAACCAGCTGATTGTTTCTTATAGAATAATAATATTCCATAACATTTATATACCATAACTTATTTAGCCATTCTCCAACTAATGGGCAGCAATTCAGTTTCCAGTTTCTTGTCATTGCAAAAAGGGCTGCTACAAACATTTTTGCACACATAGGTCCTTTTCCCTTTTTTAATGATCTCTTTAGGATACTGATCCAATAGAGATACTGCTGGATCAAAGCATATGCACAGTTTGATAGCCCTTGGGGCATAGTTCCAAATTGGTCTTCAGAATGGTTGGATCAGTTCACAACTCCACCAAAAATATATTAGTGTCTCAATTTCCCACATCCTCTCCAACATTCATCATTATCTAGAAAATAATTTCCTGAAAAGTTAGAATTGAATGAATACAAGCTAATGATTTTATGCAATATCAAGAAACTATAAAACAAAACCAAAAGAATGAAAAGAGAAGAAAATGTGAAATATCTCATTGGAATAACAATTGACCTAGAAAATAGATCTAGGAGAGATAATTTTAAAATTATTTGAATACCTGAAAGCCATGATAAAAAAAAAAAAGAGCCTACATACTATCTTTCAAGAAATTGTCAAGGAAAATTTCCCTGAGATCCTAGAATCACAGGGCAAAATGGAAATTGAAAGAATCCACCAATCACCTTTCTAAATAGATCCACAAAAGAAAACTCACAGGAATATTATAGTCAAATTCTATAGCTCTTATGTCAAGCACAAAATATTGCAATCAGCTAGAAAGAAACAATTTAAGTACTGTGGAGCCATAGTCAGGATCACACAAGTTTTAGCAGCTTCTGTGTTAAAGGATTAGAGGGTTTGGAATATGATATTCTGAAGGGCAAAGGAGCTAGAATTACAACCAAGAATCACCTACCCAGCAAAACTGAGTAAAATCCTCCCGGGGAAAAATTTAAATTCAATGAAATAGAGGACTTTCAAGCATTCTTGATGAAAAGATCAGAGCTGAATAGAAAATTTGCCTTTCAAATACAAAACTCTAGAGAAGCATAAAATATGAATAGGAAAGGGAAATCATAAGAGATTTAATAAGGTTAAACTGTTTACATTCCTGCATGGGAAGATGATATTTGTAGCTCATAAGAACTTTCTCATTATTAGAGCATTCATAAGGAGTACATAGAAGGCACAGGTGTTAGTTGAATATGAAGGGATGATACCTAAAAAATAAAATGAAGGAGTAAGAGAGGAACATATTAAGAAAAAGGGAAATGAAGAGGTAGGATGGGTTAATTAATCCATATAAAAGAGGCAAGAAAAAGCTTTTACAATGGAGGGGAAGGAAAAGAGGTACAAGGGAGTGAGTGAAATTTATTTTCATTAGAATTGGCTTAAAGAAGGAATAACATACACACTCATTTTTGTATAGAAATCTGTTTATAGAATATATAACAGAAAGGAGAGAGGAGGGAAGGTATACAGATGGAGAGGTGTTCTGATAGAAGGAAGTGCAGATTGGGGGAGGAGTAGTCAGAAAGAAAACAGTTTTGAGGAGGGAGAGGGTGAAAAGAGGGAGATAATAAAATAAATGAGGTAAATAGAGTTAGCAAGAGTAACTGTGAAAAAAAATTGAAGCAAATTTCTTTGAAAAAGGCCTCATTTCAGGGGCAGCTAGGTAGTGCAGTGAATAGAACACCAGCCCTGAAGTCAGGAGGACTCGAGTTCAAATCTGATCTCACACACTTAATACTTTCTAGCTATTTAACTCTGAGCAAGTCACTTAACCCAAATTACCTCAGCAAAATGAAAAAAAAAAAAAGAAAAAGATCTCATTTCTCAAAAATATAGAGATGATTCAAATTTATAAAAATTAGCCATTCCTCAATTGATAAATGATTAAAAGATATGAAGTTTTCAGATGAAGTAATCATAACTATCTATAGCCATATGGAAAAATGTTCTAATTCACTATTGATTGGAAAAATGCAAATTAAAATAATCCTGAACTACTACCACTTATCAGATTGACTAATAAGACAGAAAAGGAAAATGACAAATATTGGAGGTGAGGTGGGAAAAATGAGACATTAATGTTCTGTTGGTGGAGTTGTGAACTGATTCTACCATTCTTTACAGCTATTTGGAATTAAGCCCAAAGAGCTATAAAAATCAGACATACCACTACTATGTGTGTTTTCCAAAAGAGATATAATACAAAAAGGAAAAGGCCTATATTTTATGTGTACAAAAATATTTATAGGAGCTCTTCTCTGGGGGCCCAGAATTCGATATTAAGGAGATGAACATTAATTGGGAAATAGCTGAATAAACTATGGTATATGAATATGATGGAATACTACTGTACTATAAGAAATGATAACCAGGATGCTCTCAGAAAGACCTAAAAAGACTTCCATAAGGTGGTGCAAAGTGAAATGAGAGGAATTATAAGAACATTATGTGTAATAACAGCAATATTGTATGATGATTAATTATAAATGACAGCTATTCTTAGCAATACAATGATTCAAGACTATTTTGAAGTTTGCATAATGAAAAATGTTATTCATATCCAGATAAAGAACTGATAGTGTCTGAATGCAGATTGAATCATACCTTTTCACTTTCTCTATTTTTCTTGAGGATTTTTTCTTTGTTTTTCTATTCACAATATGTTTTATTTCACAACATGAGTATTATGAAAAGGTTTTGCATGACATATATAACTTATACTGAATTGCCTGCATTTTCAATGTGTGAGGCCAGGGTGAGGGGTTGGAGAAAAGGAAAGAATCCAGAACTCAAAGTTTTAAAGACAAATATCAAACATTATTCTTACATGTAACTGGGAAGAAATAAAATATTGAAATTTTTTTTATTAAAAAATAAGGGTACTCACTTCACACCTGTCAGATTGGTTAAAATGACAGGAAAAGTTAATGATGAATGTTGGAGGGGATGTGGGAGGGCTGGGACACTGATGCATTGTTGGTGGAGCTGTGAACGAATACAGCCATTCTGGAGAACAATTTGGAGCTATGCTCAAAAAGTTATCAACCTGTGCATACCCTTTGACCCAGCAGCATTTCTATTGGGCTTATATCCCAAAGAAATCATAAAGGAAGGAAAGGGCCCCACATGTGCAAGAATGCTTGTGGCAGCCCTTTTTGTAGTGGCTAAAAACTGGAAATTGAATAGATGCCCTTCAATTGGAGAATGGCTGAATAGATTATGGTATATGAATATTATGGAATATTATTGTTCTGTAAGAAATGACCAGCAAGATGATTTCAGAGAGGCTTGGAGAGACTTACATGAACTGATGCTGAATGAAATGAGCAGAACCAGATCATTATACACGGCAACAACAGTACTATATGACGATCAATTCTGATGGACATGGCTCTCTTCAACAATGAAATGTTTCAAACCACCTCCAATTGTTCACTGAAGAAAGCCATATACACCCAGAGAGAGGGATGTGAAATGTGGACCACAACATAACATTCTCATACTCCTTGATTGATGTTTGCTTACATTGTGTTTCCTTTATCTGATATATCTTTTGTGTAGATAAGATTTTTCTTGCACAACAATAAGTTTGGAAATATGTATACATATATTCGATTTGCCAATATTTTAACATAATTAACATGTAGTGGATATCCTGCCATCTAGGGGAGGGGTGGGTAGTTGGGGGGAAAAATTTGTAACAGAAAGCTATGTAAGGGTTATTGTTGAAGAATTACCCACACATATGTTATGCAAATAAAATAAAAATAAATTTAAAAAAATAAAAAAAATAAGGGTACTTAGATGGCACAGTGGATAGAGTACCAGCCCTGAAGTCAGGAGGACCTGAGTTCAAATATGGTCTCAGACACTTAACATTCCCTAGCTGTGTGACCTTGGGCAAGTCAGTTAACCCCAAATGCCTCAGCAAAAAAAAAAAAAAAAATGAAGACAAATTTGACAGGTAAAAAAGAAGACTGTTAAATATTTTATTAAAACACAGACAACCTAATTCTACAGTATTCCTTTGATTTAACAGAAAAAAATATGATTAATCTTGTTGAAGCCATACCAACTCTTTGAAATCACATCTTCCTTTCCTAGATATTTACTCACTTTTGTTTTAGTATGTTCTAGAATTTTACTAGGAATGGAAGCAAGCTCACTAGCCTATGGTTTTAAAATTCCATTATCTTTCTTTTTGAAAATTAGCATAATATTTGCCTTTCTCTAGCCTTGCTATTTTCCCTCTTTATTTCTATCTCTATCATCTCTATGTTTCAAACATCCCTGTGAAGGGCTCGGTTATTACAATTGAGAGGTCTGTTAGTATAAGGATGTATGTAGTTCATTTGATCCAGGCAATGGAAAAACTCTAGGTAGGTGTTCTTACTATCTCCTTATTTACTTATGTATCTATTCCTTACTTACTCACCACATTACTCACTTAGTTATTTTCATTATTCTCCTTACTTATCTGTTTACATACTCAGTTCTTGTTAGTCATAATATGTTCTTTTTCATTCCAAAGCTCATATTCACTGGGACAAAAAGCAGAAGTGAAATTAGCATTGAGTAGTATTACTTTGTCATCAGTTTTCATTCTATCCACCCCAGTCAATGATCCCATTTTTTTAATCTTCCTCTTTTCTCTAGTATAGCTTATCCTTATTCTAGGTATGAGGAAGGCCTTTCTTATTTTATGAGTACTGTACAGAGTAGCAAGATTTAAACTACCTACAGGAAGTGAGAGAGAAGTGATGAACAGAAGTCACAAAAATGCCAACAAAGTGGATCTGTTACAAACAAGGCCATTGTAGTTAAAGAGACTAAAAGAAGATGTAACATGTCTCTCTTACCCACTGAAAACTTGAACCAACAGGCTCAAGGTCAAAGATTAGGGGACATTAAAGAGGCAAGATGACAAGAAAGTAAATGGAACATATCTTCAAGAGATGGTCTTCCATCTACCCCTGCTTGGAAAAAACAATTAAATTCAATGAAAAACAGTGTGAGGTCTCTGCCAGGGATAAAACACCAAAAAGAAAAAAAAATCAGCCTTCAGAAATTGCAGTAGGCCTTAGATCTTAGATCTTTCCCCATGTTGTCAAAATCCCATACTCCTAAATCTTCCTATAATGACTACTGTTAATGGATAAGTGAGTCAAACATCAGTTATAATTTTGACTTTTATGTCTATACTAATTTACCTGCTTGAAGGAAAAGTAACCATGAGGGCCTAAACAAATCAACTATTAATGCCTATGAACTCCCATGGAGCATGTGATATCTGACTGAATCTAGGAAAAGTTCTGAGCTCAAGGGGTAGTGGTAAATGTTTTACTATATATGGTTTTTATTATGTATTGTTTTATTATTTTTATTGCTTTGTTGACAACAAATGTAAAGTATTACACAGGTCTGTATGTTTTCTCCATTGCTATGGAGAGACACTCCTATTATACCAAGAGCATAGGAATAGGGCTCAGTAAAATATAAAAAATATCAATAAAAAGGTAGCATTTTCCTGGTAGGATGGAAGCAGGGCAACAAATTCTGATTGTGTAAATCCACACTAATTTGTCCTTTAGAAGTAATAACTCTTCATTACTATCTTCAGAAAGGTAGTACTGAGAGACAGAAGATTGATCCTTTCTTTAAGAACCTTATAGAGAACTTAACCCTTCCCCAGCACTTCTGGGTCATACTCTATATCCAGTAGAATGAGCCTGGGACTTTTTGGACTTATAATCCTAAAGAATGGGATCAAATAAATCACTAATTCTACCAACTGTTGGTTCAGTAGGTTAATTAGAAGGGTATTACAATAGTCCAGGCAAGAGGTGACATATTGAAGCAATGAATGGTATTGTTGGCCACTTATCTAATACTAATCAAAAGGAATGCTCACATCTAGGAAATTCGTGATGACTATTATAGCACTTTGCTCTGATAGGGAGAAGAATTGGGGAAAAGGTCAAATTCTCTGGTGCCCAAAACTCAGATGACCTTCTCTCTAAATCAGAAGTTCCTTTTTTCTCTTTTGCAGTTTGGCAAAACTCATAGACCCCTGCCCAGAATTATTTCAAATACATAAAATAAAAGGCATAGGATTACCAAGAAAATTAATGATATTGAAATGTAATTATAAAAAATGCATATTTTGAAGTACAAGTGAAGATCCCTGTTATGTTAATATGCTGAGAGATGACATGGAATTGTGACTAAAGAGTCTAACTAGGAGTTAGGAAAATCCAGGTTCAAATTCCACCCTTGACAGATAGTGGTGATATCTCTGATTTGATGATCTACAGAGTTAGGAGGGAGTTTCCACAGAAATAGAAGATCTTTACACTGATGAAATCATAGCTCTAGATCAAAGACTGCCTCCTTCTCCCAAAGTATCCAGTCCATTAATCTTCTTCCAACACTTCAAGGAATAGAAAGAGTTTTGGTTCTGGATTCAGGAAATCTGAGAAGTTGCTGTCATCTGTACTAAGAGATGGAGTAAATGTTAGTGAGACAATGTCTCCCCTTTCTTAAAATGTCTTTTTTCTTTCTTTTTCTTTTATTTTGTTTGTTTTCTTTTTTTTATAGCAGAATTTCTTGCAACTTATTCCTTAAAAGCAGAGGTTAAGCTTTGCATTTTTCTGTAATTATCCTTTCTTCCTTTCAATGTGGTTATTTGGGGGGGGGGGTCTGTTTTTGATGTGAAAGCCTTATCCTGGCTTGATCAATCCCTCTCTATCTCCTATAGCATCCTAAGGGATAGGCCAGATCTTAGAAGAGACACCTGACGATTTCAATAACCTAAGTCTTGCATGTACCAAATAACCATCCCTTTCAAGGTATATTGGAACAGAAGTAATCTTCTTGAGGGATGCCTCCATATACTTAAATTGAGCCACTTTTCAGCTTTCCTGTAAGGTCAGCCGTCAATTTTCTACATTGTAGTCCTTTACTTTCTATAGTCAATAATAATAATAGCTGATATTTATATAATGCTTTAAGGTTTCTAAGTATTTTATAAATATCTCATTTTGTTCTCACAAAAACCTTGGTAAGTGTAATTATTATTTCCATTTTACAGATGAGGAAATTGAGGACCAAAGAAGTTAAGTAACTTGCCCAAATTCAAATAGCTATGTATCTGAAGCTTAATTGTCTGAAACTAAATTTGAACTCAGATCTTCCTGACTCTAGATATAAGCCTGTAAACTGTGCCATCATAGCTGCCCTAGTAGATATTTATATTTTGGCTTACTCTCAGTCATATAGTTTTTCCCTGGACATTTCAGTAATGATCAATTTCTTCCTGGGTATCTTTGAAGTGTATGTCACACTCTCCCAGGAATATATGACTGGGACAAAAATTCAGTTCAGGTAAACTCCTAGATCTGTCAACAACAGACATCACTTATGCCTACTACCTTAACATTGCTTCTTCATTCTTTCACATCTTTCACTGTCTTTGAGGAGAGTTCAGTGCCAAAATCCATAAAATGCCTATAGCAAGAGAAAAATCAATAATGCTGTTGTCTATTTTGGGAATATAGGATCTTCAGAAGACAATCAAATTATATCCTCTTAGAGCCATAATTCACTTATTCAGTTTTGTCTTCTACAACTTCTCTTAGCAAAGTTTATAGTCTAGCCTAACTGGACTTCTCTCCCTCAGGGTTTCTTGCCTTTGCACACTCTCCCCCTTCATCATTATTTCTTTTTTTTATTAAAGCTTTTTATTTGTATAACATATATATGGGTAGTTCCCCAACATTGATCTTTACAAAGCTTTCCATTACAAATTTTACCCCCAGTCCCCTCCCCTCCCCTAGATGGCAGGAAGTCCACTACATGTTAATAATGTTGAAATGCTTGAGAAGTTATGCAAGAAAAATCCTATCTACAAGAAAAAAAAAGAATCAGAGAAAGGCAACACAATGCAAGCAAATGTCAATAGAGATCATGAAAATGTTACGTTGTGGTCCATATTTCATTTCCCTCTCTCTGGGTGTATAAGGTTTTCTTCAGTGAACAATTGGAACTGGTTTGAGACAATTCTTTGTTGCAGAGAGCCATGTCCATCAGAATTGATCATCATGTAATACTGTTGTTGCTGTGTATGATGATCTCCTGGTTCTGCTCGTTTCACTCAGCATCAGTTCATGCAAGTCCCTCCAGGCCTCTCTGAAATCGTCCTGCTGGTTGTTTCTTACAGAGCAATAATATTCCATAACATTCATATACCATAATTTATTCAGCCACTCTCCAATTGATGGGCATCCCTTCAGTTTCCAGTTTCTAGCCACTACAAAAAGGGCTGCCACAACATTCTTGCACAAGTGGGTCCCTTTCCCTCTTCTAAGATCTCTTTGGGATCATCATTATTTCTTGTAATTAATTTCCTACTTACTTTGGAAATGGACCACTGGAATAAACTTTACTAAAAGGTTAAGTGGATATAGAAGGGCTATCTAGTTGAAGATGATCAGGGAAAAGTAGAAATTTTTTCATACCTTTACTAGAGAGATGATGTTGTGGGAGTTTTACTACTTTAACTTTTCATTTCCAATGGCTTTCAATAAGTATACTCTGTTCTATAGAATGAATATATATCTTTAAATGATGTGATATTAAGAAGGACATTCAAATCTTAATGAAAGCTAGGAGCTCAAACCAATTTTATGAAATATTACATGATCATGATTTTCATATTTTAAACATTAGGAATCTAGATGAATCCTGGAATGCAGGGAGTGCTACACAGAGATGGAAGCAGAATACTTAGGTTTGTGATGTGGGAAAGAGATCTGGGGCTAGTTGCTGAAATTAAAAATAACAAGAAACATTTGGCCCCATATGCTGATTTCACTATTAGAGGGACTATACCAAACCTCATGTTGGGGAAGCACATGAGCATGGATAATTCACACACTTGTTTTCTTTTCAGTGCTCATGTAAAGAGGAGATACACTGTTATAGAAAGAAAATTGCTACCTGGTAGCAACAGAAACTTTCCTTACATTAGATTTAAGATATCATAATAAAGTAGTTTCATGTATAATTTATAATGAATTGACTGTACTTTATTTGTGGGAATTGTGTGTTGTTATTGTGCTTAACATGTATTTTTTAATTGTTTATATAACATGATGGACTCTGGTCCCACTTTTTCCAAGGTCGGAACCCCTTTGGGTTCTCTGAGGTGTGTGTGTGTGTGTGTGTGTGTGTGTGTGTGTGTGTGTGTTTACTCTGCCATATATTTAAATCCTCCTTTGACTACGTTCCTCTCATTTTTGGGGTCTTAGCTTTTCAAAAATCCCAAGAACAACGACTGTGTTCCCTTTACTGGAAGATATGAGTAAAGGAATTGCAAAGATCTCAAGGAAGTAAGTGAACCAGAGAATGTAAATAAAGATAACAAGTTTTTAAAATTTCCCACAGACAAACAACCTTCTTCTTAGTGGGAGGTTAGTTGATTGGAATCAGTAATAGAAAAGCTCCATGTAGAGATGCTATCTTAGCAAGCTCATTTACACATGCACAAGATTCCCATTCTACTTTCCATCATCATCTTTATGTGTATCAGCACTAAACTAAATTCTAAACAAGGCAATGAAATATTTAAATTCATTTAGTTTTTTAAAAGTTGATGAAACCAAATTATTATGTGATTATACAAAAGATTTCCAATTTTTCCTTCTATTGCAATTTGCTGCTCCTTGGAGGTCTTCATGATTTTTCTTTATTGTGAATTTTTGTCAATAAATTCTTCCAAGTTTTGTTTTTAAAGCAAATTATTTTGTTTTCAAACCATACTTAATGCTTACAGGGTATTGCTAGTGGGGTGAAGTAAGGGAGGAGAAAAAGAAGGGTGGAAATGCTATTTTTAAAAAAAGTCTTCTGTATATATTTTTTAGCTTTAACATTTTTCTTTGCTATGTAGACATTGCATTAAAAAGCAAAATGTTTATTTCTTTATAATACTTGTGGAATTTTTCTGTAGCTATCAGTTATATACCTTGGTAAATCATAATTCAGATGTTTTTATGCAAGGTCTTATGAATTTGCCACTTTAAAGTGCTAAAGAAGATAAAGATAAAATAAAACAGTTCTCAGGTTTCATCTTATATCTGTTTGATTGCAAAATAACAAAATATGACAATGATATGTGTTGGAGATGCTAATATATACTCTGTTGATAGAAGTATTTATTGGTCAAACCATTTAGAAAAGCAATTTAGAACTATACTAGAAAAATCACCAAACAAATCTCTTTCCCTTGTGCCCCCATAACTAGGCATACATGCTGAAGAGGTCAAAAATTTCAAAGAAGGAAAGATTCCTATTTATGAAAACAGAATAGTATTTATTTATTTATTTATTTTTGCTGAAGCAATTGGGGTTAAGTGACTTGTCCGGGGTCACACAGCTAGGAAGTATTAAGTGTCTGAGACCAGATTTGAACTCAGGTCCTCCTGACTTTAGGGCTGGTGCTCTATCCACTGTGCCACCTAGCTGCCCCTAGAATAGTAATTTTTGTGGTAGCAAAAAATTAGAAGCAAAGTGTGTACTGATTTATTGGGAATTGTTGAGCAAATTGTTGTAAGTGCATATAGTATGATATTTCACTACAAGAAAATATGAATATGAATGATCTGAAGAAACTGGCTAAAACTTATGTGAATAAATGCAGAATAAAGTAAGCAAAATCAGGACAACAATTTACACAATTACCACAAATAATATAATAAAAAAAATGAAAGACTCTAATAATGGGAAGATGGTAGCAGGCCAGGATATAGAAGATCAGAGATTTTTTGAAAACACACCACAGAAGTTTGAAATGTACTCCTTCCACACCAATAAGTGATAGAAAGAATTACTTTTAGCCTCTCCCACCCAATCTGGAAAATTCATTCAGAATCTTGGAGTTCTGCAGAAATATTGGATTAGACAAGGTAGACATAATAGAGTGGGAAGAGCAGAGAGAACAATTTAAGTGGCTTGTAAAGCCAGAAAGTTCCAGCCTTCCCTGATGAGCTTGACCCAAGGTCAGATTCCTTGAGGAGCAGACCAAGGAAAACTCCAAATATCATGAAAAAAATGCCTTGATTTGAAAGATGTTCAGGGAGTCAACCTTAAAGATAATAGTTATCTACAATAAGTAAAGAAAATAATATGCCTTGTTACAGGGATTAATAGAGTACTTAGAAGAAATAAAACAAAAAGATTCAGAATAGAAAAAGCTATGGAATAAAGATGAGCAGAAAAAAACTGTCACCTTAAGATAGATAATAGAAAATCTCAGTTGATAACTGAGCATTAGAATAGAACTAGAACAGACAGAAAAAAACTCAAGAAGACAACAAAAAAAAAAATACCAAAACAAAATCTAAAGATTGAAAGACAGAAGGAAATCTAAGAAATATACCAGAAGCAACTAACTTGGGAAATATTTTAAAGAGAAAAAATATCTAAGAATTATCAATCTTCAATTTAAGTTCAGAAAACAAAGTCTGGTTGCCATAATTCAGGAAACTGAAAAATGAAAATTGCTCATAACTTTTATAGCCAGGAGGCAAAGTAGAAAGAAAGAATTTTATCAGTCACTTCTGGAAAGAAACTGGAAAATGAAAACTACTTGTAGAGAGCTTAGAATATAATATTCCAAAAGTTAAGAGATAAAGATTAAGGATAAACAATGCAGAAGAATTAAAAAAATCATAGTAGGAAAAAAAATGGATCCTTAATGTAATAGCAGAATGAAATTAGCATTTTAAATAAAAAGGCCAGAACTGAGAAGACATTTTGAAATGGAAATTCAATTACCAAGAGAATCACAGAAATGCTATCACCAAAAGGAACAATGAAACATTTGTCTCATTGGAAAAAAAAATATACATGTGGGATGACTTGTTCTGTTTTAATGGTCATTAGAGAAGACCTGGGAGAAATATGGGAATATACTAGAGGGGGAAAAAAAGGAGGAAGAAAGGGAGGGAAGCCATTGTTACATAATAGAGAAGTGTTTAGTCATGGAAAAAATGGAAGGTATGAACATCCCATGAACCACAATTTCACCTGAATCAGATATAGGAAGACCTAAAATTATGCACATCTACCTTCCCAGACCTCATCCTTGAAATTTCAGTATAAAAATATATTAAATTCACAAAGGGAATAAGAGAGAATATAAGGAGTAGAGTAGTCTAAGAGAAAGGGCAAGATACATAAAAGAATAGTCACAAGCAAAACAAACTCAGAAGTTTAAGGAAGAATGTAAAGGAACCAGTATAAGAAAAGGAAGAAAAAGGAAAAACTCATCCAATGAATATACATACAAAAGAACTGAAACTAGAATTAGAGTCAGAGGATATATGTTCAAATCTTGCCTTTATTAATCACTTACTGTATCACCATGAGTAAATGACTGAACCTCTCTAAGTTTTCGTTGCCTCATCTGCATAATGAGGGCCTTGTACAAGGTAACTTGTAAGGTCCTTTCTACATTTAGATCTATGATTCTGACCACTCTGGAAAGTTTTATTTAATTAGATTATTGAATTCAAAGTCTAACTGTACACCCCCAAGTCCCTAAGTCTCAGTTAATTAGATTTTAACTGAGTTTTCAGTTAATCTATCTGTAGTCCTTGCTTTCTCTTCCAGGTCTGTTATTTTGTCCTGTATGTTCATTAGATGATGTTTCAGTTCTCTTAAATCCTGGGATTGTTATTTAATTTTATTTTTGTCATTCCCCAATATTTGTTCAACTCCATTTATTCTCTCATTTTCCATACCACTGATATTTTCTAGTTTCAGTTCTTTTGTCCTGTATATTCATTGGATGAGTTTTTCCTCTTTCTTCCTTTTCTTGAATGCTACTTTGTAATTTACCTAATTATTTCTCCTTCTCATTCTGTGTCTTTGAAAACACATTAATCTTTCAATCACTTTCATCTTTTTGTATTTTTTCTGCTTTATTCATTACTGAATCAATTTGTATCACTCAAGGAATTTTATCCTTTATTATTTCATATTACTGAATATTTTATTGTATTAAAATAAGAGTATGTTTATTACAGAATTGTAGAAAGACTATTTGGAATGGAATCAAAGGACTTGGGTTCAAATCCCAGCTTTGCTACCTGCTATCTGTCACTTTGGGCATCTATAACCTCTTTGGCCTCATTTTCCCTATTTCTAAAGTGAGGGGGTTGGATTATATGGCTTTTAAGTACCCATGAAGTTTCAAATTTATCACACTAAATATGTTATTTTAAAATTAACTATCATTAATAAATATATTTTTCTGTTCATTTATTGGAAGGATAGAAAGGAATAGTCTGGAATGTTTCCCTCCAAACCTATAATTCTTAGAATCCCTGATTTCCTTTAAAACAATTCAAGAACCACCTCCTGATTATGCCCAAAGGACTGTCAAACTATGCATACCCTTTGACACAGTAGTGTCTCTACTGGGTTTGTATCCCAAATACATATGATAAAATAGGGATCATAAAAAAGGGAAAAGGACCCACATGTGCAAAAATGTTTGTAGCAGCCCTTTTTGTAGTGGCAAGGAACTGGAAACTGAGTGGATGTCCCTCAGTTGGGGAATGGCTGAATAAGTTATGGTATATGAATGTTATGAAATATTATTGTTCTATAAGAAACGATCAGCAGTATGATTTCTGAGAGGTTTGGGAATACTTACATGAATTGATGCTAAGTGAAGTGAGTAGAACCAAGAGAACATTGCATATAGCAACAGCAAGATTATGTGATGGTCATTTCTGATGGACTTGGCTCTTTTCAATAGAAAAATGATTCAGGCCAATTCCAATAGACTTGTGATGGAGAGAGTCATCTGTACCCAGAGAGAGGACAATGGGGACTGAGTATGGATCCCAGCATCCCATTTTCACTTTTTTTTTGTTGTTTGCTTGCCTTTTGTTTTCTTTCTCATTTTTTTTCTTTTTGATCCAATTTTTCTTGTGCAGTATGATAACTGTGGAAATATGTATAGAAGAAATGCACATGTTTAATATACATAGGATCACTTGCATCTAGGTGAGGAGTGGGGGAAGTGAGGGAGAAAAATTTGGAACATAAGGTTTTACAAGGGTGAATGTTGAAAACTCTCTTCTGGATTCTTATTATGCTTTCATTTTACAGGAATTTCCAATATAATCACTTCATCTCAGGATTTTTCATCTGCTTTTACCACCAGTCAGTTTTTAGTCAAAATGACTTTATTCTCCTCCTGCCAGTCTTCAAAGATTTAGGTCTTCTACCTGAAGACTTTGTTATCTCTGATAGATATCATTGTTCTATTTTGGAACGGTGCTAAAATGTGACTGAAATATTCATGAGATATTTAGGTCCCAGAGATCTCATTGTTTAGGTTTATTATCCAAAGAAGGATAAAAATAGAAGGGGGCGGAGCCCCACAGGTAATACAGTGGATGGAGCACAGAGCCTGAAGTCATTTTTCTGAGTTCAAATCTAACCTTAGACACTTACTGTGTGTCTAGGCAAGTCACAATCCTATTTGCTTCAGTTCCTCATCTGTAAAACAAGCTGGAGAAGGAAATAGTAAATCACTCCAGTATCTTTGCCAAGAAAACTTTAAAATCACGAATCTGACAAGGATTTTTCCATTGACTGAAGAATGGCTAAAAAATTGTGGTAACATAAATCTAATAGAATATTACTAAACATTTGGAAAGGACAAATATAACATATTCAGATTCAGAGTCAATAAACATTAAGTGCCTATTATATGTCAGATACTGTGCTAAATTCTGGGGACATAGACAAAGGCATAAGATGGTTCCTGCATCAAAAGACTCACAATCTAATGTGTGTGTGTGGGGGGGAGGGAGTAGAGGCAGCTGAGAAATACATTGAGAAGCTAAAAGAAGAGGGGGTACCTCCCTCATAATGAGGCACCGACCATAATAGTAGGGCATTTCCAGATTATTGTTAAAATTTTAAAAAATACTATGTGCTTCACAAGATTGTTGGGAGGAGAAAAAACTAATTAAGCACCATGTAAATATGTTATTATTGTTGTTCTCTCTAGTCTCCTGTTAAGTGGTTTCTACCCTCTCCCCACTAAAGAATGTAGTTGACTAATTTATAAATATATATTAATTAGTGTTTGACAAAGATGCCTTAATCTGAAATCCTGTAAAAATAAAAATTATTAGGCATAGTTTTAAAATAGAATCTGGCACTTTTTTGTACTTGCCAAAAACAATATGGAAGCAAAATGGAAACCAAGTGGAAGTGGGGGGGGGAGGGGGAAACACTGTCTAATGAAGACTAGAAAGCTTTGCAGTTGTCAGAATTCTAAACTGGAAAAATGTGAGTAAATATTAACTTTAAATTACATAGTTTACTTACTAACAAACCCTTCAAGGGGCAACCTGACTAAAAATATTGGTATATGCTTATTTTGAAAATTGTATGTGATATATGCCATTTTTACATAAAGCAAAGTAATTTAGGAGTAATTTAGTGTACTCAAAAAATCATAGATTTAGAACTGGAAAGAATCTTAGAAACTGAGTCCAATGATTTATTTTACAGATGAGGAGACTGGGAACCTGGGAAGTTAAGGGACTTGTCATATAATTTGAATTTGAATTTGGAGTTTGAAGACAAGTTTTCCTAATTTCTAGTACAATTCCTTAATCACTACTCCATAGTCCTCTCAAAGGGATTTTTTTTAAAAAAGGAAACTACTCATTGATTTAAAAATTAATGTTTATTCTATTCATTTCTAAAATGGGAATATTAATGCCTTCAGGGACATATCTTTCAGGGTTGTTGGGAGGTTTAAGTCAAGCAATCAACCCACAGACATTTATTGAGCACCTATGAAATATCAGACACTGTTCTAGTTACTAGGGATACAAAGGCAAAAATGAAACATTCCTGCAGGAACATTCTGGAGAAATATGTAAGTTTATGCAAAATACATGCATGTAAATATTATCCCTGAAGGGCACTAGCATCTGGGGGTGGGAAGAGGAGTATGGATCAAGTAGTTTCATGTAAAAAGTCGTACTCCAGAATATATATATATATATATTTTTTTTGAAGGAAATAAGGAATTCTAAAAGACAGCAGCCTCCTTGGGTGAGAAGAGGAGCCAAACCTTCCTCAGACTGAACCTTCCCATTATCTCTTGCTGGGCACTCTGTGTTCCCTGAGGAAAGATGGCAAAGGGCCAGGTATCTTTTATCTGTCCCAAAGCCATAAACTCCAATGGTTCCTATTACCTCCAAGTTAAAAAACAAAATCCTTTGTTTAACATTCAAAGCCTTTCATAACCCAGTCCAATCCTACCTTTCCTGTCTTCTTACACTTTACTCCAGAGAATGTATTCTTTAATCTAATGACACCAGTTTTGTTATTCTACTTCTTGATTCCAGGAATTTTCTAAAGCTGCCCCCCAACTCTGGAATGCTTTTCCTCACATTTTTAACTATTGGGTTTCCTTGGCTTCAAGTCCTATAGAAAATCCTATCTTTTATAGAAAGCTTTCCCCCAAATCCTCTTAAATCTAGTGTCTTCCTTCTGTTAATTATTTCCTATTTATCCTGTATATAGCTTTTTTGTATATGTTTCTTTGTTTACACCCTGAGATAATGAGCTCCTTGAGGACAGAGACTATTTTTTGCTTCTTTTTGCATCCCCAGCACTTAGTACAGTACACAGAGAAAGTATCTAATCAATATTTATTGATTGATTTCAGATATAAAGGACAATTAATACATGGACAAGGAGATAGAAGATAGGTCAAGTGCATTAGGAAAAAGCCACTTTGACAGGATTGTGGAGTGTGGGAAGAAGTATAAGGGAAAATAAGGGGAAAAAATTACTGGAAATTGTATCTAAAATGAATTAGTGAGGGGAATGAGTTTAGGGCAGAGAGACCAATTTGGATTCCACTGCAATAATCCAAGTGAGAGGTGATATTATTCTAGGGTATAAGTGAGAGAAGAAGTCAGATGGCAGGGATGTAGGGGTAGAAGCAATAAGTTTTAGTAATTGATTGGATATGTAAGGTGAGGGAGAGTGAGAAGTCAAGAGTGAAGAGGCAATTATGTTATAGTGGATACAGAGCAAGATCTGGAGTCAAGACTTCAAACTCTCCAAGCCCTTTATGTCTGAGCAAGTCAAATGAACTCTTTGTACCTCAGTTTCCTCATCTGTCAAATGAGGAGATTGGACTAGCTAGCCTTCCTCATTCTTTCCAGCTTTAAATTAAGATTCTATGATAAGCACCAAGATTGTATACCTAAGAATCTGAAAGCTTGATTGTACCTTTAGAAGAGAAATGGATTCTGGGGCAAAGATATTGAGTTCAACTTGGGACAGGATGACTTTGAGATGCCCACATTCTATTTCAGTTTTAAGAATCTAATAAGGATTTGAAAATATGGATTAAAGCATGAGACAAGGCTAGATATATAGATCTGGGAACCATTTTCATAGAAGATGATTAAATTCATGGAGCTGATGATATCACCAAGTGAGAGAATATAGAAAAAGAATAGATGACATGTCAGAGCCTTAGAAAAAGATACTGGGGGCTTGGAGAAGATGAAGAACCAGTGAAGGAGACTGAAAAGGATCATTTAGATAAGTAGAACAATCAATATAAGACAGTGTCATGAATACTCAGAGAAAAGAGGATGTCCAGGAGAAGTTGCTCAGTGTAGTATATACAAAATAAATGCTAGGTAACTTTGGTGAGGAAGATACTAGTAAACTACAGAAATCAAGAAAGATTTCATGAGTCTAGACATTCTAAGAGGTAGAAATGAGACAAAAGTGTATTCTAGAGATGGAAGCCAAGCAGGGCAAAGGTACAGAAATGGAAGATGGGATTTCCTGTAGAAGCAACAATGTGCTGAGCAGTTAGACTGGGCTATTGAATGTAAGAAGGGGAAGTATTTGTAATAAGACTGGAAAGGGGTTCAAGGCCAAGATATGAAGGGTTTTAAATGTCAACTGGTGGAGTTTATATTTTATTCAAGAGGCAATAGGAAGCCATTGGAGGTTATTAAAAAGGGAGATGATGTGCTCAGACCTGCTTTTTAGAAAAATCACTTTGGTAGATGAATTAGAATAGAGGCAATAGACAACTGTATGAAAAATGCTTTATAAACTTAAAATAATTTTGCTTTATAAATTAACAAACAGCAACTATATGATTATTTTTGATTCAACATGTTTTCATTTGACCACCATATGTTGTAATGTGTAATATAGAAAAACCACTGAACATTAAATGAATTTGTTTTATATACTGGTCTTTAAAAAAAATCTACTTGATTTCAGGGAATAGAGGAGGAGACACAATAATTACAGCAACAAAAAGCCTAAATTAACTCAGCCTAAAAAGTATAAATATATACCTAAGAAAAAGTCTTTGGAAATTACTCTCCACCCTTTTCTGGAATGAGAAGAAAAAACCATGAAACATCTATGAGGCATTGGAGAATTAGCAAGAGTTTGCAAGTGTCCTATTGTCAGAGAGTTATGACAACAGCTTGAATCCGTTTCCAGAATTTGCTATTAGAAAAGTTGTACTGTGTTTCTGTTGAACAGTCACTCAAGATAATGAAGTCATTATTACCCAGATGGGGTGTGCCCAGGAGAGCAAGATTTTAGCTTCACAGTCATTAAAAAAAAAAAAAGAAAAGAAAGAAAAAGCTCAAAAGGAAGAATGTCAAGCTATGCCTTACACTAAAGCCCAGTAGTATAATTATTTACAAGCAAAGTATTGATTTTAGCTGATGAAATATTCCAAGGAAACAGACTATAGGACTTTAACATGAAATTAATAACATATACAGTAATATATTATTTTAACTTTGAACTTTAACAATATGTTCATTGCTAACAGGTTAGCTAGATGGTGCAATATATAGAGTGCCATGTGTGGAATTAGGAAGACTCATATTCCTGAGTTCAAATCTGGTCTTAGATACTAACTGTATGACCCTGGGAAAGTAACCTGACCCTGTTTTCCTCATTTATCCAGGTATAAAGATGAACTGAAGAAGGCAATAGAAAAAAAAAATCAATATTTTTTCTCAAGAAAACCCCAAATGGGGCAGCTAGGTGGCGCAGTGGATAGAGCACCAGCCCTGAAGTCAGGACGACCTGAGTTCAAATCTGTCTCAGACACTTCCTAGCTGTGTGACCCTGGGCAAGTTACTTAACCCCAATTGCCTCAGCAAAAAGCAGAAAAAAAAAAAAGAAAACCCCAAATGCAGTCAAGAAGAGTTGGACAGACTCAACTACAACAACAAACATTGCTAACAGATTTTGGTCAAGAATATAAATCAATTTCTGTGCTAAATGAAATGTTTCCATGGCCACAATTTTTTTTCCCCTTTTTCAAATAGGTTTCTTCTACCCTCAAGTTAGAGTCAAGACAAACAAAATATAATTGCAAATTACATTTACAAGTAGTATGGCTTATGCCACTGCAGTCACAACAGAGTAGAAAAGGTAAAACACCTAATCATTCTTTTTCAGGAACTTAAAACCTGTTTGACCTCTTTCCCCTTCCCCCCCCCCCCATCCCATCTTCCCACTTTGCTTCAGTTCTAGATTTAAAATAAACCACACTGCTTCTTCCTTTCTTCACTTTCAAGTGACAATCTGATACTATGTTCTCTCTCTTTAATCCCTGGATTTGGGAGGAATAGAGAAAAGGAACTCTCCACCATGGAAAAGTCAGCTTTCAGGTTAAATTGTGATTGACCATAACTGATCATAACTCTAATAAGGGACACTTGATTTCCAAGGAAATAAGATCACAGGGTAAGATGTTTAACAGGTTCATTATATCACAGAAGAGTATTATTTGGGGTTGTATCTAGGGCATGGAAACTAAATTAAAGAAGTTGTTCCATCTCTCGTGGTTCTAGTTTCCTCCCTTGCAAAATAGGTATTGAATTAAATAGATGATCATGATGAAGCTGAAAAAATTAAATGTGATCAATTTAACTAAATCTAATAAGTGGAAAGAGCCTTAGCTTTGGATGCAGGGGGCCCCAAGTTAAAATTCTTCCCCCTTCCTTCCCATTCATTACCTGTTACTGTTAGCAAAAAAACAACAAATAAATAATTCTCTAGGCTTCTGTAAAGTACAGAAGTAAGTTGTTTTAACTTTCTTCTTTGTATTCCAAACACTTGTTTATTTGCTTCTAAACTAACAAAAATTTACTTTCTATTAAAAAAATCATCAAGGAAGTCACAGTTCTAAGGCTGGCTTTACTATTATCTGTGTCACCTTGGGTAAATTATTTCATTGTTTCTCTGCCTCAGTTTATAAAATAAAAAGTTTGTTTGGACTCGATGATTCTCCAGTGTCCTTTCTGATTCTGAACATTTATTTGTGAACTGCAGAAATCTCTGGTGTCCTCTTTTAGCCTTCAATTTCCAAGAGCATGAATTGCACCCGGAAGCACAAGGTGAGAAGGCAGGATCTTAGCAGTCAACACCAGAATGGAATAGTTCAAAGCCAGCTGCTAAAACAGAAATTCCTTTTATCACAGAGAACCAGTAAACCAAGGCATACCTGAGCGAATTCAAAGGATAAAGAATTAAACAGTGAAAGGAGGAAGATGGAAGGGGACTGCGAAGAAAAGGGTGGAACACCGGAAGATGGTGAGGCTGCTAGCTAGCCTTAGTGACCGCCCCACTTACACTCCTTTACCACCTAAACAGAAATGAATGAGTTGGTACCTCTGCTTGGGGCAGGACGTTTTAATAGTCCTTAGCCCGGGAACAAGGGGCGGGGGGGAGAGAAGGGAGGAAGAAGGTAGTACTTCTTTGCTCCTTAGAAGAAAAAAAAAAGTGGTAGGTTTAAAAAAAAAATTACTTTTTGGGGGGAGGAGGGAAAGAAAACGAAGCGACAACAAAAGGGAATACCCACCAGAGCCTTTCTAAGTAAGAGTCAGGAAAAGTTGAGAAAATATAAAGGAGGGGCTACTCTTTGTCTTTCAGAAGCTTAAAGGCCCCACCCCTGGGTCTGAGAGAAAAGCCCCTTAGGCAGAAAGGCCGGAGAGGCTAGGTAGCTTAAGAGAAACTAGGAAGAAAAGCTACACCCCTGCTGCTCCTCCTCCAACAGCAACTGCCACTTCTTGCTCCCTGCGCTCACTCTTTCCTGGGCAGTAGCCGTGGCAGCAGCAGCAGCAGCTACACCTGCGTCAACCCAGGCTCCCACCCTCAGCTACCTGGCTACTACTGCCCGCCCCTAATTATCTCTACCTGCTTGTTCTTTCCAGCATATCCCTTCCGCCTTCCGAATCCTCTCTGTCCCTGGATCCTGCCCCCATGGCCGCAGACGGGCCGGGGCATTCCCGGGTTACTGCCAGCTGCTGGCTGCTCCTGCTGACCCTCCAGGTGAGTTTGCCGGCTGGTCACCGGGCTTTGAGGAAGTGCACACACCGCTCACAGAAAGTCACTCGGATAGCCCTGCCTGGGGATGGCTCTAACACTGGGGTCGGGACCTAGCAAGGAAATTGAGGAAGATTGAAAGAACAAGACTTGGAGAAGATCGGAGTAGAGGTGTGCCAGAAAAAGAGGAATTAGAACCTGTTTTCTACATCTAGAGAACTATGAGTGTCTAGCGTAGATTTTAATCAGTTTAAATACTTGGAGATAAAAACATCTGCTTCCCAAATTGTGGCCTCCAGGTATGGAGTGTGGATTAGCGCGTGCAGGAGCTTAAGTGCTGAAAGGAACCTTAAAAATAGTGTAGTTGTCCTTTTTTTCCTTTTTTTTTAGAAACCGAAGTTATATGACTCGCCTAAGGTCAAACCCGGGAACTCTGGCTCTGGAAAGAATTGTGATTCATTTTGCTATGCAAAGTTGCAAGGTCCTTTGCAGCTTGACCTCCTTCATCCCCTGCTTTGGTACTAAATGGGCTCTTGAGTGGGGACTCAAGTCTGGATGTAGGGACTGTATGAGGTGTTCGATTACAATCACAGGAGTTGCTATTGTTGCGCTTCTTTCTGATGGTATAGTACAGATACTGGGAGCATTTCTCTCGGAATCACAGCCAGACCCCAGGTAGAGGAAAGGTGGGAGGCAAGGAGGGGGGTGTCTGCGGACACTCATCTCTGCTCCTGAACTTCCACTAGTGATTCTCCTCTTTGTGGTTTTGGAAAAGGGCTGGCAGATGGTGGGGTGAGCTGAAGGTGATTTAGAGAGCCTGGGGGAAAAGGAAGGACACTGACTAATAAAACTAATGGAGAATAGAGGACAAATGAGAAGAGTAAAACTCAGTGGAAAGGTCTGCAGTTTGGTAGCCTCTTAGATTTAGTATCAGGAAATGTTTTTTTCTGGTGGAGTTTCAGGTTTTGAGGTCAATATCATTCTGAAAGGGAAGTGAATCCAGGAGCATTCACAGGACGTTAGGTAACTGACATATGTGATTTTTATCTGTAGAGCCGAATAGATCTGTATTCAGGACTCGGGGTTTGCCTATAGGTTTTGGACTTTCTGAAAAGAGCAGCAAAGGACTAATTGAGAGATTTAGGCCATTTGAAAAGCCTGGGGGATCATTTTGGGAAAAGGGCAATTATTGAGGGAATCCAGTGGGGAACAGGCATGAGAATAGCCATTCTACATAGCAACTTCTCTACCTTTAATATATATATATATATATATCAGTAGATACTAAGTACTTATGACTTTACAAAGTGACCACATCACCACTTTTGAATTTTGAAGCAAAAATATTTTGCCTGACTTGTTGGGAGCTTGTTTGTGTAGTTCTAGAATATTTGGGGGGACAGCTGGCTAAATAATAAATAATTTTCCTTCATTTGCATGGATCATGTTTCATCTTTGCAGTAAAATTTGTATTAATTCTCAACTTGTACACCTTAGAGTAGTAATTACAGGTGCAGAAATGTTGTTAGATCTTAAATTTTAAAAAAATGTTCAGAAAATGTCACATGTACAATATGCAATATTTGTCAATTTTTATCTTAAATTCTAAATCACTTACACATATAAGAATTTAAAAACATTATCCATGGTTAAAGATAGTGTTTTAGCATTGTATTATGTTTATTATATTATGTTACATTTCACAAAGGGAGAATAATTTAATTATAAGTGAACATTGTGGGGTTTTCATGCATATATAAGAATTAAATAAAATGTTTCATAAACTTTGGATATAAATTCAATCTCAATTCAACCAATATGCATTGTGTTCATACAGTAAGGATTATGCAAGGCAGTGGAGATACAAAGAAAAATCCTTATGATTAAAAAGAATATTCTACTAGATGGATAAATAAGAAAAAGATGTAAATAAGAAAAATATAAAGAAAACAGAAGAGGAAGAGAGAATGAAAGCTCCAGATATATGGAGGAAGTCATATGCAATTTTTAAAGTACATTGTGAACAAAGCCTAAGGTCTGTTACTGATTTCTAGAGAAAGCTGGGTAGAATTCCTTTGTTGGCTTCTAGTTTGAATTTTGGATTTCCTAAAGCACAGATATAATAATTGACTCAATTACTTGTTGAACATTCAAAAGCTGACAGTTGGCCAAGTGTGAACTATTTGAATATGTAGAGTAATCAGTTGTTCTTTACCCTTAAATTCTTCCCACATACCTTACTCTCCTTCTAATCTTTGAGGTTTTGTGGTTTTGACAAGGATGAGTTGAGTTATGACAGATTTTGTTTTTGGAAGAGTATTATGAATAGCAAAGAATGACCACACCCCATTTTCCACCTTGGTTTCGTGTTAGTAGAGAATTTGTGTTCCTCCCTTTACTCAGAATTTTTCTGTCAAGGCTTAAATCACCCCAAAAATCTGAAGGCAAAATGAAAAGTAATTCTTGACAAAAAAAAGTCAAGGACTTTATAAGCAAAATCAGAAAACACCCCCCAAAGCAAAAACCCTAAGCTACCAACTCTCTGAAATTATCCTCAATTGTTGTTCTTCTTAAAAATAGTTTTTACAAAATTATATCCAAATCAAGATGATTAGAATAATAACTTTTTAAAATTAGGAAGGTTCTTGGAGATCATCTAGTCTAACTCCTACATTTTACAGAAAAGGAAACTGAGGCCCAGAGAGGTTATGTGACTTGCTTGAGGTACTTGAGGTATAAGATTTCTTTGCTTCCTTGAGTTCAAATCAACTTCTCTTTCCAATATACCCAGATTGGCTCTGAAGAGAACTTTATTCTTAAATTTAGAAAATAACATTAATTACTGGTTATATGGTACCTTTCCCAAGGAACTTAAAATGCTTGAGAAACTTAGCTACCTTTCATAGGATACCTTTAAAATAAGAATCAGCTGTAAATAACTTTCCTTTTTATGGCTGAGGAAACTGAAGATTCCCTTGAATGACTCTTCTGAATCCCTTAGACTATTCTGACCAAGTTCTTGATTGTTGTTTTTATTTGTTTGTTTTTGTTTTTGTTTTGTTTTTGTTTTTGTTTTGTTTTTTTGTTTTGTTTTGTTTTTTTGCAAAAATACTGGAATAGTTTGCCATTTCCTTCTCTAGAGGATTTACACTAACAGAGGTAATTTGCCCCCTCACATAGCTATTAAATGTCTGAGGCCAGATTTGAATTTGTTTTCCTGTTTCCAGGTCTGGTCCTCTATCTACTTGTTACCCAATAACCTCCGTAAACTTATATAAATGTGAAAGATTCTTCCACTTTCCCTAAAATATTTGTGTCCTTTAAAGATGTAAGCATCCAAAACTCTGACTACTATACTGCACATATGTAGTGATAAACTCCCTCCATTTATAAATATTAAACTCTAGTTATAAGTAATAAATGAGTTGCCTGAAATCAATAGATGTTAACTGATCTATTTAAAATCACTAAACTATTCAAATATCAGAATGGGGATTTTAACTGAGGTCATCTTGACTGACCCCAGTACTGTCTACTAGACTATATCACTTCTAAGTAGTACCTATAGTTTGCATAATGAATTCATGCCCAAACAATTGACATACTTTGCTTTTTCGGTTAACTTTGCTTTGTAAACTGAGAGGTTAGAAATGCTTCACATAATTAAAATTGATAAATGGTTAAATTATGATAAGAATTAATTAAGACTGTTACCTTTTTTAAAAAAATTAACAGAATTGTACTTTGCTGAGCTTTTACATAGGGACTTTATAAATGTCCCTTATTTCTGTTCTTAACATCCAAGAAATATTTGAGCCCCAGCATTCTCATTGCTAGGCCTATATTCAAAGGAGGCTAAAGATGGAGAAAAGGGCCCGCTTTGTTAAGCGAAGATAGAATGCCGGGTCTGAACTCAAAAAAACTCATCTTCCTGAGTTCAGTAGCTATATGACCCTGGGCAAGCCATTTAACCTTGCTTGCCTCAGTTTCTGTCCTGTAAGAGGAAATGGCAAACCATTCTCATATCTTTGTCAAGAAAAGTCCAAATGGGATAATGAAGCCTTGGACACAACTGAAGAATAACAACAATCTTGCCAATACATTAATGAGGATACTATATAAACTTTAGAGTAACAATGTCAAAAGTTAAATCTGATGATAATATACATTGTAGTTTTGTGATATGTAAGCATTTGGAAGGTTAAGTCACTTGACTTTGTTGAAAACCAATTTTAAACCAATTTTCTGAAGTATTGATTTATGTTTATGAATCTTATTAAATTTTTATAATTTCTTTGCTAAACACCAAGTAGCAACTTGATACAGTAGATAAGAGAGCCCCCCTCCCCAGTCAGGTTGACTTTGTGTTCAAGGCCAGATTCTGCTACATACTACCTTTGTGATGCTCTCACTGCCCACTAAGACTATAAATAATAATATTTTTTTTTCTCTTGTGGAGGGGGTGTTTTTTTTTTTTTTTTTTTTTTTTACTTGGGAGCACTCTGTATGATAATGAAATCATGAGTCTAGATTCAACACTAAGGTAGATGTTCCTGACTAAGAAATAGAAGCAATAACTTTAGAATTAGAAGAGCTCTACATCCTTTTATTGTATGTTTGAGGAAACGCAGAGAGGTACAATAATTCACTCAAGTCATTCAGTGAATTAGAACTGAAACCTAGTTCTACTGACTCCTGTTCCACTATACCACACTGCTTGTGTGATCGGATCTAATCCAATCCAGGAAGGGTTATTAAATGTTGTCTTGGGGTGAGGTACAATGCTGGCAGTTGGGGTTGTAAACACCAGGTGGTAAGCCTTCCCTGATCTTGTTGCTGTCACAAAACTTTCAAAACTAAAAAAAGTTTTTAAAAAAATTTAACTTTCTAAATATTTGGAGTTTATTTACTTTGTCCTCATGTCTGACTCCAGCATAACATTAGGTCTGATTATTAAGGAAGCTCATGCAAATTGAGAGATTGAAAATCACATTAATTAATGTCTGCATCTGGTGGTATGTAGCCACTAAACCATGGTAGTGTTGCCTACCATTCTTGGCACATTATTTCTTTCAGGGTCACATGCAGTAAAGTTGTTTTTTTTTTGTTTTTTTTTAATTAACCAAAAAAGGAATCAAATTTATAAATAAAATACTATTGTATGGATTTTTTTATCCTTCCATATTCATTCTGTATTTAAACATGTACCACACTTATTATATATATGTGTAACATTTTACATTTTTGGACATGTTTTCATGATTTTCACCATAATACTTTGAGGTATGTAAAATAAACAACTCTATTTTACAAATGAAAATATAGAAAGGTTACTAAGTAGAAGAGGGGACCAAAGTTTAAGTTTTCCTTTTAATATGCCATATTCTTTTCCAGGTATATCCCTCCCAAATACTATCCTTCCATATTAGTTTTCTCAAGTGATTGAATTGGGCGGCTAGATGGTGAAGCAGAGTGCTGGCCCTGGTCAGGAAGGCTCATCTTCCTGAGTTGAAGTCTGGCCTCAAACACTTACTTGCTCTGTGACCTTGAACAAGTTACTTAACCCAGAGTGCCTCAGATTCTCATTTATAAAATAAGGTGGCAAAGGAAATGACAAATCACTCCAGTATTTTGCCAAGAAAATTCTTAGTGGGGTCATAAATAATCAGATATAACTGAACAACAGTGAAAGACCTTGCCTTGGATAGTTGCAAACAACAATTAATTTTGATTTTCTTTTTAGGTATTGAGTTTTTCCTGTGAAGCCTGCAAAAGAGTGACACTTACTGTTCCTTCTAGACTAGAAGCTGAGACTTTTGTTGGTAGAGGTAAGAAAAAAAAGGAAAATTTTTTTCCTGAACCATATAGTTTGATATATTTTCTTCAATTATAATGTTTGAAGGCAGGGAAACTGTGAAATGATAGATTTTTGGAGTTAGCATGGGAATCGGTTTGAAGCAGAATTAAATAAGTACAATTTTCATAAAATGTTTGTGTTTCATAATTTAAGGATTAATTTTTAGGGTGGTGACTACTCTTAGACATTTTAGGTTTCCTAGATTTAGCTCCTTTCCCTCCACCCCTTAACTATTTTAAAAGGACAGCAAGCTTCTAAATATGAGGAGGGTAATGAAAGACAGAGGGAAGGCACAATTTTGAATTTTTAATAAAGTGGAATTTTACTAGTAAAATATTTCCTTGTAAATGAGATCTAGAAAAATGACTTTGGCTTTCCAAATTTATTTTAAAGATGAAAATGTTATTTTTAAAACTTTTGATTGGCTTGGGAAAATATCTAAAATGCATATATTATTTAGGTCAGTGACCACAAGCTCAAATTATACTTTATATAACCTGGTAAATGTTTTTCATGTAAGGCTGCACTGGATTTAGGCATCAGAAGATCTGAGTTTGAGTTCTGGTTCAGGTTTTTGCTAGTCATGTGCTTTGGACAAATCACTTAAAATTTCAGAACCTGTTTCCTCATCTATAAAATGTGTGATATTATTATTTGTATAACCTATTTTGCCATATTGCTAGAAGGAGTATTTTATAACTCAAGGATTATGCAATATGAGGACTTTTTTTTTTTTTGAGGGAAAAGATAGGATTTAATTCTGACGTGATTTTTTTAATCAGTACAGGAAACTCTCAATTTGGAAACTTCCTTTGGTAATAAAGATAAGCAACTGTTTTGTAATATATTCTTAGTTGTCTGGGATAATGAGAGGTTAAGAACTCATCGGGAAGGTCACAGGGATGTTTTAAGTCATAAATGAGTTTTGTTTTCTGGTCTTAGAGACTGGCACTACATGTACTGGACTTAATATCACTATCTTATTATTTACTTATTTTGGTTGTAAGCATAGTTTATGGCATTGTAAAGATAATCTGAGTTCAAGTATGTTGTCCTATGGGAAAAATCACTTTGTTAAATGGCTAATAAGTTTTAGTTCATTTTTTTTTATTCTAAAGAATAGTGGTACCTAACAGTTCACTAGACTATACTGTAGGAGTTCACCCACTTTTTTTTTTTGCCTTATTGTGACACAAATAAATAAAAAAATTATTAAGTGCTTTCTATTTGCAAAACACTGTGATTTGTTATCACTGGGTATATAAATAGAAAAGCTAGACATGAAAAGTCAGTTTTTTTTTTTTAAATCCTTATAGGCTGCAGGAGTTTAATATAATGTCTCCCTACTGTAATAGAAATCCCCAATTAATAACTCCTAAGCCTCTTTTGGGGAATCCATGCTTCTTTGGAGCTTTTTATAGTTACCTCCTCCCCCCCCCCCCTTTAAGCTAACTTTTGTGTCTTAGTGAGATTTGAGTTCAGACATCCATTTAGCTTGACCTATATGTTGCAGGGGCTCACTGAAGAGATTTTAGATGTGTTTCATGAACTCTCTGGAATCCGCTCCAACCCCCCAGACATCCAGACATGCATTTAAATTTCATATGTATTACAGGAAACTATAGGATTTCTCAGAACTGAATCCAGCCTGCACACATGAGTTTAGAACAGAGGAGCCCACTTATATGGAGAGGTCAAAATCCTTTCTTCTCCCTTCTATACCCAGCTCTTTCAAGTAGGTCTGTATTTTTACATAAGAACCAAGACAAAGCAGATTTAGTTTCTCTCCTAATGGTAAGGGCTAACTTTTAGTCAGCCAATCTTTGAAATTAAGCATAGGAATAAATTAAAAGCTATCTTAAATGAATTAAACAATTCCATTATCTTTTAAAAATTGCCTTCAAAAATCAGAATTGCTGTTAATGATTTTTGATATAACATACAAGTGAAGATTATAGCCAATTATTTAGCATTTAGATGTTGAAGTGGTGGAGACGGTGGTTGTGGGGAGAAAAGAATTATGGTGAAGTGAATAATTAATCTTAGAGCCAGAAAGACCTTATTCAGGTCTATCTTTTGGCACATACAATCTGTAAACCTGAGCAAACCAACTGAGTTCTTAGTGTTATAGTCAACTCCCTATGACAAACTAGGTACTTATCTGTATTGATAGAGGAAATTGCTCACAAGAGAGTCTACTACATAAATTAAATAATAGGTGTAGATTAAAAAAGCAGAAAAGTAAAGTGAGACAACAACAAATGTTCCAATCAAATACCTCATTATAACATGGAGGTTTTGATTTGTTTCCTCAAAGGTTGTATTAGCAGAACTGAATCTGAAGTGGAACTTTTGGTATAGTCCTGGGGGTAAACAGGTGTCCAAGCATCAAGATTTTTAGCTTAATGTGGAAAGGCTAATCACTAACTTGACAGCTAGATGATGAATTTTCTGTCCATAATAACCATTGTAACTAATAAAAATGCAAATTGGTCCTAAATCTCTTCTATATTTACAGTTAAAGTGTCACAGTGGTTAGATGATGGAGCAGAGAATACTAAAAATCATAGTTATTAGAATAGGTACTGACATTAATTTAACTGTTGGTACTGTAAATGTAAGATATCTATTATGTGACCTGTGAGTTAATATTCAAATGATGGAATTAAATAACAACTTGAAACTATAAATAAATATGTAAACAAAATATGCCAGTATAAAGAAAACCAGAAAAGCATAAGTAAATTGGAGTTGTATGGATGGACACAGTGGGGAAAGTAAATATATTTAATTGAAAGTCAGTGTTAGCCAACAGACAACAAACAAACAAATTTCATGTGACACTTGGTCATCTTATTTCAGGGTACTCATACATAAGCAGGCCACTATGAAGATAATTATAATTTATAGATCAACATCTATTGGAAACAATGGAGAGGCAGGTAGTTTATATGAAGAATCTAACATTACGTTCCACAATATCAGAACTTACCTTGATGTGCATGACTTCATTGTGAAGGTGGGCCCTGAGCAGGATTGTGAAATCTATGTTGGATGTGGTCCAAACATGTAATGAGGGTTAACAAGATAGCCCAAATGTTGTAGTAGTATCTACAAAATATTTAAAAGAATTTGAAGAAGGCATTGAATTCTTCCTAAATGAAGAATTTATAGGAATATGGGGAAAATATTAACATTGGATGGGAGAGCTTTTTACTTGTAACAATTGAAGGAACACCCATACCGTTGAGATCAAGGATCCTTTGAAACATTAATGGAGAATTTTAACTGTCCGATTTGATATCAGAATTCTCATTCCACTAACAACAGAAAATTTGGGAAATTTTTAACTTGCTTCCCTGAAAGCTTGCTTTCCAGTGGATATTTTATTATGATTTCTGACCAGAAAAACAAAACAAAACAACCACCTTATTTTGTTGTTAGCAGTTTAATAAAAAAAACCTTGGGGAAAGTGGCACTCATCATCATGATAATCATCATCATCGTCATCATCATCATTATCATTCACATATCCCCACCAATGCTCTGAGCAGCTTTCTAATTCTATTCCTCTAAAGAAGACACCAACCTGCAATGGCTGAGAGAGTTTCTTTACCTGGGAGTCCCTTTTACTAAAAATGTTGCAGGTTCAGTCCCTAAACCTAGTGATGGAGAGCAAAAGGTGGCTGAAGAATTGTGAAACTAAGGATGGGTCTAAAATACCATGGAAATATAAGAATAATATTGCTAGGGGAAAAATACAAAATGAACTGAAGTGCTCAAAACAAAAGTGCTAAAGTCAACACAAATTCTATCAGGAACAAAAAGAATAAGGAATAGAGAGATCCATTCTTTAGATACCTTGAGAAAAGAGAACTATATAACAAATTTAGTTTTCATCTTTTCTATGAAGGAAAATATTCTTCAAATAACTCATGTTAAAAAACACATAATTTCTTGTAAAAATGTATTTTGTTTTTGTTTGCTTTTTACAACTTGTTGTGATTGTCTCTCTTGCAGTTAATCTAGATGAGTGCCTTCCATATGCAAACATAATCCATTCAAATGATCCTCACTTCAGAATTTTCAAAGATGGTTCAGTGTATACAACCAATGCTATTGTGTTATCTCCAGAGAAGAGAAATTTTACTATTCAACTTTCCAATACACAGAAAAAAGAATTGAAGAGTATAGTTGTCTTACTAGAATATCAGAAGAAGGTACAAAAGAATATATCAACATTTTTTTAAAAATTTATTTCCTTTTTATCATTGTTATCTCTTTATCGGTGAATTATACCTATTGTCCACCCTTGAATGATGCTAACTTTTGGCCAGATTTTTTAGTTTGCTATCTTATTCCTCTTTCCCCTACCCTATTTTTCCAATTTTCCATCTCATTCTTGGTTCTTATGAAACAAGTTGCTTATGGTGAGTTTCATATTTAGAAAAAATCATTGATTTTATACATATATTTTTTTCTGTTTTCTAAATCCAGGTACTGAATAAAAGACATTTGAAAGAAACTGTCCTTAAGCGTGCCAAGAGAAGATGGGCACCAATCCCTTGTTCATTACAGGAGAACTCTTTAGGTCCTTTTCCCATGCTCCTTCAACAGGTAAATATATTTTTGGTGAATTTCACTATTCTTCATATCTTTCAACTTGGACACTGATTTTTTCAATCACAGGTTCCTTTATAATATGTGGTATGTGTTTATGAAACAAAGTATTTATGTACACATGACATATTTTTAGATTTTCTTTTTGGCAAAACTTTTGCCACCTTTCCTGAAATAGTAATTGCCTGGTACTTGAAAATTCATAGTGTAAGAGTGACTCCCAGAAATTCACAAAGAAGCCTCAGAGAATGTACAATGTCAAGAATAATAAAATATATAATTTAAATTGTATGTACTTTGATTGTCTGTTAGAGAAAGGGAGTGCTGTTACTGACTAGCAGTAAATATAAAAACTGAAATCCTGTGTCTTAACAGAAAAAAGAGCAGAAAATGTTTTTTTTTTTTTTGTTTTTGTTTTTGTTTTGTTTAAAGAAGAGAACACAATAGGGAACAAAAGTGAGGTAGAAATTAGGAGAGAGTAATCTGGGATCTTAGTGTAAGAACAAGATGGAGAAATAGAATGCATGGGAAGGGAACAAAGATGTGTGTAAAAAGAGATATAAAAATTATGCAAAGTCTAAGCAAAAGTTCTTATGCAAAATCCTACTTGGTTTAGTAAACTGAAATCATTATGACATTTAAATAGTGATGTGGTAAGGTATAATGTTTTCATTTGTGGTCATGTCTACTGGAATACTAACAAGCTAAGACATGATATCATACTATGTTTGTGTACATACACATATATATCTATGCATACCCATATAACCATATTCATGTGAAATAAATTTGCATAGTTTATATATACATATTATGCATTCGTGTACACATTTGTACATATACACAAGGTTAGTATGGCTGTTGCCATGTTACTAAGTTAGTATGGCTGTAGTGATATTACTAAATTAGTACACATTACTAAAGTAGAGTACAATTTTGATATGGGAATTCTCCAATCAAAAACTGTTGCTAGCTTTGAATAAATGCCAGATGTAAAAGCAAAAGATTTTTTAAAAGTAAATGAGTTTAGGTTTTAATTATATGTACTTTTTTGAAGGGCAAATACAAATGTCACAGTTAGACATGGTGTTGGAAGGCAGTAGTACATACATTTCTTGAGAGAAGAGACTTTAATTTTTGTCTTTTTCATAATACCCGACCTAGTTCTTTACATCAGATAGACATTTTGAAAATAAATGTTCTTATGTTTTAAAGTATGATCCCACATAGTCTGTGGAACCTAAATAGAAAGGATTTGTGACTCTTTTATAGAACTTTGTTCAGGGGATACCCTATGTTTAGAAACACTTTATAGTGTTGCCGAAACTAGGCTATTTTGATGATACCTGCCCTTGATGGTGCCAATAAATTAAATGCCTCCAGGTTCAAAAAGATTAAAGACAGATTGACTGCCATTACATGTCTTAATGCTATGTATGGGTTCCTATAAAATAAAATGATGGGAAAATGTAATCATCCTAGACCTTTCTAAAGTACTACATATTTACCTAAATGGAAAGAGTTTTTCCTTCCCCACCCCCTGATTTTTTCCATAATATTTTATGCATTTTCATTGAATGAAAGATCATCTTAGCAGCATACAGTTACTTGAAGAGGCACTCATTATTAGATAATTGTAGAATTCTCCTCTCTCACCCCTCTTTCACTAATCAGAGTTAATTTCTGGAAATATTTGAAGTATTTTATTGAAATAAAATTGTTAGGTCATATTAGCAATCTTTGGATGAATGACATTAAGAATATGAAATGTTACAAAAGAGATTTCATGATATGTCATCATCCTGATGCCAAGAAAGACTTTTTATCTTGTTTTAATGTGAACAATATAAATTTTAATATTACCTATACTTGGAATTCTGACAAGTCATAAACATTTATTAAACAACTACTGTGTTCCAAGTCCTGAATTAGATGCTAGAGATAGAAAATTAAAATGAAACTGTCTCAACCTTCAGGGAGTTTACATTTTATGAGGGGAAATAACTTGTACACATATAAGTGGATATAGATATAGGTACAGCACATACAGAGAGACAAATACATATTTACTTATCCCATTTACAATTTTTTTTTTTCTGAGGCAATTGGGGTTAAGTGACTTGCTCAGGGCCACACAGCTAGGAAGTGTTAAGTATCTAAGACCAGATTTGAACTCAGATCCTCCTGATTTCAGGGCTGGTGCTCTATCCATTGTACCACCTAGCTGCTCCCTCTCTCCCCCCATCCCCCATTTACAATATTTTCTTGTGGATACAACTGGCTCACATTAGCAGTCTTTCATCTGATATCATGTTTTCATAGAATCATTAATGGAAGGAAAGTGTGTAATACTTTATAGAATTTTTCCATTTAAAATTTTTGAAATAAAATTTTTTTTACTACAATTTAATTACAGATATCAATAATCTTAATTTTACAAATGTTCTAGACAAACTGACGTGTTACTCTGCAACTCATTTTTTTCTTATTTGGTAACCTGGTCATCTTTCAGTTTTGCCATTTAAAGAATCTATTATTAATTTGTTAATCTTCAATATTATCTTCATGCTGTCACTGTATTATATTCATAATATCTTAGAAATTATTACAGGCACTTTTTTATTTAATTCCTTTCTTTCACCAATTATAATGCTGTAACAATTCACCAGATATATATTGATCAAAAGTATGTTTAGTCATTTTTCATTGTATCTTGACTTTCATTTTTTTATAGGTCCAGTCTGACTCAGCACAAAATTATACAGTCTATTATTCAATAAGAGGGCCTGGAGTTGATCAAGAGCCTTTAAATTTATTTTACATTGAGAGAGATTCAGGAAATCTCTTTGTTACTCGCCCTGTAGATCGTGAGAAATGTTCGTCTTATGGGGTACATGTCAAAATTATTAATTTTATGTGTGACTTCAGTATTTCTATTTTACTGGGTCTTTTTTTCCTTTGGTTTGATGAAAAGAAAAATTTTTCATCTGTTAAGTCATCCAGAAGTAGAATGGGTTACCCTGTGATATAAAGTGAGCTTTGTCACTGGAGGACTTCAAAGAAAGGGTTGATAACCACTTTTGGGATCTTTCAGCTTTCTCTCCCTCTTTTTTCAATCTATATAAAATATAGCTGTGCTTTGAAGGAATTAAAAACCCCCACAACCTAGATGCTTATCCAAATTATTCTAAT
Source organism: Myrmecobius fasciatus (assembly GCA_023553655.1). Classification (NCBI taxonomy): domain Eukaryota; kingdom Metazoa; phylum Chordata; class Mammalia; order Dasyuromorphia; family Myrmecobiidae; genus Myrmecobius; species Myrmecobius fasciatus. The sequence goes on from JAJPUD010000328.1 coordinate 267,688, forward strand.
TGAGAGATCCAGTTATACTTTTGTCATGGCTATTTGGAAGATAATAACTTTAAAATACTTAAGCATGTTCTAATTTATTCAGTGTTTTCCAGAATCACTAATTTTCTTTCAACTATATTTCTAATTTGATTTTTATCATTGCATCATCCCTTATTTTTCATAGATTTTTAAATTTAAAAATAAACTCATTTTATATTATAATTTCTTGAATATATTTCTTTTCTCTTTTAACCAAAACAAAGCATGCAAAACAATTTGTTTCCCTAACTTTACAGATTCTAGCCATTTTTTATGCTTAATGATAGTTTCATAATTTCTGTGTTATATACATTGCAAATGCTAAATAAATGTTTGCTGAACATAAAAATATATTTCACCATTCTAAAAACTAATATATTTTAATGGAATGGTTCTCTTTGATTGTGATAGTTATAATTTCTAAAACTAGAATAATTAGGTTTTATTAAATTTTACCTTAATGATCTAAAGATATGATTTAATTTTCATTTTTTTCCCCTTTCCTTAAATAGTTAATTGCCTATGCATCAACTCCAGATGGTTATTCTGTAGACCTTCCACTAACCCTTGAGATCAGCATTGAGGATGAAAATGACAACTACCCAATTTTCACTGAAAATCCTTATCAATTTGAAATTCTTGAAAACTCTGGAGCTGGTAAGTGCTTTTAGAAATTGCATAGCTCACATAATGTGAAACAGGTAATATGTCAGGGACGGTATTCACAACACTGGTCTGTAACAACTATTAACATTTTTAAACAATAATTAGCATTTATACAAATCTTTGTAAAGCAAAATACTTCACAAATATTTTCCTCTTATCCTTGCAATATCTCTGAGAGATGGCTGCATCATTATCTACATTTTACATATGAGGGAACTGAAGCAGACAGATTGATTTATGCAAGGTCACACAGGTAGTAAGTGTCAGAAGTTAAATTTGAATTCAGGTTTTCCTGTCATCAGGGAGAGTACTGGGTTCACTTTGCCATCTAGCTACCTCTGAGGTTCAGTACTCTTTCCATTTTACCATGGAAACATGTAAAGTATATTTGTATTAAAGATGTCTTTTCAATTTGTAGGTACAACAGTGGGTCAGGTCTGTGCTACAGATGCTGATGAACCTGACACAATGCATACCCGTCTGAAGTATACCATTATAGAGCAGCAACCACCATCACCTACATTATTTTCTATACACCCAGTCACAGGTGTGATTACCACAACATCATCTCGGTGTGACAGAGAGGTAACTTAAATGTTACAAGACTACTTAAAGGATAGATATTCAAGAACAACTTGTTTGGTTTTAAATATGGTGTTAAATATTTCAGTAATTCAAAATTTTAGCTGCACTAAAATTTTAAAAATTGTATTAACAGAATTTGTGAACTCAAGTAGTGAATGTATTTTATGATACTAAGAGCTATTTTTAAAGTTTTAATTTTTTTTATCATTTATTTTATAATACATATATAATGACAGATTTAAGAAATATTTTGCTGAAAGTCAAGGAAAACTGACTAAAATATAAGACTACAAGGAGAGATTTGCTTCATATGATTTACATTATATGTTTTATATATATATATATGTATTCTTTGCACTATGAAATAGATATATTTCAAAAAAAGTAATTGTGAGGCCTATCCCACTTTATTATTACTATGCATTTTAAAATCAGAGCTATCTTCAAGATATTGAAAAGATTCTTCTAATTGGGTTAGAAAAATCTCACCTAGAAAAAAGTCATGATAAATCATAGATTTAGAACCAGAAGGAAGCTTAGAGGTCATTGTTTAGAGGTCAAAGTTTCATTTTAGAGATGAAGAAACTGAGGAACTGAAAGGTTAAATGATTTGCATAGGGTAACACAAGTCATATGTGAAGTAGGGTTTGAATCTAGGTCATCCTGCCAAGCTTAATACTCTTAACTACTGTACAATATTGCCTCCCATCCAGCAGAAGTGAAATGAGTTTCATGGCATGTTGAATATGATGCAAGCAAACAAATTTTGCACTCATTTCCTACCTTTTATATCTCATTTTTTCCCTCTGTTACACTCTATCTTCCCTCAATTCCTGGCATTCTTTCATTCCTGAATATCTGGTTTTTTTTGTATTAAAGCTTTTTATTTGCAAAACATATGCATAGGTAATTTTTCAACACTGACCCTTGCAAAACTTACTGTTACAATTTTTTGCCTCCTATCCCCACCCCCTCCCCTACATGGTAGGAAATCTAATACATGTTAATTATGTTAAAATATTTGACAGATCTAATATGTGTATATATCTATTTATACAGTTGTCTTGCTGTACAGAAAAAAAAAACCTGAGAAGGAAAATATAATGTAAGCAAACATCAATAGAGAGTGTGAAAATGCCATGTTGTGGTCCACATTCAGATCCCATGGGCCTCTCTCTGGGTATATATGCCTTTCTTCATCACTGAACAATTGGAACTGGTTTGAAACATTTCATTGTTGAAGAGAGCCATGTCCATCAGAATTGATCATCTTATAGTCTTGTTGCTGTGTATAATGATCTCCTGGTTCTGCTCATTTCGCTCAGCATCAGTTCATGCAAGTCTCTCCAGGCCTCTCTAAAATCATCCTGCTGGTCGTTTCTTACAGAGCAATAATATTCCATAACATTCATATACCATAATTTATTCAGCCACTCTCCAATTGATGGGCATCCTTTAAATTTCCAGTTTCTTGCTACTACAAAAAGGGCTGCCACAAACATTCTTGCACATGTGGGGCCCTTTCCTTCCTTTAAGATCTTTTTGGGATATAAGCCCAAGAGAAACACTGCTGGGTCAAAGGGTATGCACAGTTTGATAACTTTTTGAGCATAGTTCCAAATTTCTTTCCAGAATGGTTGGATCCATTCACACTTCCACCAACAATGTATCAGTGTTCCAGTTTTCCCACATCCCCTCCAACATTCATCATTATCTTTTCCTGTCATCTTAGCCAATCTGACAGGTGTGTAGTGGTATCTCAGAGTTGTCTTAATTTGCATTTCTCTGATCAATAGTGATTTGGAACACCTTTTCATATGACTAGAAATAGTTTTAATTTCATCATCTGAAAATTGTTCATATCCTTTGACCATTTATTGATTGGAGAGTGGCTTGGATTCTTATAAATACGAGACAATTTTCTATATATTTTAGAAATGAAGCCTTTATCAGAACCCTTAAATGTAAAGATGATTTCCCAATTTATTGCTTCCCTCCTAATCTTGTCTGCATTAGTTTTGTTTGTACAAAAACTTTTAAACTTAATATAATCAAAATTATCTATCTGGTGTTCAATTAAGAATTCCAATTCTTCTTTGGACACAAATTCCTTCCTTCTCCACATGTCTGAGAGATAAACTATCCTATGTTCCTCTAACTTGCTTAGAATATCACTCTTGATATCTAAATTATGAACCCATTTAGATCTTATCTTGGTATGTGGTGTTAGGTGTGAGTCAAGCCCTAATTTCTTCCATACTAGTTTCCAATTTTCCCAGCAGTTTTTGTGAAATAGTGAGCACTTATCCCAAAAGCTGGGGTCTTTGGGTTTATCAAAGACTAGAATGTTACTGAATATCTGTTAGATAATATTAGAGCACTTTCCAATAAAACTAGTTTACTTTAGTCTGCTTAGCCAATGCATATGCCTATAAGCAATATACCCCATTCTGTAAATGCTTTAGATTTGAGGCTTCCGATTCTAAAAAATGTAAATAGCTCATATATTTTTCAAATTTGTTTAGGTGGGGTGGTGAGGGAAAAAGTTTCTATATAGGAGTTGCATGAGTTTAGTAAGGGTGGAGATCAGGAAGAAAATATTAAGGCAATTCTAATTGATCTTTATAGAAGACTTGGAATTACAAGATCAAATTGAATAAAGGAAAGGGGAGATTGTAGGGAGAAAGGCATTTTAGGCAGAAAATTATTGGGGAGTTTGTTTTCCCAAACATATTCTCATTTTATGAGGGTGGTAATCTTGTAAGTAACATAATCCAAACATTAAAACCCAGATTTTACAAATAAAAAAGCAGGTTTAAGAAGGATGGATGCCTTTATGGTGTAACATAGCTCTAGTTAGGATGAAAGTCTCTTGTCTTCCTTTTCTATATAATTTTCCTCCAAACCAAATTACTTTTTATAAAAATACTTTTAACTAGATAAAATAGATAATTCATAGCAGAGTAGAGGAAACAGAATATAAATGGCCATTTTCTGTGTTGAAGTAATTTGGAGATCTGGGACCTGTTTCATTGTATAATGAAGAGTCTTATTAGGACAGTGTTTTTACTATGGTCTTGAAGAAAGCATTTACTCTCAGAAAGTCAGTTTCTTAATCTGTAAAATGGGAAGTCAAATTCAACAAACATCTACTAAGTAACTACTGTGTAAGACACTGAAGAATCAAAGATGAATTAAGATACATGCTCTATTTTAAGACATTTACAGTTTAATAGGTAGCAGAAGATGCATACAAATACATTTTATATGACAGAATGTGTTTAGTGTGGAGGAAAGAAACAGACAAAGTGCTATGAAAAATTTGAGGAAGGAAAGATTACTTTCATTTAGTGGAAGAGGATAGGGAAGAGGTGAAAAAGTGAATAGCTCATTTTACCTGGAGATACTAGTCAGAAAATTTGAGCATTAAGTATCTCTTTCTAGGAATGGGAAAATGTGAGTAAGCCTAGCTGGTATAACTCAATTGTACAGTTCTGGGCTTGATCTAAACATGGTTTTCATCATTACTTGCTCCCAGTGTTTATCACAGTGCCTAGCACATAGTAGGCACTTAATAGATATTTATTGACTGACTCCTCCAATTCAGAGATATGTAAAAGCACTGGAATAGTATGAACCATGACACTAAACAAATATTAGGGTATACTACCACTTGCCATGGTGAAAATACAAAGGGAGAAAAATCATGGGTACCACAACTGCATTGCTCTACCTTCATTTTCCCTGCTATACTTGTTCCTTCTACACTCTTCCCCCAACCATTTTTTTTATTAAAACTTTTTATTTGCAAAACATATGTATAGGTAATTCTTCAACATTAACCCTTACAAAGCTTTCTGTTACAAATTTTTTCTGCCTACTCCCCACCCCTCCCCTAGATGGCAGGATATCCACGACATGTTAATTATGTTAAAATACTTGACAAATCGAATATATGTATACGTATTTCCACACCTATCATTTTTGTGCAAGAAAAATCGTATCTACAAGAAAAAAAATCAGAGAAAGGAAACACAATGCAAGCAAACATCAACAGAGAGCATGAAAATGTTGTGGTCCACATTTCATATCCCTCTCTCTGGGTGTATATGGCTTTCTTCACTGAACAATTGGAACTGCCATAACCATATTTTGGCCTAATGCTCTAAGATACATCATATCTTTCCCATTATCTGGCTACTCTAGATATCCTGGCCAAGTATTAGTACAATTAGCTACCACTTGTTTTACCTTCTTTTGGCTATTCTGGTATTGTGAAAGCATCCTAATTACTTGTAACTTCCGTACCCATTCTTCCTACATTTCTAAGAAGATAGATTCAGGGAGTAGAGTATGTTGAATGAGAAGAGCAAGAGTTAATATTTTATTTAGTAGGTAAAACAAGTCACCACTGATTTATTTTGAGTAAGGGAGACACTGGATTAGAGCAGAGGCATTAGGAAATTATTTGTCCAACAGAATAAAGAATAATTTGGAAATGAGTTTAGATTTATAGGAAATGAAGTAGGATATTATTATGCTATGATTAAAAAAAAGAATAAAGGTATAGCATGGTTTTAAAGGAAGTAGAAAAATGGGAAGAGAGCCAAGAAATGTCTCAGAGGTAGAAATGAAAGAACTTGAATGTTATTTAAGGGAAGGATAAAGAGAGTGAATTGAATGGGAGCTTTAGAGGTGACTAAAGTTCTGAGCCTTGGTAATGGTGAGAATAGTGGCACCATCATTAGAAATAAAGAAATTACAGAGAAAAACTTATAAAGCCAACAAAATTCCTGCTTCATTTACGTCATAGATTTGTTAGGAGAAACCAATGAGACAGTGTTTGAACCTTTTAGGAAAACTAAAAAGCAGTATTGAAATTCGAATTTGAATTATACTGGTAATAATGATAATTAACCATGTGTTGGGAAAAATGGATGCTTAATGTATATAGGCTGATTCTTTTACCCTAATAATGAACATTTACTTTTTTTCAGGTTGTGGACAAATACAAATTGACATTAAAAGTACAAGATATGGATGGTCAATATTTTGGTCTGTCCACTAAGTCAACTTGCATCATTTCAGTTGGGGATGTGAATGACAACTTGCCGATTTTTACAAGAACCTCTGTAAGGGCATATCTTTGTCAAATGTAATGTCACAAGCAAACATTTAATGCCAATGTTAAATGCTCCTATGTCCCAACTTGAGTCACACTGTCTAATGTAATACGATATTTAACACTTAGGAAAATATTCACAACCTTAGGTAGTACTTAGTTAAAGTTAAGTTGCCCTTTATTATATTACCACTGGAGTGATTTCTCCATAATTTAACACAATTTCATTTTCAAACAGGGCAAGTCCTAGGCACATTTTTCTTTTATGTTGTCTTTATGTATCTTTCCTGCTTCTTTTATTGCCCTTCCCATCCAGTAATAATTTTAGTCCAGTTATGTTTATCATGAAGCAAAAATCTGGAAAAAATTATTCTTAATTAGATTTTAAGTGCCTCAGGAACTATGAGTTAAATATAGGTAGACAATCTAGGAAGAGAAAGAGTTTTTGGTAAGACGCTAACCTTACCCCTTGAGATCATATATCTCCATGCCCCTTTCTATACTAATGCATAAGACTAGCGCAAAGCTCAAGGATATCCACAATTTGAATTCATATTTTATATAGTATAGACATACATACCCACAGACAACTACCCCCTTACATGCATACATACCCACACTCCTCCCTACACACATAGACATTGATTTAGGAATTAGGAAAATAAAAATAACTTTCATTTCCTTTATGTGGTTAATGCCTTTCTGCAACAATATTTAATAATAACAATGTTGTTTTTTCCCCAGTATGTTACAGAAGTAGAGGAAAATAAAAACAACGTGGAAATACTTCGATTAACTATAGAAGATAAAGATTTGATTAACACTCCAAACTGGAAAGCTAATTACACCATTTTAAGGGGTAATGAAAAGGGGAATTTCCACATTGTGACAGACCCCAAAACTAATGAAGGAATTCTCTGTGTTGTTAAGGTAAGAAGGTTTAAAAATTAAGAATTCAGTTTGAGAAGTAAAAACAAAAAAAGGAAAAAAAATTGTGCAAATTAAAGATTCATTTTGATAGTTATAGAAGTAAAATGATACAAGGAATCATATTATTGTGTTTGAATCATAGAATTTCAGACCTAGAATGAAATGCTACAAATACAAAATTCAACCTCTCAAGAACAGTTTTCTTGTCTAGAACTCTGACAAAGGTTCATTTAGCCATTACTTGAATACTTCCAAAAATGGGGAGTTCAATACTTTATAAACTAAATCATTCCATTTTTGAATAGTTTTGATTTTTTGAAAGTTTAAAAACAGTTATAGCAAATATGACTCCTTATAATTTACACTTATTAGTCCTTATTGTAATCTCTAGAACTATATGTTTGATCCTTCTTCCACATGATAGCCTTTCATGATTGAAAAAAACTATCTTGTCTCCCTCAACTTTTTTCTTTAGGTTAAAAATTCCTCAGTTTTATCACCATTTTTTCAAATGATGGTTTAGAGTCCTCTTGTCACCCTGGCTATCCTCACTAGGATTTATTCTAGCTAATTTGTCAGTATCCTGCTTAAATTATTACATCCAGAAGGAAATACAATACATCAGATGTGCTTTGATTACAATGGGAGATTTTTTAGTCAGAGTCGGGGAATGAGATCTGATCTCTTTATTTTTTTTTTTGTATGAAGAGGGAGGTAATTTCTCATCATTTCAGCAGCATTACAACTTCTAACATATAAAAAAAAAGATTTTCTAAAACAAAATTATAAAGTAGCTTTTCAAAATGAAAGGGAACATGGTTTCTTTCCATGATTCAGGATGATTTGTGCTAGATAAGAAGGCAAAATTTCCCAGTAAAGAATAGCATAGCTCCCATAATCTAATGAAAATTGACCTGGGCTAATATCCACATGTTAAGGGAAGTTCCCTGTCACCTCTTTATCTTGGAAATGTTTCTATGAGCCTGTTATTCATAGTCCATGAGACTTTGAGGTGGAAAGGTTGTAGCCTGCTTTTTATAGGATCATATTAGCATATACATTTTGTAGATGAGAATCTTTGATTCTCATCCTCAGTGAAGAGAACATCTGATACTTGTCTTTTCTCCTGATGTATTCTTGTGGAGTCTAGGTATAATACTGAGTGGAAAAAAGTATTTGAAGTCAAGGGTCTTAGGCTTAAGTGTCAGCTTTGCTACTTATTCTTATATTTATGAAATAGGACAAAACATAATCTTTTGGGGACCTTAGTTTTCTTATCTGTAAAGTCTAGAATTTGGACTAGGTAAATTCTAAATGTTCTTTCCACTTCTGTATCTATGATGAAGTCATGTAGATTTGCTTCCTGAAAACTACTTATGGTCAGAAATCGTGGGTTGTTCTTGCCACTAGCTGAGCATGAGAGCCAAGATACTAAATTAAACTTTCAACCATATTTGGCATGTTTAGTGGAGAAGTGAAGATGAAAATAATTGGTTGAAATAGGAGAGGGGAAAAAAGGAAGAGAGAATATTTCTTATTCTTTGATTTTAGTACTCTTTATTCTCTTGATGTGACAAAGGAAACTTGGGAGAATATAATGGTATTTATGTAGCTCAAAAATCATTTCATCATATAAACTCTTTATAAAATCAACATTGACAAATAGCAACTGAACTTGTTTAGAAGTTACTTTGATTTAATGCTTTTGATTTTTCAGGGATTGAATTATGAGGAAGCAAGCCAGGTAGTCCTGCAAATTGGTGTAACAAATCAGGCTTCGTTTTCTGGATCTGGTGCTTCAAAGACAACAGGCATGAGCACAACTACAGTTACTGTTAATGTTCAAAACCAAGATGAAGGACCTGAATGCACTCCTCAAATTCAGACTGTTAATGTGAAAGAAAATGCAGTACTGGGGACACAGGTCAATGGTTATAAAGCCTATGATCCAGAAACTAGAAGCAATAGTGGCATCAGGTATTAATAAATATATATTGATATTGAAACAATTATGAATTTATTATATTTCTTAAATTGAAGAATGTTAAATTTTCATATCATAGTTACTCTTTGTAATGTTTTTGACATTTTGGAAAACCTGAATTTAATTCCTTATTAACAGATATCAAGCATTAAGTGATGCAAAAGGATTCTTCACAATTGATGAAACATCAGGTTCAATCCAAATTCTTAGAAGTTTAGATAGAGAGTCAAATACCTTCAGACATGGCTTATATAATATTACAGTACGAGCAACAGATAGAGGTAAGAATGCTAATTTTTTTTCCTCTAAGGTCTAGGAAACAGAAAACAGAAATTGGAACATATTAAAAATACTTGCCTCTTCAATGACCCACTTCCTGCCCACTCTTCCCCCATTCCCTGCCCAAGGTAATAGAAAGAGATTCCTATAATATGTTAATAATTTATATATGCTTCTGATTTAATGTTTATTATTAATAAATCTTGTACTGTGTTCTGAAAGAAATACATTGTCTTAAAAGTCTTGGTGAGACTTGAAGTTATTAAAACATCAAGATTTTGAGACAGCCTGTATTAGTAGCTGCTTTCAAGGGAAAATAAATTATAAAAAAAAAAAAAAAACTTGCATGTTTAGTCAGTGTAGAGGATGGGGAATGAGGTAGTCAAGCTGCTTGTCATTGATTGTTTCCATATCCTTTCAGCTTATTATTAGTAGACTATTTTAGATCATAAAATGGGAACTGAAAGTGATGCCAGAGATTATATATTTAAAGCTAGGAGGAAACTAAAAGAATTTAATGACTTTAATAGAGGAAGAAACTGCAGATTGAAGTGACTTGTTTAAATTTTCTTTTACCATTCAGTCCATCTCATATCCTATTGCTAGAAAATCTTCCTAAAACATGACTTTGATCAGGTTACTTTTTAATCTATATGGTAAAATTCAGACCACTTAGCTAGGCATTAAGTTCCTTCCCCTTCCTTTTTTCAAGCTTTTTTTCAATTATTTAACTGATTAATCAAATTGTTTTGCCTGTTTTAGTTTACCCCATTCTTGAATTTGCTTATGTTATTTTACCTACCTGACATGATTTACAGCAATGGTGTCAAACTCAAATAGAAATGAGGCCATTATTCTATAATCCTGTGGACTGTGTGTCTGTAATGCTATCCATTTTGTTGTATTTTTAATTATTTTATTAAATGTTTTCTGGTTATATTTTAATTTGGCTTGAGCTGCACTTGGGTAGTTTAATCCAAGTGTTACTTGTAGACCGTGTGTTTAACTAATCTCTAGCCTTGGCTACCCATTCTTCCAGATCTAGCTCAAATGCCATCTAGTCTGTAAACTCTTCTGTTTCTACCCAAGACTTCTCCAAATTCCTATGGAAGTTATTGATTATACAGTTTATTTTAATAATGAATTATTTCTGTCTTGAAAGTCTATTGAGGGAAAAGACTGTGATTGTGCTTTATACCTCCCACTTGCAAATGACACTGTGCCTTGCACATAGAAAATGCTTAAATAATTTCCTGGTGGATAAAATCCAATCAAGCTATCAAATATATGAGACATATATCAAATATATCAAATAGATGAGACAATATAGGAATACTATTGTGAACCTTAAAGTACTTATTAAATGCCAACTTCTACAAACTGCTAATTTTATTCCTATGTTCTAGATGGCAGAACATGTACTGGTATCTTGAGGATTATTATTGATGACGAAAATGATAATGGTCCAGTTATACCCCAAAAATCAGTAGTAATCTGCAAAATGCAAATGGGCTCAGCAGAAATTGTTGCTGTGGATCCTGATGAACCTACCAATGGTCCACCATTTGAATTCATCTTGCCAAGCAGTTCTTCACGAGTTAATGATGGAATATGGAGACTGAGCAAAATTAATGGTATGTATCCATAAATTATTTTAAAGGACTTTATTTCATGGAAAATAATCAAAATAACATTTATGCAATGCTTTAAGGTTTCCAAAGCTTTCAATTATATATTATCTCATTTTAGTCTGGAAAAAAAAATCCCTGGGAGGTGTAAATATCTCCACTTTACAGATAAGAAAGTTGAGGTCAGTATGTTAAATAGCACAGCTTATAAATTGTCTGAAGCTGGATTTGAAGTTATCTTCCTAAATCCAGGTCCAGCATTCCATTCACTTCATTTAACTGCACTTAAATCTTGCTATCATTGCCCATTTTGGTTTCTTATTTGCGATGCAAGAATAAAATTATCATAACATTTACACTATGGATTAGGCAAAATTTTCACTTGCTATTGTATGAGATATCATCCTTCTTTGTCTGGTTTAAGGATCCCTGAGGATTTCATTCACTTCTCCTGAATCATCCTGGTCCAAACAAAATAATGATCCCCAAACCCAGCTTCTACCAAGTCATTTTTTATTCTATTATTTCCTGTTATTTTTAGAATAAAATATAACCTACCCATTTTTTCAAGTCCTTCATCTTTTGACCCTACTCTACCTCTCCAATTTACTTCATATTATTCCCCTTCATTTGTTCTCCATTCTAGCCAAATTGACCTGCTTGCTTTTCTCTCTTTATCTTCGTACAGACTCTCCTGTATGCTTAGAATGTTCTTTCCCTGCTCACATCCTTTTTTTTTTGGGGGGGGGGGAATCCTTACCAGATGTTAAGCCTCATGGATACATCCTAAATGAAACCTTTCTTTGTTCCCTCAGTTGTTAATGCTTTCTTCACCCTTAGATTATCTTGTATTTTAGATATGTTTTTGATGTATTCATCCAGTAGCAGCTACTGGAGGTCAAGGCTGTTTTTGTCTTTGTATCGTCCCCTTTCCCCTTTTTATGGGATGGTATATCACTTGTTTTAGGGGTACTTTTGGGGAATAAATTCCCTCTAATCATGTAGCTGTTCTATAACTAAAGTCTTATTGAGCACTGAGGTATTAAGTTACTTGCCCAGGGTCACTTAACTAGTATGTGTCAGAGGGCCGACTTGAATGCCAGGTTTTTCGGACCCTGAAGCTGACTCTACTGAACTGTCATTCATATAGTCAGTACTTAATAATTGTTTGTTGAATAAATCAGAAAATTTAAATATTTTATGACTGAATGCCTTGGTAATGTGTATATATACTGACCTTATTTTCTTCTTTTATCAAGACTAGCTAAGTGGGGCAGTGGATGATGTACTAGGTCTGCAATCAGGTAGATCTGAGTGCAAATTTTGCCTCACTTATTTACTAATTGTGTAAACCGGAGCAAATCATTTAATCTGTTTGCCTTGATTTCCACATATGTAAAATGGCTATAATAATGGCACCTACTTTGCAGGGTTGTAAACATCAAGTGAGTTTTTATATATAGTGCTTTGCAAACTTTAAAGCACCATATAAGTGCTATTACTATTATTATTATTATTGAGTATGATGATGATAATAAGTAGATTAGTGCAGAATCTCAAATTCCTAACATATGTTTAGCTTCTAAAGGAACTTTGGGTTATAATGAAGAAGAAAAAACTTTTGGGGGGTATATTATGGCTATTTTTAAACATTTTAGGAAAGGGGTTAGATTGATTCTTTTTGATGACAGGATGAAGAGCATAAGATGGAAGTAACAGAAAAGAAGTATAGCTTTGATATAAGAAAAAGAGTTATTAATACCTTTGGAGATTGCTGTCTCTGAAAATAGTTGTTCCTTGAAGTTTCTCAGGCAAATGCTTGCCACCGCTTGTTAGATGTGTTGCGCTCAGAATTCTCTTTTCAAGCATAGCTTGTGCCTGCAGGACACTTTGAAATTCTGTGATTCTGTCCTTGATCCTTTTATCTTCTTTTGGTATCTTAACATTTGTATTTGACCTCCTATTATTTGGGTTATCATTAATGTAGTTGATGAAAATTCTTGAGACAGGTACAGATGTTTATCTACATGTTTTATAAGAAATACTGCACTTTATTTTCTTTCAGATACTGCTACACGCATAACCTTCCGCAATGATCCAGGATTTGGGATATATGATATACCTATTGAAGTTAGAGATAGATTTGGCATGTCTAAAACCGATGTATTGAGTGTTAATTTGTGTGATTGTGTTGTTCCAAGTGAATGTACAACTCGTACGGCTCCAATGCGAGGTACAAATGATGTAAGACTTGGAAAATGGGCCATCCTTGCCATGATACTGGGTGCAGCATTACTGTCTTGTAAGTGTTTTGATTTACTCTAAATATGCAAAATATCCCTAAAATAATTGTCATTCTGAAAATTAGCATTATATTTAAAGATGTACAGTGCAGCAATTACATATAATTAAAAGTATGAACAGTACACATCATGGCTTTAGTCTGAGAACAAGGTCATTTGTTATTCAGGGCAAAATAATCTTATGATTTGAATTTGTTTATATAAGCAATTCTTTGAGAAATTTTCAAGATCTTTTCCTTGAAAGAATGCTTTTATTTATGTGCAAAAAAATTCTCCCCCCCCAAAAAAAATTAATCTGAATACTAAGAAAAATTCTGTTGTTTTTTTTTTTAATTAAGCTAACTTGATCAGGTAAAATTTTGTTCCATTAGAGAAGGTATGCTTTAGCACATTGTTTTCTGTGTATTCTATTGCATAAGCAAACAAGAGTAGACTCAGGTGTTACCCAAGTAGTCAAATAGAAATTAATTCTGTACATATTCATCCATGCAATTCCATACATACTATTTTAATATAAATTACTCAAGTGGTTCTTTTCTCCTCATAGGTATTCTATTTACATTAGTTTGTGGAGCTGCTGGTTCTTCCCCTGAAAAAAAAGCTTTCCCTGATGATTTGGCTCAGCAGAATCTTATTGTTTCAAACACTGAAGCCCCAGGAGATGACAGAGTGGTAAGTGACTGATATTTTAAGAACAAATATTTAGCTACAAAAGGCTAGTTTAATCATTTCTTTTGGTCCCATTACTTCTCTTAATAAAGTCTAAGACTGAATTGAGAGTCTTAGCTAATTTACAGAGCTTTCAATCCATTTAGAACTTTTTTTTTTTTTTTGCTGAGGTAATTGGGGTTAAGTGACTTGCCCAGGGTCACACAGCCAGGAAGTGTTAAGTGTCTGAGGCCAGATTTGAACTCGGCTTCTCCTGACTTCAGGACTAGTGCTCTATCCACTACACCAACTAGCTGCCCCTAGAACTCCATTTTTTTTAAGAAAAAATTTACATCCATGTAACCCCAAAAGTTGTTTGTACTTTTGAAGTTGATTTGTTGTACCAAGGGTGCAATTTTACATTCATCTCTATTAATGCTTTGGCCCAAATTTGCTAGTCTGTCAAGACTTCTTGAATACTGATTTTCTTATCCATTATATTAACTATTTCTCTCAACTTTGTTCTTTTATTTATCACTGATAAAAATCTTAAGTAGCACAAGCCTCAGGACAGATATGGGAATACCTCATTATAGAATTCTTTCCCAGTTTTCATCAACCATTCTATTCTTTCATTCCCCCATGCAACTAGTTTCAAATATATCTAATTGTGCTTTCCTCCAATTCACATCTTTTCATTTTTGTTCAGAAAAATAACATCAAAGACTTATGTGCTTTGCTGAACTAAGTAAGCTATATGTAGCATTCCCCTTGTCTAATAATTTTGACAAAAAACTAAAGGAAATAAGAGTAGTTTAGCATGATATAGGCTTTTTTGAATCTCAAAATATCTAAGTATATTAGATGTTCAGTAATTATATCTCTAATTATATTTCCCATAATTTTGCCTAGAATTGAAATCATAGGCTACTTCCATTTTTTGAAAGTCATACCATTTTTTCTTTTCTAGATCAGATGATCTGAACACATGGTTAGGAAGATGTACTCTTTTGTATCTCCTTAGTCATCTTGGTTATCTTCTCTTTTAGGCACTTTGGTTGTCCTTTTTATATACAAAGACTATTCTTCTTCGTAGAAAAACAGATGCAAAATGATAATTGAACAAGTCCACTTACTCAATTTTCATTGCCTATCCTTCTCAAGCAGCTTATCTTTGGCAACAGCTAGTTACTAGTGTGGGATTTATTTCAGAGTAAGTTGTCTATGTCTACTCAAGTCATTGACTAGCAAAGGTAAACATTTAATGTTAAGTTGGAAAAAAGAGATAAATATGAGAAAATAATTAATATAATTACAGCAGCTCCAACATGACCTGTTTAACTTAGCTTAGACTTGGGGAAATGGTAAATAATGAAAGATTGTTAAACTCTAAAAATTATAATATAGTCACTAATTCAAAATAATCATCTCAATGAAAAGGAAGGAAATAGTCACCTTAGGAAGCAAATAATTGATCTTTTTGCCAAACAGAGAGAAAAAGTACAGTCAGGGGCAATACTGAAAAAAGAATATAAGTTCATTTGCAAAACATTCTGGAGGAGGAGGATAGTGGACAAAATCACTTTGTAAAACAATACATATCTGAAGAGAGGAAAATAACTACAAAGAACTCAGCATGAGGCCCAACAGTGATTTTTCAGAGCATTTTTAGTTGATACTGGACAGAGGACAACAAATGGATGCACAGTAAAGTAGATCTACTATTTTATTTTGGTTTCTATGTGTTTTACAACAACAATAATAACTGGCTTTTATATAGCAATCAAAAGTTTACAAAGTACTTGTTAGGCACTTTAGGTATTATTATAATTTTGTAGATGAGAAAACTGAGTGGCTGTAGTATGCACTTGTTCACTCAGTTAACAAAGTGTCACAAACTAATTTCATACCCAAATTTACTTACTCCAAGTCTAATGTTCTATTATGGCCTCCTACCTTTCAATTATTAACCATATTTTGATGAGTGGGGAAAAAAAGATGCCTATCTTAAGTTTTGGTCATCCAGTTAACTAAAATTGTTATTAGTACTTTAATATAGAAATATGATGTCATCAATGAGGCACTCTAGGTGTGGAAATTCCCCTCATTGGTACAGATTAGCATCTGGTCTGTGTTAATTTTAAAAGTTGCCCGAAGCATTGAGAAGTTAGATGACTTGTCTGAATCACACAGCTTGTATGCATCAGAGGCAAGACTTGATTTAAATCTTGAAAGTAGGGACTCTTGCTTTTCTATTTATAGCCTCAGTGCTTATACAGTTCTTTGTATACAATTAGCACTTAGTTCATGCTTTTAATTCATTTTCATTCATTCATTCTTCATTGACTCCATGGCCAGTACCTAGTCCATCACAAACACTAGTTGATTTTGAACTTTCTCAGTTGCCAAACTATATATATCTTTACATTTGGGGTTATATAGAATCCTTGCTTCTGTTTGTTTGTGTTTGTGTTTTTTTTTTATTTTTAAGTTGACAATAAGAAGAATTAGTCAAATTCAGCAAGTACTTGTTCTATGTAAGAATTCCCCAGTAGGCATTGCAAAATAACAAAAATAATGAAAATATTTTCAATAATAAAAATAATGAAACTAGTCTTGTCCTCCAGAGATTCACAGGGGAAACCTTTAGAAAACTTTGTAATATAAGGAAAAATGAAATAAGTTATGGAAGAAATCTAAAAATATATCTTTACAGGGCATTTTATGAGAAATGGTAAAGAATGCTTCTATATGTGCTGCAAGTGTAAAAAGATTTCATCTATAGCAAAAAAAATTTGTGCAAAGATATTTTAATTAACTTTGAGGGATGAGAACTGGGAATATCAAGGGAAATTAGAGAATTTCCTCTGAAGGTTTTAAGAAAAATAATATCTTTCCAGTAAATATTGGTTCTATTGTCCCTAAAGAGGGAAACATACAAGATAGCATCTATTTTTAAATGCCTTTTAGACTTGGGGCATCATGAATCAGGACAGGATGGCAACTGTTCTTGACCAAACTAATGCTTTGCACCAAGTAAAAACTTAATAAATGTGTGCTGAATTGAACTATGTCTTATTTTAGTGATCTTTTTCTTTCAGGCACTGATTCTAGAAATGAAACTATTTCTGGAAATTTAAGCATATTCAAACTAGAAAAAAATAACATTAAATAGTGAGGGTTTTTTTTTTCTATGTGTATTTGTTTACTTTCTTTCTAACCCTCAACCCAAACTCTTTTATTTTCCTTCAGTATTGTACAAATGGATTTACCACACAGAATGTGAGCACTGGTTGCACACTGACATCAGGAGTAAAAAATGGGCAAGAAAGCTTTGAAATGATGAAAGGAGGGCATCAGACTTTGGAATCCTGTCGAGGAGGAGGGCACCATACCCTTGATTCATGTAGGGGAGGGCACCACACCCTGGATTCTTGTAGGGGTGGGCAAGTTGAAATGGACAACTGTAGATGCACTTATTCTGACTGGCAGAATTTTACTCAACCCCGTCTTGGTGAAGTAAGTCTTCCCTAATTTTTAAAATTTAATAGAAAGTATATCTAAGTTATGATTCTTTACAACTTATACATAATTAAGTGGTTTTATGATTTAATAATAGAAAATTGCTCTATATCTTCCTTAAAATGATTAGCCTTGGAATATATAACAGGGAAGTTATATTTCTTTGCTTGAATTTTGGGTTTAGTTATATCTTGGAGGAAAAAAAAACAGATATATTAATTTTATTCCATTTATGTCCTTGACAGCTATTTGCAACTTATTTTTGGTAAATTATATTAGTTTGTAGCCTTTGGGGAATCAGTTTGAAATCAAACATGATAAATATAGTACTTAGCCTGTTTAGTAACTCAACTTTATTAAAAAGATCTGAGCACATATCCTGGTTCAAGATGAATTAATTATTATTTCCTTTTGTTGTGATTTCTCAAGAAAATGTAGAAGAGATAATAAATGTAAAGTTCTTTGAAAACCTTAAAACATTATACAAGTCTTAGTTATTATTGAACAGGAAAAATTTTATATGTGCATGTATGTATATTGTCTCCTTTCTGATAATTAGAAGCATGCTAAAAACTGATTTTATAGTATAATTATGATATTTAGACCAATCACGTGCATTTTTTGTATGTAGGAATCCATTAGAGGACACACTCTGATTAAAAATTAAACAATGAAAGGTAAATCAAAGAAATAATTTTATGTTAGTAAGTTTAGGTGTCTTAAAAAAATAATAATGTGTTGTTCATTTTTTCCTCTGCAGAAGGTGCAACTGTGCAATCAGAATGAAGATCAGACCCATGCTCAAGACTATGTCCTTACATATAACTATGAAGGAAGAGGCTCTGCGGCTGGTTCTGTAGGGTGTTGCAGTGAGCGCCATGAAGAAGAAGGGCTTGAATTTTTAGACCACTTGGAACCCAAATTTAGGACTCTAGCAGAAGCATGCATGAAGAGATAGATAATTGTCTCTGTAACAATTCAGTACTGGGACTTGGAGTGGAGTTGTGGTTTTGTGTTTTTGTTATTTGGAGAATTCAAAGCTGGGATATTTTAAAACTTGAATGCAATATACTATAAGTTTTTATTCTTTATCTGAGAAAAGCTGTTTTGCCAAAATGCAGGTCGACATCTTATATTAAGCATGAAAATTTACCTATGCTCACACTTAAAACAAAAAATTACCTATCCTCCTTTGAGGAGTTGGAGAGATAATAAAATGAAAGAACTTGCCATTCTTTACTAGTGGATAGTAAAGGCACTTGGCTATTTATAGGATTATCCTAGAGGTATTATAAATGTGATAATATTTTGTTAGTTCATGGATAAACATCCTGAATTAATAAGTCTGTAGTAAGTACCATTTAAAAAAAAGCACTAGTTTTACTATTATCAAGCACTTAAACTTACACTTTAGTAAAGCTCTTTTTAGAGGCTCTACTTTTAAACTATTATTTTAATCTTTTAGCTTATCAGACATATTCAGCATTGGTAATTGAGGATGCTTAAAAACAGTTTTTTTCATTATTTTAAATAGTCTTCTGTAGTCTTAACAGTTTGTTTAGTAGACTCATGAGCAGTGCAAAGATAGGCTTCAGTTGAAAGACTTCATTTAAATTATCACTCATTACAATTTAATGGAGTCTAAGTTTCTGATGATTTACTATATTAAAAAAATTCAGCACTGGATCTACATTTCATCTTTTGACTGCCATGAAAATGTAGATTTCAAATATATTTTCAAAAGTATTTGCATATTTTTGAAAGTTTTTTGCAGTGTTTTTCTTCGATATCTTTATATCATAAATGTTATATTCTTTATTTAAAATATTTAGCCTAAAATAGCTGTAATATAGGCTAAAGGAACTAAAAACTTCTAAAAAATTTTCCGCTAACACTGGTCTCCTTTGCTCTATGGACTGCCTTTGTTTTATGTAAAGCTATGTCTTCTTGATTTTATGGAAATATGTGTTATAATTGTATCAAGTGTGTTTGGTGACTGTTTTACTATGTCTTTTAGTCTTTAATTTTGCCACTAAAACTATAGAAATAAAATTTACTCCATGCTTTCAGTAGGACCAACTTTATTTTTTTAATGGGCAGAAAAAATGTGTGGATATGGATTTAAAATTCAATTCGGCAATTTATTAAATACTTACCTGGTGGAAAACATTGAACTAAGTACCAAGATGAAAAATGAAATTCACTGTAGGAGTAATTACATGTATTCAGATTTTTAGAATGTGACAACAGAAGAAAGATAAAAATAGTGTTCTAAGAAAATTTAATACTGGAAAGAACACTTTCCAGTATTTTTATTGAAGAAGGAATCATAGTAAAGGTTCGTTCACCTGAACTGAACCTTGAAGAATTTCAATAGAGGGTAATGAGTATGGAGTAATTTCAGAGATGGAGATATCTTGGGCAAATACATGGAGAGTGGGAAAGGCAGACCAAGGTCAGAAAACAACCTGTTTGTTGTGAACATGGTGGGTATGGAAGAAAAGAAATGTGATATAATGCTGGAAAGTGGATGGAAATCAGTGTGGGTGGTCTTCAGTAGAAAACAAAGGAGACTGTATTTTAATATAGAGGCAACGAGTAGTCACTGTAGGTTGTTTTTGTTTTTTTTTTAAACTGAGTTGTGACAATCACATTTTTGGATAGAAATGGAAGAGGATATTTTGGCAACTGTATGAAAGATAGTATAGACTGTAACACAGAATTCTAATTAGCAGGACCTTTAGATTAGGTAAGACATGATGAGGTCTGAATTAAGGTGGCTTTCATAAATGTATAGACAACAGAAACAAGAGATAATGAGATGTAATTAAGTTATTGTTACTAAGAGGTATGTGTAGAAAAGTCAGATATGACATTTTAGGGAAAATAGGTGTTTAATTTTGAAAATGCTGATTTTGGAGTACTTGCGACATCTTATATACCACAATTAAGGTCTTTAATAATTATTGTCAAATTCTATTTGTTGTTGTATATCTGTTAATCATATTGATCATTTAAAAGTTGTTCCTAATGTTTACTTTTGTGAGAAATAAAAAGATGGCTACCTACTTGAATTTTAGGCTAATGCCTTTCCTCTGAGATTGCTTTCAATAAATCTTTTATACAGAGCTGAACTAAATGTTATCTAAGGCCCGCCAGCTCTAAATCCTGTGGTATTAAATGATCTTAGCATAAATCTCAGGCTAAGAATGCTTCATCAAATTATTTACCATAATATTTCTGCTAAAATAGGAACGGACAAAAAAATAGTCTTGTGACAGATTGAATTCTAAACCTAAAGAGAGTAAAACAGAACTGTGCCCTGGCATCCCTTGTTTATAACATTTGGCATTACTGTTAGATTAGCTAGGTGTATGTCTTTTAACTTAAAGAGTAGGAAGGTAAGTATTATATTTCTTTAATATGACTTACCAGGAAAAAGATTGAAAAGCCAGGAAAATATATTGGCTGATATTTGTTGAAAGGAAAAGTTTGTCATCATCCATAACAAAATGTCTATTTGCTAGTCAAATCACTATGTAAATAATATGATAACTAATAACTACTAGGATTAATATAGTACTTTAAGCTTTACAAATATTATTTTGTTTTTACAACATCCTTGGGGGGATAGGTGCTCTTATTTTCCTTAGGTTTTTGAAGAGGAAACTGAAGCAGATTTGAATACAGGTCTCTGATTCCAAGTTCATTGCTCTATCCACTGGGCCACTTAGCCAGGTGAACTGGGTGAATTTATAATCAGCTATATAATTTTTCATGTATACAAATATGTAATTTTAAAATTACTAAATATTTATTAAACTCAATTCTATTTACCTGGAGGTAGAGTGGTGAAAGAATAATCAATCCATGGAACTAATGGGCTATTAGTTATTGTTCAGTTGTTTTTCAGTCGTGACCAACTCTTTGTGGCTATTTGGGGTTTTCTTGGCAAAGATATTGCCATTTCCTTTTCCAGTTCATTTTAGAGATGAGAAAACTAAGGCAAACATAGTTAATTAAATAGCTTACCCAGGCTCATACAACTACCAATTATCTGAAGTCATATTTGAACTCGGGAAAATATCTTCCTGACTTCAGGCCAGTGCTCTATCTACTGTATCACCCTGTTGTCCAATGAGCCATCAGGATTAATGAATTTGAATGTTGCTACTTTTAATGTATCTTCTTTGTTCAAAGATCAATAAATTGACATATACCTAGAAGAAATGAATGTTAATTATAGTTAATGAATTTTACTCATGTTATAGGATCATAGGCTCATAAATTTAGAGCTAGAGAGGTCATTGCATCTAACCTCAGCATATTAAAAAAAAAAGAAAGAAAAGTTAATAGCATTTATATAGAGCTCTAAAGTTTGCAAACATATATTTTATCTTATTTGATCCTCAGATAACACTGTGAAATAGTAGTATTATTCCCATTTTACAGATGAGGAAACTGAAGCTGATGGAGGTCAAGGTCATACAAGTTAGTGTCTAAGGCAGGATTCTGACTTAAATTTTGCTGATGGTACAACATTTTACCCATTAGTGCCACACCCCTCCCCAGCTAACTCACAATGAAAGTAAGTCTAGAACCTTGCATGTATAGGGAAATCATTATTATAAATAAAATCAGAAGGCATAAAGAAAGTACAACTAAATGAGAGAATGCTTACTTTATGGGAGATGAGTCTAAACAGATTGCTTGTAGCTGACAATGGCAGTCAATCTGTATAGCCACAACAGCTGATGGACTGCATTGTGAGGTACATTTGCTGCTTTGAAGTAAGCAAATTCTTGCTTCAGTAAGTAGTTGGAGTCAGGATCTCTGGTTTCTGAAGATACCTAGAACTCGTAAATTCTCTCCACCCAGTCTTCTGCTGGGTAGGTAGAAGCTATCCCAGGATTTCATGTCCAGTAAAACTTGTGAATGAGATCCCATCCCCCTATCCTTAGTGCTCAGCCAAATCCTTGTAAATTGACAGTCTTTCTGGCCAGCTAAATTGCCTACTACCTACCTTACAGAGACTAGTCTTCCCATTGGACTAAAACAAGGGGCTACATTAAATATGTATCCCCTCAAAGAGATGTTTTATAGTTTCTTAGAGCAAAGATTCCAAAACAGCAGCTTCCCTAGATCCATCAGAGTCAAGGAATCATGAGAAAGTATAACTCCAATGTACTTGATGGATCACTTTATGAAGGATCAATTCAATATTATATAAAATATTTTATTTTTCAAATGTATTTAATTAAATTCAGTGTACCTGGTAGTGAGGGTGCTGGAGAGAGTGGAACTTGTTAATTTGTTATAATTTGACCCTTGCTCATCTTAATATTTCTTAAATGAATATGGCACTAACATAGCTCCATCTTTCACTTAAAAGAAATTCAAAAGGATCCTCAAAAGCTATTGTAGTTCCAACTACTGGAACTCTATTGAATAGAATAGAGAGGCAAGGCAATCAAAGGAGTATAATATCTCCATCTTCCATTACCTGGGCATGAAATTCCATCATTAAGTCAGTCAACAAAAAGTAATATCTATTATGTGCCAGACTTTGTGCTAGGTGTTGGAGAAACAAAAGAGAGCACAGTTCTTGTTGAAGAGCTTATTTTCTATGGGGGAAGGAAATAAGCATTTATTAAGTGCCTACTATTTATCAGGCACTATGCTAAGTACTTTCCAAAAATATGATCTCATTTGATCTTCTGGGAGGCAGGTGCTATTATTATTTCTATTTTACATTTGGGGAAACTGAGGCAGACAGAAGTTAAGAAACTTGCCCAGCATCATAAAGCTAGTGTTTGAGGAGACAACATTGTCATACACAGAACTTTATATGAAATAGAGGTAATGAGGATATAGAGAATAATAAAATCCCTCATATGGACTTTAGAAAAGGTTTCATGTAACAGGTCGTGCTTAAGCTGATTCTTGAAATATATTAGAAATTCTGATTTCACTCTGAGATCACCTCTGAGGAAGGACAGCATTCCAGCTAGGAGGGACAACCAAGAACAAAGATATTAAGATTAAGAAGTGGAGTGCTTGCCATGTTTGAGAATCCAGTTAAACTGAACCATATAATCCTCAGTGAGCTGCTCATTGACAGGCCTGTTGGTCACTGTGTATAATCTCAATGCATTTTTTTCCCATTACTATTTATCCTTACACTAACAAAACTAAATATCTTGAACCACAATCAACCTATCTCTGACTTTTTAAGATAAAATTTTCCCATCCCTTGGGGGTATTTTAAGTCTTTATTTTGGCAATCTGAGAAGAGATAAAATAAAACAAAAAACTAAACAAAACAAACAAAAAACCTTGGAATTGGCTGTGGCCCAGAGAAAGAAGATAAATATTCTAGAAATCCTGTGCTTGTCTAATAATTATCAAACAGTCTACAGGCAACCACCTTGGTTCAGACTAGTGATCCATTTCAGATCTAAACCTTTTTCTCAGGAGAGCAAAAAATCCATTGGTTGATGCTGAATAATTCAGCCATTATGTAGAATTAAAGCAAAGTTACTTTCAGTCAAATGACCTCAAATCAACAAGCATTTATTAAGCAAGTTCTATGTGCCAGGTACTGTACTAAGTGCTGGGGGTATAAAGAAAAGATACAATATCTGAAGAAAAATTAGGATTCTGAGAAGAAAAAGTGAGTGGGAAGCCTTTGTGAAGATGGATTTTTTTTTTTAAGGCCATTACTTTTCTGGAAGAGCTGTTTGGTTGGAAAGTGGAATTTATGAAAAGGAATCATTTGAGGTAAGGTATGCTGGAGTTAGAGAGTAAGGAGTCATAAATAACAGACTTAAGAGTTTGTCTCTGCCCAGATTAATAGAAGAGGAAATAAATTACTTAAATAGTCCCATTTTAGAAAAAGAAATTGAACAAGCTATTAATCAGCTCCTTAAGAAAAAATCTCCAGTCAGATGGATTTACATGTGGATTCTACCAAACATTTAAAGAACTACTAACTCAAATACTATACAAACTATTTGAAAAGATAGGGAAAGAAGGAGTCCTACCAAATTCCTTTTATGACATAGATATGATGCTGATAGTTAAACCAGGTAGGGTAAAAACAGAGAAAGAAAATTATAGACCAATTTCCCTAATGCATATAGATGCAAAAATCTTAAATGAAATATTAGCAAAGAGATTACAGCAAGTCATCCTCAAGATAATATACCATGAGCAAGTAGGATTTATACCAGGAATGCAGGGCTGGTTCAATATTAGGAAAACCATTAGCACAATTGACTATATTAATAACCAAACGAACAAAAACCATAGATTATCTCAATAGACATGTCAATAGAATTTGACAAAATCCAACACCTATTCCTATTAAAAACAATAGAGAATATAAGAATAAATGGAGTTTTCCTTAAAATGATCAGTAACGTCTATTTAAAACCATCAGCAAACATCATATATAATAGGGACAAACTAGAACCATTCTCAATAAGATCAGGGATAAAACAATGTTGCCCACTATTACCATTACTATTTAATATTGTATTAGAAATATTAGCTTTGACAATAAGAGAAGAAAAAGATATTAAAGGAATTACAATAGGTAATGAAGAGTCTCAAAGATGAAAATAATTCTTTGACAATTAGAATTGGATAAGGGGAAATCAGTGAAACTATGAGAGACCAAGAAATAAAACAGATTATAAAGAATGAGAAAGCAGAACAGAATGTGAAACTTAAGAAAAATGACAGATGAGAACCGATCAAGAAGAGAAAATATAAGTATAATTGGACTACAAGAAAGTTGTGACCAAAAAGAGAATACAATAATGCAGGAAATAATCCAAGAAAATTTTCCTGAAGTGATAGAACATGAAGGAAAAGTAGAAATAGAAAAAAATCTACTAATTACCACCTCAAAGAGATCCTTTGTGAAAAACACACAGGAATATTATTGCTAAATTTTGAAACTCCCAGATAAAAGAGAAAATTTTGCAAGAAACAAAAAAAAAATTTCAAATATGCTGAAGCTATAATTAGAATTGTATAAGACTTATCAGCAGCTACAATAAAAGACTGCAAGTCCTGGAATCATACCTGGAATCCAAAGAGCTAGGCCTACAACCAAAAATATCATATCTAGCAAAATTATCTATAATTTTGGATGAGAAAAAATGGACATTCAATGAACTTGCAGATTTTTAGAACTTTCTATCAACAAAACCTGAACTTAACAGAAAATTTAACTTATAAAAGTCAATATCTAAGATCAATTTTAGCATGGACATGGATAAATTATTCTTGTTTATATGTATATATATATATGTATACTATATATTTAAGATTCACATCAGCAATAGAGTAGATTAAAAGTTTGATAGAGTTAAGGTAAAAATAGTAACCATGCTATACAAATTAATACAAAGGAAGAATAGACACAGAGGCATTAGAGGGGGGAGAGGAGCTTATAGCTCTGAAAACTTATTCACATAAGGAATGGGTTCAATAGACAACACTACATATATACCATGACGGCATAGAGCACTCTCCAAAATCTATAAAGAAATAAGGGGGGAGGGATGGGCAGATGGGGAAGCAAAGCGTCAGGGAAGAATATAAGAGAGGAATCCTTAGGTGGGGGGAGGTAAAGTAATAGCAAGGCAAGTTATAGAGCAGAATGTAATTAAAGAGGCAGCATGAATAGGAAAGACATGTGTATATGTGGAGTATTTGTGTGTGTGAGTTTGTGTGTATATATGTATATATCTACATATGTACACATAAATAGATACCTGTAGTTTGCTTACAGGTAATGTGGGGGGATGAAAAGGGAAATAAAGAATAAAGTAAATAAGGTATGCAGCAGAGAACCAAAGAGCAATTTACAAGGAAGTAAAGGAAAAATGGACATTGGTGAACATTAATTCTTCTACTAATATATACATTTTCTTGATCTGGTGATTTGTTGTTATATATTTTGAATCCTCCCTGATGTTCTGTTGGGCACATGATAATGTATTATTTGCTTCTGTATTTCTTTTTTGTCTTTCTTTTTTCTTACTCTTTTTCAAATAAAATAAATTAAAAATATTAAGAAAAAGAAAAATTTCAGCACTAATGTTTCTAGTGTTACTATTTTCATTACAAGTTTGTAAGCTGATAGGTTGCTAGTACCTACCAATTCATACAGTGAAGATGTACCCATATTACTTTTTAAAAAAAGGCACTTTTGATAGCTTTTCTTTTTTAAATTAAGTTGCTTCTTCTAGCAAAAGATGAGTTCAGGTCTCCATTTGGAATGCCTTGTGTTTTTCAGGGACTGGAGAAATTTATATTAGGATATATAGGGCATCCCTTGGAGAAATGTATAGGTTATCTATATGCTAAAAGGACCCCCAGAGCACTTTTCACTTAGGACAAGTTTTTTCAACTGATCTCAGGTCCCTAATTCTAATTGGAAGAACCCATACATGTTTTGTGAGCTCATTTTAGATGAGAATTTCCCTTTGGAATGGGAGGCATGGTTCTTCTTATTTCTTTTTATTTTCTTTATTGTTTTTGGATTGGCAATGGACTTTTCATGGACCAAAATTAATGTTCTTTCTTGAGAATTTTGAACTGTGGTGTTTAATTGTTGCATATCCATAACCACAAATTTTGGGATGTGTACCTTTTCTAGTCCCACTAGCTATTTTAAGTCTTGAGCAACACCAAAATATACTTATTAATGAATTGTTCTCCTCAGCTCCTGTGTGGCCTCTCCTTCCATTGGTGAGTTCTTCCCAGAACTTCCATTTTAAGGAAGAGCCCAGGCCAGCCATCCTTCATTCTCTGTGTAAGTACCTCTCCAGTCTGGCTCTCTTCCAGTTTTCAGCTCCATTTTTGTTATCTTCCCTCATTAGAATGTAAACTACTTGAAGTCAGGAATTCTCTTTCTTTTTTTTCTTGCTTTTGTATCCCTGATGCTCAGCATAGTATCTGAAATAAAGTAAACATTTAACAAATTCTTGTTGCTAGGGAAATTGCTGACACCTTTAAGAATGAGATTCTTGAAGAGACAATCAAAGTGACAATTCTTAATCATGCTCTATTTGAATTATATGAATTGCTATTCATAATTGGGCACATGGACAAATGGTTCAAAAGCATTCCAGTTCAGAGCAAATATTTAACTTAGGGAAGAATTTAAAGAAATTGTTAAAGAGTTTTCTTAAATAACCCAATAATGCAGTATAAAGAATTACTTTAATAACTTAACAAATAAGCATAAATAATCTCATAACATTAAAAGCCTTGGACTGGGAATGACAAGTGAAGATCAATCATGTTTCTGGTGTCATTTGAAATATAAGGCGATTCTGAGGAAAAAGTTCATTCTTTACTTTTATCTGTTGTAAGGCAGCAATGAAAGCAGACAGTTTCTCTTCTCTCCCCCACCGACATTGTTGTCTTGCTGCAGAAACACATGGCTTTGTCCAGTAGAGCAGAAGTGTACTATAGAATTATATTGAGTGTAGTTGATAGAAGATAGATTCTGGTACTGAAGTCCAGAATCTTGATGCTTAGAAGATGGCAAGCCTTAAAGTTAAGATTTTAGAGAAACAGAAATGGGGAAGCTCTGGCTGATATTAGGGTATAGAATGTATCCCCGAGAGTACATAGAAATATTCTAGTTTAATATATTAATGAGACTAAGGCTGGAGACAATCAAGAGGACACCCAAGTCCAAAGGGCCCAGTGGAGCAAGTTAATTAGCAGAGATGCTATGTCCCATGATTACTGGCACAAGAACATCACAAGAAGACAAGATGAACCCTGCAGATCTGAAGGGTTTAAGCAATCCTTGTCAACTATTTTCCCTATCTGTGTGACTCCTAATTATTTGTGTCCGTTATTTTTTTTTTACTAATGTTGTATATATTTGTAGGAGAGATTTATGGAGAAGATATTAATTATTAATATTCTTTCTATGTTACTAATTAATTCCTCAGTGAACTATATTTACTGGCTTTTTTTTTTTTTTTTTTGCTGAGACAGTTGGGGTTAAGTGACTTGTCCAGGTTATCACAGCTAGGATGTGTTAAGTGTCTGAGGTCAGATTTAAACTCAGGTCTTCTTGACCTCAGGGCTGGTGCTCTATCTTCTGCGCCACCTAGCTGCCCCCTACTGCCTTATTCTTAAGGGTAAAAAATTATGCATTTGAATTGTGGTTTTAGGAGTGCAGACCTAAAGAGAAGAACATTATTAGATCTAAGGTAGTAATTCTCTAGAGATGTCAGATTAGGAATAGGAGTTGGGGGAGTTCAAAGGGTCTAATAAACACAAACACACACTCACACACACAATATGTTCCTTAATAGAATGCAAGCTTATTGAGGGCAGAGGCTGTTTCCATTTTTCTCTATATCCTAAATACCTAGCACAATTCTTTGCATATACCAAAGCATTTAATGAGTAAATTCTCATTGAATACATAAAGAATTGAGTGTACCTGACTGGAAAGACTAACTAGCTATTAGAATAACTATTGAATTTTAACTACTAGTGAAAAATATTGTCAAAATAAAAATAATTTTTATTTTTTTATTAAAGCTTTTTTATTTGCAAAACATATGCATGGGCAATTTTTCATCATTGATCCTTGCAAAGCTTTCTGTTACAAATTTTTCCCTCCTTCCCCCCCCTCCCCTACATGGCAGGAAGTCTAATACACGTTAATTATGTTAAAATACTTGACAAATCAAATATGTGTATACATATTTATACAGTTATCTTGCTGTACAAGAAAAATTGAATCTATAGGAAAAAAATCTTTGAAAGAAAACATAATGTAAGCAAACATCAATAGAGAACATGAAAATGTTATGTTGTGGTCCACATTCATATCCCTTTCAGTGGGTCTATATGGCTTTCTTCATCACTGAACAATTGGAACTGGTTTGAAGCATCTCATTGTTGAAGAGAATCATGTCCTTCAGAACTGATCATCATATAGTCTTGTTGTTGACATGTATAATGATCTCCTGGTTCTGCTCATTTCACTTAGCATCAGTTCATGCAAGTCTCTCCAGGCCTCTCTGAAATCATCTTGTTGGTCATTTCTTATAGAACAATAATATTCCATAATATTCATATACCATAATTTATTCAGCCACACTCCAATTGATGGGCATCCATTCAGTTTCCAGTTTCTAGCCACTACAAAAAGGGCTGCCACAAACATTTTGCACATGTGGGCCCCTTTCCTTCCTTTAAGATCTCTTTGAGATATAGGCCCAATAGAAACACTGCTGGGTCAAAGGTTATGCACAGGTTAATAACTTTTTGAGCATAGTTCTAAATTTCTTTCCAGAATGGTTGGATCTATTCACAGTTCCACCAACAATGTATTAGTGTCCCAGTTTTCCCACATCCCCTCCAACATTCGTCATTATCTTTTCCTGTCATTTTAGCCAATCTGACAGGTGTGTAGTGGTACCTCAGAGCTGTCTTAATTTGCATTTCTCTGATCAATAGTGATTTGGAGCACTTTTTCATATGATTGGAAATAGTTTTAATTTCATCATCTGAAAATTGTTCATATGCTTTGACCATTTATTGATTGGAGAGTGGCTTGAATTCTTAGAAATATGAGTCAATTCTCTCTATAAAAAATACTTTTATTTAAGCATAAGATACTAAGATTTAGATCTAAAAGGGAGATTAGAGAAAATTAGTAAAAATCATCTTCATTTTATAGATAAGGAAATTAAGATTCAAGGAAGAGAAGTCACTTACTCATACCTAGCAGAGCTAGAATTTAAACCTAAATACTATCTTTTTTTTCTATTTTCTTTTTCTTTCTTACATTTTTATTGCTATCATTTGCTTTTATATCACATTCTTTCCTCAACATATTTATGCCCTTCCCCAATTTAGGAAATCATCCCTTATAACAAATAGAAGAAAAAATTTTTTAATCAAAACTGATAACTGATTTCAGTAGTAATGCAATGATCAATAACCATACTATAAATAATGGACAGAGTTACATATCTCTTTTTAGGAATCCTAGCTTGATCATCATAATTATGACTTTCAATTTTGAATTTTTTTTGTTCTTTTTACTTACATTATTTTAGTCATAGTATTGTTTTCCTAGCTAACAAATCACTTTGTATAACTTCATTTATTTTCTTGTGACTTATGTATCTTTTTATTTATCATTTCTTATAGCACAGTAATTTTTTTATCATATCAATGTACTAGAATTATTTTTTAGTCATTGCCCAATTGATAGGCATCTACTTTATTTGTTATGTTATGTTAGAAGCAATACTTTAAATTCCCATCATTCTGAACCCACATATGTAAGTTAGGCTATTCTTCTCTTAAAAAATACTAAAATATTATCGAGAATGATTGGCTCAGGAGACTAGGGCTTGGGCCATTCACTCAACTTTCTGGTCATCTGGATACCTGAGACTTCAGACCATAGATTGCTAACATGAACATGAATAGAAGCTGTGTTCAACTGAAGCAGTGCTTTATATTGGTTGAACTTCTCTATTCTGAATGTCTTTCTCTGCCAAAGCTAAGTAAACTTATTTTTAACTATTAGATATCTCATTTTCTTTCAGTTTCAGACCTAATCTACTCAAGAGCATTCTGAATTAGCCTACCAGTAGAATCATAGGGTCAAGGAATTTTAGTCACTTTCTTGAAACAATTCCCAATTGTTTTTCTGAGTGGGTGTACCAATTCATAACTCAACCAAAAATGTCTTTACATAGTTTCTCCAACACTAAATATTCTCATATACTAGTGTACAGGGAGAATTTTCTGGATACATTGAAAAATCACAATGTAATTAGAAAAGCACTGAATTTAGAGTAAAAAAAAAACAGGTTTA
The DNA here is from genome assembly GCA_023553655.1 of Myrmecobius fasciatus. Classification (NCBI taxonomy): domain Eukaryota; kingdom Metazoa; phylum Chordata; class Mammalia; order Dasyuromorphia; family Myrmecobiidae; genus Myrmecobius; species Myrmecobius fasciatus. The sequence goes on from JAJPUD010000328.1 coordinate 299,258, forward strand.
AATCTCAGCTCTGCTGTTTCATAGCAGAATGGCTTGAGAAATTCAATGGATCTATTTGGGTCTCAATGTTATCATCTATAAAATGAAAAGGTTGAGCTTGATACTTTCTTTCTTAATTTTTTTTTATTTCCACCCAAATTACATTCAAACAATTTTTAACATTTTAAAAAATTTTCGAGTTCAAAATTCTCTCTCCCTCCTTTTCTTCATTCCTGAGATGGTAAACAATCTGTTATGATTACACATGTGCAATCATGTAAAACATTTCAATATTAGTGATTTTGTACAAAAAGACTCAAATAAAAAAATAAAAAAGGAAAGAAAGAAAAAGGAAGGAAAGAAGGAAGGAGAGAAGGAAAAAAGAGAAAAACAGTGTGCTTCAGTCTTTACTCAGTCAATCTCAGTTTTTTCTCTGGAGGTGGATAGCATGCTTCATTAGGAATACTATGGGATTCTCTTAGATCATTTTTTTTCTGAGAATATGACCTAAATATTTTCCAAGATGCTTTCCAGCTTTAATTATTATAGTCCTTTATATGCTCACTGGGAGATAATTAGATATATTATAAGATTCATCAGTATAAAACCATATATCCTGAAAACTAAAATCCAATCATTTTTTTGAGTATCTACAATATACCAGGCACTGTGTTATGTGCTGGGGATAGAAGGAGAGTAAAAAATAGTACCTGCCATCAAAGAGCTTTTGGTCAAATGAAGGAGACAACATACAAACAAATATAAACAAATAAGCCATTATATAGGAAACAAGGAAGATACTAGAATAAAAGAAATTCTGGGATAGGCTTCTTGTAAAAGATAAAATTTTAATAAAATATACTGGCTTAAGGAAAGGACAAGTATAAGAAATGTTGAGCCATTGATTTATAAATATATACAAATTGTTATTGTTAAATATTAATTATCTGGTCCTAAGGTCCTTTAAGCCATGGAACTATAAGTTGTATTACATCTTTTGACCTCTAGGTGGTAGTAGTACGCATAGTTGGAATAATCCAATGTTAAAAGTGCCAATTACTAATTTTCAGATTATTTAATCAGAGGCTGCTTATTCAAGTATTGTTCTATTAACAGGAACTTTTGGGAAGTGGGAATAATGCAAACCAAACTGTCTGACCTATGTGTCAATAGATAAGGTCATAAAGGATCCAGAGTAGTAAATAGAAGCCAATAAACTCAGTGTGGTCTCAATGTGACATACCTCTGGGGCATTTATTCAGTTTTTCTCTAAAATGCTAATCACCTTTATCAAAGTGAGATGCTTTGTTGAATTCATGAATAAGTGAGTGAATGAACATATACTTCTCCACTTGAGGGAACATAATCAAGATGGAGATACTCAGGTAAAAGATAAGTTCCCTCTAGGAAGCATGGATATCAGATAAGATACTTGGTATCCACTTATGAAGTCAGAAGATCTTTCATTAAATTATTGTTCTTACACTTATTGCTGTGTGACTTCATATAAGTCTCAAATTTTCTGAGCCTCACTTTTCACATTTTCAAGATGAGCATGATTAATATCTTATAGCATTTTTGTAGCAATGTGGTTCATTAGTTTCTATATGAATTTGAGTTATAATTATTATGACACTGAGTCCCCTTATACCTTGGTTATGCAATTCTTTCCTACATTTTTAAGGTGAAGAATAAACTATTTTAAGTGACTGATTTTGCAAATCAAAGTGCAAGGGTCCATAAATGAATTACTCTATTAGTAGATGCTCTTTATTACCAGCTATACATCAAGTAGAAATAATAATAATAATTAAGGCATGAAAGCTTTTTTAAAGATGAGAAAATTAAATAGTAACTACATTATCTGCCTCCATACATAAATGGTAGTAAACTCCTATATTTCCTGAGATGACTGAAGAAATCTCTTAGGGAAAATTTAAGAAGGATATGGGGAAACTATCCTCTAACATACATGCCAAAAGTTAACTGTTAGATGCTCTCTCCTCTACCAAACCCTCCCTCTATCTTTTCTCAACATGCTTTCACCAGATTTTCCAAAGATTTTCTAAGGTCCTTAGGGATGGATTTGCCTTTCTTCTGACTCTAGGATTCTAGTTTCCTTGGTGTGGAATCTAGCTCATCAATTCCTATCCTCCACCAAGATGGTCTGCCATACAGCTATCTTCTTAGAAAATTTTGTTTCACATCAATGCTTTTCAGTTCATTTGCCAGTTTATGGAAGCTTTCCATGCCCTTTTCATGTCACTTGCCTTATCTTTATTTCCATATCCTTTTCAGGTGGCTTCCTATTTTCTTTCTAAGTTAGCATCTTCTGATTGAAGTTTTGAATAAGAATCCATGAAATTCTAAAAAGGAAAAATTTTCCAGTGGATATATCAAATATTTTTTTCTTTGTAAAATTTATTATTTTTTATTAAAGTTTTTTTTTATTTTCAAAACATATGAATAATTTTCAACACTCATCCTTGTAAAACCTTGTGTTGCAAAATGTTTTTACCTCCTTTCTCTCCACCCCTCCCCTAGACAGCAAGTAATCCAATATATGTTAAGCGTGTGCAATTTTTCTATACATATTTCTATAATTATCATGTTTCCCAAGAAAAATCAGAATTTATCATATATCTTTCAAGTTTGGATTTATTCTATATCTTCCAAATTGTCTAAATTAAATGTTTAGTTCATTCTTTAAGGTTATCTAAATAAACCACTACATTATCTACAAAAAGCAATAATTTTTGCCTGCTTATTTCCCCCTTTGTATTATTGATATGGTGAGCATCTCTAGATATGTGAACAAATACAGAGAACATGGAAGGTACAATTAATAAAGTAAATTACTACAGAAAAAACAAAGAAGAGTTAAAAAAAACTGGAAAGAGAAAAATACCTGCTTGGCTACAAACAACAACATAACAATAAAGAGAATGCTAAGAAATTTCTTTCTAAAAATATCAAGGGTAAAAATAGAATGCAATAGAAATGATGATGGAAGAGAAACATCTTGGATTATACAATTCCCAAACTGTAAATGAATCAGTGTTTTTTTTGTGGGACTAAATTATAGAGGGTACATAAAAGAAGAGAGGAAAGGAAGAAGATAGAACTGTGTGAATGAATTGGAAATGTGTGATGTGTGCATTTACATCAATGGTAAACAACAAAAGGAAAATAACTCTTGTAGTCTTTCAGAAGAAGAATTACAGGAGAATGATTGAGAAGGTACAGGAAAGGATTGAAACAGCTTTGGGGGAAAAAGGGAAATCTTGATTCAGAAATGGGATCATTGAAATCATTGAAAATGAAAAGTCATTTAAAAATACTCCCATTGGAGGCAAAGAGATACTCTGTAATGGGAAATGGGGTCCTTATAATAGGCATAATTTTGGGGGATTTGAGAGATTTGAGGCATTCTATCTCAAGAAAGGAAAAAATTATAACTTTTGGACCCAGAGAAAAAATTTCCTGGTATATGGGGACAAAAAATGATCATGAGGAGGGCTGAGATTGCAATGAATTGTACAAGTAGGGACATGGAAAATTTCTACAATAGGGTAATACTTTTATTATTTCTATCAACTCCAGAAACTGATATTTCTAAGAGTAAGGCACAACAGAAAAAAAAGAGGGGGAAGGGATAGGGCAAGGTCTATAAAACAATAACATAGAAACTGTTTAGGAGAAGGAATTTGAGATAAGTACCTTACAAGCTTTTATTCTGTGAAGAATACAAAGATTTTAGAATGGAATAAATGTGTAAAAGTGCTATGGGTCAAAGAATAAAAGCCTGGAAGAATATGAGGCAAAGTCTTTCCCCCCTTTAAAAACAAAGAAATAATCATAGGAAAAATGAAAAAAATAGATACAAAACAAATTGAAGAGGTGAAGAAAAAGATTTTACTTTATTTAATTGAGATAAAAAGGAGGGGGAAAATAACATAACGATAAAAGAACAAAAAAAGGAATTAATAAATTAAACAAAACTAGGAAAAAGGGATGAGAAACATAGAGGAGTAAAATTTGAGACTGGGGCGAAGAGAGTAAATTGGAATAAGGTTGCTTTAAAATAGATTAAATAGAAATAACTGAAAAGACAAAATACATTTTCTTTACAGAGAATAAATAAAATAGCAGTGGAAATATCATACATCCTTATTTACTCTTATTTGAAAGACCTCTAAATTACTTTCATTACATAATGCTAGTTCTTGGTTTAAGATATTGTTGTTCTCGGTTTAAGATATTGTTGTTCTCCCTTTGTTTTTGAAGAGGACCAATGACATCATGAAATGATATTCTGTTGTGTGCATAAATTAGATTTGTGTGTCAGAGTTATACAAAGTCATCAGTCTCTCTCTTCTAGAGACATTGAAGAACAGTGGCAAGACAAAAGTCAAAATGACTCATGATGACCTGGGATGTACTGGATGATTTTAGCATCTTCTGTTTCTAATAGAGTTCTATGTGGTCTCCAGGAACCAGCTTCAGCTGCCTTTGTGGCCATTGGAACAAATTGTTCTCCCCCACTCATTACCCTGGAAGAAGTTTTCATATGCTGGGGGCAGACATCTCCCTAACTCACAGATAGGATTGAAGCATTTTGGTTCCTTTAACTCAGTTTAGCCCATCCACCAAGATGGTTTAACCAGGTTGTGATCACAGCACATCCTATAGTTTCTTGGAGTCAGGTGAGAGTTGAGTGAAAGGTACACGAGGAGCCTTGAAAAGAGTACAGGAAGCCCTCACACTGGAGATACTAATCCTCCTGAACACCCTTTACATCCCATATTATTTATCATATTAAGGAAAGGTACATTGATTCTCTAGTTTTTTTTTTTCTTTTTCTTTTTTTTTTTTTTTTTGCTGAGGCAATTGGGCTTAAGTGACTTGCCCAAGGTCACACAGCTAGGTAATGTTAAGTGTATGAGGTCAAATTTGAACTCAGGTCTTCCTGACTTCAGGGCTGGTATTCTATCCACTGTGCCACCTAGCTGCCCCTATTCTCTAGTTTTTTTTTTTAGCATTTTTCCTGGCAAAAAAAAATTTGCTAAAAGCTTCTTCAATTTTACTGTTATATAATTTTATCATTCTTATCAATATTGTAATCAATTAAATTTGTAGCTTTCCTAATATTGAACCAACTATGTATTCATCAAATGCATCTAATCTTGTCACAGAGTATAATTTTTTGATAGATTGCTAAAGCCTTTACTAATATTTTATTAAAAATCTTTGGGTTTTTTATTCATTAGGGTAATTGGTCTATAGTTTTCTTTTTTTTTTATTTTGTCTCTCTCTGGTTTAACATCAAGATTATATTTGTAACATGCAAGAAATATGGTAGAAATTCTTTTCTTCCCCTATTTTTGCATTTATGTAATGTTAATACTATGTTGTTCAGGTGTTCATTCAAGTCTGATTTTTCATGATCCCTTGGACCATACATAGCAGACCCTTCCATCCTCCACTATTTCTTGAAGTATGTCCAAGTTCATGTTGATTACATAGTGTATCTCATTTTCTACTATTTTCCTTCAATTTTCCTCATAGGTATCTTCCAATGAGTCTCATATTTTCATTATATGATCAAAATATTTAAATTTCAGCTTCAATATTTGACCTTCCAGTGAAAATGGCCTGAATTAATTTCTTTAAGAATTGACTTAATATCCTTGCTGTCCAAAGGACTCTTAATAATAGTTTCCAGTATCACAATTCAAAAATATTGATTTTGTGACTCAGTTTTCCTTATAGTCCAACTATCACAGCCATAACATTGACTATATGGACTTTTGTCATCAACGTGATGTCTCTGCTGCCCAGTGTGTCCAGATTTGCATTAACTTTCTTCTAAGGAGCAAGTGTCTTTTAATTTTATGGCTGTAGTCACTGTCTGCAGTGATCTTTGAACCCTAAAATATAAAAACTGACACTACTTCCATTTCTTCTCTCACTATTTACCAAGAAAGGATGGGATCAGTTGCTAATATCTTAGTTTTTTATATTAAATTTCAAGTCAGCTTTTACAATCTCCTATTTCATCCTCATCAAGAGGCTTCTTAATTTCTCTTTATTTTCTGTAATCAGAATGACATTATCTGTATATCTGAGATTGCTGATATTTTCCCCAGCAACTTTAATTCCAGCTTTTTATTTATCCAGCATGGCATTTCACATGATATACTTAGTATGCGAATCAAATAAATAAGATGATGTTAGATGTTATAAAGTTTTGTACTGCTCCTTTTCTAATGTTAAACTAATCAGTTGTTCCATGTTTGCTTCTAACAGTTGCTTCTTGAGCTACATTCAGATTCTTCAGGAGACAAATAAGATGATTCTGATACTTCCATATCTTAGACAACTCATCACATTTTGTTGTGATCCACACAATCGAGTCTTATTCATCAGTTCCATTTCATATTCATATAGGATGTTATTTAGTTTTTAAATTAATTTTTAATAATACCTATGTGATCTAATGGCTTTACCCACTTTCTTCAATTTGTCTCAGTTTTGCAAAAAGAAATTCATGACCTGAGTCAATCAGCTTCAGATCTTGTTTCAGCAGACTGTTTAGAGGTTTGGCTGCAATCAATCTGATTCCTACATTGACCACCTGGTAATGTCCATGTGTAGAGTCATTTTCTTTTAGACTGAAAAAGATTGCTTTGTATAACCAGCAAGTTATCTTGACTAAACATCTTCTAGTCTCTGCCCTGCTTCATTTTATACTCAAAGGCCAGACTTGCCTGTTATTTCAATTACCTTTGGATTTTCTCTTTTAGCATTTTAATCCCCTTTGATTAATGTGACATCTTTTGGGGGAAGGTATTGTTTCTAGACAATGTTGTAGGTTTTCATATAACTGATCAATTTTGGTCTCTTTAACATCAGTGGTTGGAGCACAAATTTGTTTTATTATGATGTTGAACAGTTTGCCTTGTATTCAAACAGATATAATTTAATTATTTTGAGATGATACCACAATACCATTTTTCTCACCCTTTTATTGATTACAAGTGCTATTCTGTTTCTTCTAAAGGATTCTTGTCCATAAGAGTATATGTAGTTATCATCTAAATTAAAAACACTCTTTCCTCTCCCACTGGAGGAGTTGAAATGGCACACCATTATCTTTGCCAAGAAAACCCTATGAGCATTATCAAAATGATGAAAGAGATGACAGGTCAGAAGGTGTTTGATATACTACCAGAGAACTATAAATACACAACTGGGGAAGTAAATACACTACTGAGTCAAAGATGAAAGGTGGCTCAGCTGTGGATTTGTCTGGAGATGAAAGTTCAATGCTTTAAAGATCAATGTTGAAATGAATTTTTCTTTAAGTATTTCACAAAATGCGTAGAAGTTCATTAACTGCTTCTTAAATGTCTTTTGTTAGGTTATTTAAGTTATCTTTTTCTTGCTCTGTTAGTCTGGGCATACTATTTTTATTGGCATACAGTTGGGCAAAATCAAAGTAAATAAAATATTAATTTGGGGAGGGAAGGGGAGAACACTAACAAATGGGGAAGGGAGCTGGAAAAGATCTTTTTTTTTTTTTATGGGGGTAGCATATGAGCTGAATGTTGAAATAGACTGAGAATTCCAAGAAGTGGAAGTGATTCCAGACATAGGGGACAACCTTCTCAAAAGAATGGAAGTATGAGCTGGAAAGACATGTAGAGGATATAGTAAATAGGCCAGTTTGGCTGATATATGCAATATATAACAAGGTTGTTGTAATAATATAAAAAAATCCCAGAAATCTTAGCTGGAGTCAGATTGTGAAGAGTCTTAAATGCTAAACTGGGTGCCATATAATGCTTTTTTTTTTCTGATAATTCTCACTACTTCTCCTATATCAAATCAGGTGCAAAGTCTTATAGATTTTACCTCTACAACATCTTATTTCTGTGTCCCATTCATACACAAAGCTATAGTCCTAGTTTTCATTATTTCCCATCTACTATAACAATATATTATGATTTGGTCTTACTGCTTCATTTTTTCCTCTTTCCAATTTATTTTCAATTTACCTAAGGCACTAAACTAATCATGTGACTTTTCTATTGTCTTCAGCAACTATCCATTACTTTAAGGATAAAATACAAATTTCTCAGAATGACTTGCTAGTTATTTAGCATTTATATAGTGTTTTAAAATATGTAGACCACTTTACATGAATTATGTTATTTGATGCTTACAACAGCACTGAGGTGTAGGCAACTGAAGCCAAAAGAGTTTTGATACCCAAGCCATCTTTTCTTGGTTCCAAATGTAGATATGGCTATATGTTGATCTTTGGGACACTTCTCAGATGGCTTTGAGAAGATTGGAAGTCTTCCAATTCTTAGAAATTTCCGAGATCTTCCTCTGATTGTGGGGTGTGAGGTCTTCCATTGCCCCAAAGATTCTTTTTCAGAGGCAGCTCTTTGTCTACTTACAACCAGATATTCATTCAACACTAAATCTCTGGAATCTTTGGACTGATTTTAGTTCCAAAGTGGCTTCATGTTTTATTGCTAATCTTTAAAACTTATCCAAATTTCTTCAGTCAATATGAATATAATTTTTGTGTATTTATCAATGACTTTTCCCACATTTAGTATAAAACCTATTATTTGTTTGAGACTAAAGCCTATGATTGAGATTGATTATTCTCACCTGATTAAGATGATAGATTATAAATTTTATTGTTTATTTTAAATGCAGTAGAGCAATTTGATTTAATCCTCTGGAATAAGGAAGATGAATAATAAAGCAGTTGCAATAATCTAGCTAAGGAAAATGGAGAGCCTGAATTAAAACTTAAAAAGAGATTTTATGCAAGAGATACTTGTCAACAGGAAGATTTGACAATTGGTCCAAGTTAATGTGAGGATATAAAATTGGGAGACTGAAAGTATGGTGGTGCCTCAACAGAAAAAGGGAAATTGAAAATGAGGCAGTTTAAGAGGAAAGGTGAATTTAATATTGGACATATTGAATTTAAGATGCCTTTGTGCTGAAGTAATCAGCATCTTTCCACATATTCTCCAGATGTTGGTTATATCCACATACTTTAACAGTTTCTTCCTCTTTCATTGGGTTTCTTTTTCATAAAACTTTTTAATGAATAATCTCAGAAGCTTTCATATATAATTCATGATGCCTACAAACAATAGAATCCTAAGTGTCTGCACCTGCATGACTAACATATTATAGACCTATATTTTAAATGTTCTCTTTCTTCTTTGGAAAGTTGTAAAAAGGAATCAATAATTTTCCTTTTTACCTCTGAGGACCCAGCCAGTCGAATATTGGCAAAATATTGCAGTTTTAAATCTGCCTTTCTTCTTTTCCCATGAAGTACCTCAATTATTTCCTTCTCATCAATGCTCCCAATAAATATATCATATACCTATGGTGAAGAGTCTATCACAACTTTCAGTTTGAGACAAAATAAATATTTAAAACAGAAAAGCAAACAAATTTAAAGGAAACAAATTTCCTACCACCATAGGGAAAGAAATCCCAAGAGAAGTATAAAGAAGATTTGGGGTTCTGCAGTGTGAAATAGGAGCAGAATTCAGTGACACAACATCAATCCAGGAGCCTCATTCATATCTACTCATTGTCCCAATCTAGAACTGGTTTGTTCCTCTCTCTTCCTCTCCCTCTCTCTTCCTCTCCCTCTTCCTCTTCCTTTTCCTCTCCCTTCACCTCTTCATTCCTCACCCCCATCTCTCCTTTAAATTTTTTTTTTCATTTTCAGTTTTAAATTGTCTCCCCTTCCCTTTTCCCTTCTCTATCCATTTGGAAGACAAGAAAAACAAAACTTATGAATATGTGTAGTCATGCAAAACAAATTTTGACATTAGCCAAGTTTTTTTTTAAAAGGTGAGAAACAAAAGGAAAAAAATGCATGTCTATCTATTCCGAGTCCCTCAGTTCTCTTATCTGCATCCAAATATAGAACTGATAAATAGAAATATTTTATAATAATTTTACTTATCTATACCTATTTGTATCTAATGGTAGCTATCTCTGGGGCAGGGAGTGAGGGGAAAAAAGGGGAAAAATTTACATGATAATTTCATTATATATCTAAAAGGAATAGCAAGTAGTACATAACAGATCTGCAGTTTCACATGCAATTATCTTTTTAAAAATTATACTATGTCATAGAAATGTTTGTTTTATCCTATAAATTAAATAATTTTAAAAAATGGTGAAATGTGAAGTTAAGACTGATAAAGACCTAGTCATTCTATTTGGTAATTAGGAGGTCATTGGTGACCTCCTAATTTGAAGAGTGGTTTCAGTGTAGTAGAGGAGATGAAAGTCAAATTGCTCCAAATTGAAAAGGGTGAAGGAGGTTAGAAAATAAAGGCACAATAAGAAGTTCAAAGAGATTAAAAGGGTACTTGAGAGAGGTCCAATTAGGGAGCCTCCCTTCTCAGTGAAATTATTCATTTCACTTAGAAAATTCAGAGTTCACTCATCTGATTCTATTAGACATAGATTTTTTACCTTTAAGTGTGGACAATTAGGTGGGATTATCCTGAAATAAGTAAGTGATCTCTAATGTAAACTAAGGTAGGAACTCTATGGGACCTGTATCTCTCTTTCCACAAGGGAAGAAGACTAGAGGGTGCCAGGGCCAACCCTATGGGAGCCAAGTTCCCCTTTATCCATGGAAAGAAAACTGGAGGGAAATTGTGCATAAAAATCATGAGTGATCTTTATTAAACAAGTACATACATGTGCATATGGAGCAGACAGCCTAATCATGGAACAGTTTAGCTCAGGGAAAGCAGAAAGTAGTTTATACAGTTTTCTAAAAAAGAGATAGGAAATAGACTAATCTGGGGAAGGAATGGGGATCTCCAAATAAAAGAGGTGCAACATTTCATTTGACCAAAAGGATCTCATGACCCCTGAATACCACGGAGGTACAATTTGTTGAAACATAATTTGGTTAACAACTTTGATAGATCAACAAGAATATAAGGCAAATAAAATACTTTACACAAAGATAGATGGCAGGTATTCCCAATAACAGTAAAAGGAGACTCTGGAACAAGGAATTAAAACATGTTCCAATCCTGCCAGAGAGTCAGTTTAAAAGGTCAAACTTCCATTTTCCCAGAGCTGAGAAGAGGGCAAGCTTTTATTTTACAGTGTGAACAGTGGAAATAACAATCCTAGATTGATTAACATAAAATATCATTTCTATTCAAAATAAATACAAGTACTTCCTTGGGCAGTCATGGAGCATCCTGAACTTGACAGTTTTGGAGACCCATCTCAAATCAAAGTGGAGGACCCAAATCAAAATCTTTTTGCAGAGGAGAGATTTAGCTGTCACATTAAAAGAGATGGTGACCTACACTGACATGAGACATAAACCACCTTCAAGAGAAACTATTCCAGCCCAAGGGATGTTGGTCCTAAAAAGAGCCCACCAACTGCTATTTGATTTAAGGGGATTAAGAAAAACATAATCCCATTTTGTCTGGTGGAAAATGGGTTGTAGCAGGGTCTGGGATGGCAAAACAGAAATATTTGGTAAAAGGGATATGAGATCACAGGTTCAATGTCAAATCAGGGGAAGTGAAAAATACACATTAGAACCACAAGTCAAGAACAAATCATTTGTAGTGGTATCAAGGGTCATGACAACTGATAAATGACTGAAAGAAACCAGGGAGGAGGTCTTAAGGTTAAGAGTTAAGGAGGCCAGAGGTTCCCTGAAAAAGGTGAAATTGGTAGTAGAATTTACAAAAATGATATTGCCAAAATGTGATACCCAAATATCAGATCCAGGAAACTAATAACAAAGAATTTGTTTACTGACAAAGCTAGAAAACAAAACTAGAAGTTATTAATAGCTCAGCTTAAAGGAAAAGGAACAGATTCTAAGGAAGTGGTATAATTATATCTTACACATAACCAACAGTCTGATAAATTTCCAATATTAACAAAATGTTGAAGAGGTGGGACTAAAGGCTATAATGCAAAGATAATAGGAAAAAGGATACAAAAAATTAACACAAGTGGGACACGCATGATTATTATGATGGATCCTACGAAGCTACTTCATGTAAGTACTGATGTGTATTAGTATGCACTGATAATGACAATGTGCAGTTCCTGGGAAAAAGAGTATAAGCCTGGAGGAGACAAACAAGACTTCCTAGATTGAGTTATATGTGAAGGGCTAAAATAAATATAAAAGAGAAAAACAAAACAACTTACGATAGTACAATCAAAAGGAAATAAAAGTATAAGAGAATTGAAAAAATTGGTCTCGTGCTCCAAAAATTCCATATTGTACAGGAAGGCAAACAAAAACAAAATTATTAATCCTATATTAATCAAATTCATACTTAGCCCTAATCTGGAAATCTTGGGGAGTTGACTGCAGGAGATGTTGGCTGCTTCTGGATCCTGTGAATTTTCAAGGTCATATTTCCAGTTCATTCAGGTTCCCCTGATGGTATGGGGACCTTCTTCAAGATGAGACAAATGAACTAGGAATCTACATGTTGGAGCATGGCTGCTGTCAGGTGGTCAAGAGAATCAGGAATAGGCCTTTTCATTGGCAAAACTTAGGTTTTGACCTCAGGGATAAATCTGTGGAGAAAGATTCTGAAACAGTTTTAGTAAATCAGATAAAGTTTGGTTAATCCCCCTACAGTAAGAGAAGAAGATAATCTGAACACTAATTCTTTGAGAACATGGAAACAGTGGCATAGACTTCCTGTTATTATTTCATAAGATGAGGATTTATGGAATCCAAAATGTGAGAAAAAAACCTCTTGTACTCAGAAAGCGGTGAAGTAAAAGTCTGTTTTATTATGCATCTTCAGAAGCGGGTGTGTCCCATTATAGAATACACGTATATGAGGAGACAGGAGGTTCAAGTATTATTTTCCTATTCCTAGTCACAAGGTCCCTTCCCTATTTTCTGGGTATTCCAGGAGGACTATTTTTCCACTCTGCCTTTTATATATACTTACCCCTATTTATGTTCCCCTTCCATCACATATGTTCCCTGATCATTAAAATGAGCTTAAGCTCTTCCTGGGGAAGAGATGTTAATATTCATAAAGCAATTAAACATACATATTACAGCTAAGCTGCAAACTTAACCTTACTTTCTTTTCCTGACAACTCAGTTTGGTTTGGCTTTAACCTCAAATTTAAGATATAGTAATTGCAACAAGGTGTTGCTTTTATATGATGTTGCTCTCACATATTTCTGTGGAAACATAAGATCTTATATCTCACAAAAAAGGTTTAGGTCTAAGGTTTCATTAGAATTAGAAGAAGAAATCTTAACTATAGCAAAGTAAATTGCTTTGTCAGTTTCCCCAAATAGGCTTTAATTATTCCATTGGTTTGTTCCACCAATCTGGATGACTATGAGTGGCAGGCAGAGTGGAGATGTTGCAATACTGGGCAAAAGACAAATAGGCCAGTGAAAGACTGATTGGTAAAATGAGTACATTTTCATGGACATTTGTATTATAAGTAGACTACATATTTCTGTATGAATTCTTCATATATATGCCCTATTGGAGAATTCATATATATATATACATATATATATATACACACACACACACACACTCACACACATATACATATATATGTGTGTGTATATCAAGATCTTAGCCACTGTAGTGTGTGTATCCTTCCAAATATGGAAAACTTCTATTCACTGAGAGAACATACAAATCATAATCAGAGCAAACCTAGAATCATTGGAAGCAAGAAGTTGAATAAAACCAGTTTGCCAGTCCTTTAGGGTCTTTAGGGTCCTTTAGGAGGAGGGAACTTCCCTAGAGATGTGGAAGGATTATGGTATTGGCAGACTGAACATAGATCTACAATTTACTGTGCAGCTTTTCCAGATCTCCCTTACCAATATTTTCATGCTAGATCCTTCAGTTTTTCAGGATCTTAGTGATTAAATTGATGCAAAAACCTCATTATTGGAAAAGTAAGAACATCAGGGAAGACTACCAGTCCATTAGGTCTCCTCCACAAATAAATGTTAGGGCATAAAATCCCTCCTTCAAATAGTATTTGCCTATTGCTGGCTTAATTATGGTCAATTGAGCTTCAGTATTGTTTTTGAAATAAGAGGTTTGATTTCCTCCTTAAGTTCATCTGTAACAAAAACTGTGGTGGGTTCCTCAAGAGTCACAAAATATGTAGCTTCATCAGTCAAGGCATTTCCTTTAGCTTATTCAATGCTCTTTTTACTAGGCTTTTGGAGTTTTACTATGGCTAACATTGCGGACAAAAGTAGACAATTTAAAAGTGTTTATCTATTCTTTATGGGTTGTCCACTTGAAGTAAAAAGTTTCTGGTGTTTTCAAAGCATTCCAAAGTCATGAGCTACTCCCAAATGCATATCTGCTACTTGTATAGATGTTTTCCCTCTTACTTTGGGTCAACTCATTCTCACAAGCAATAGTTTCAACTTCAGTAGTTGAACAGATTTGGCATTAGGGAAGTTTCCTTTCTCTTCTTCCTTGGTGGAGGTCACTTTCCCATATCTTGCAACTAATTCACATTTGGGGTTCCTCAGATGGGAACCATCAGTGCAAATCACACAAAATCTACTTCTTCTAAAGGTATTTTGCTCAAATCCAATCTGGGAGAAAGGTTATACAACTATGTTCCTCATCATCATTCTCCTGCATCTTACTGGGAAGAACAGTTGGCAGAGTTGAGGGCTTAAATTCACTCCAGAGTTATATCTGGGTTACTCAAAAATCCTGCTTCTAAATTAGTCAAATGGCTAGAAGAAAAATGCTGAGTATAATGGCTTTGAATAATTCCTCTACAGCATGAGGGACTAACATTGTTTAGGATGAATCCAGAACTAAATCAACTACAATATTAACAAGTTCTACCATTACCACTTCCATTCTTAGGGAATTAGGAAGTCCTTTTGTTACTAGGAAGTAACTTACTATAATATTCAAGAAGGCTTAAATGTCTTGCATGTTTTTGAGTTAATATTCTGCATTCACTACCTCCTTTTTCAGAATCTAACAGGAAAAAGGGGAGTTTGTAATTTGGGAGAGTGAGAAAGGGTGCATAAAGGTGGCCTTTAAAGTTTGGAAAGCTTCATAGGAGTATCCAATCAATTTTAAAGGCTTCAGTTGGTCATTTTTTGAGTAGATTATAGAGGAGTGAGCAATAAAGGAGAACACAGGGATCCATGGGCAACAATATCTGATAAGTTCCCAAAAGGCTTGCTTAGTGGTCACTTGGCGAAGAGAAGAGCGCCTTTAAGATGGCAAGAGTCTAAACAAAGTCCATCAGAAATAACAATATGGCTTAGGAATTTAATAGGAGGAGAAGAAAACAAGCTTTCCCTTGGAAGTTTTATGTCCCTTTTTGGCAAGTAAGGTTGAAAGGTACAGCAAATTTTTAACATACACACCAAATGAAGGGGAACAGGCTAATAAATCATCAACATATTAGAGAAAATTGGATCCTGAAAAGGACCTCTCTTCATTGTTCTTCATTCCAGTCTTTGAAGCCAAGGAGAACAAACAGATTTTCTCTCTTACACGACAATCCTTTAAATACTTGAAGATACTTATCATGTTCTCCCTAAATCAAATCTTTTCTAAAGAGGGAAAAAAATATTTCCTTTAATCAGTATGACAGAACATAAACTGGAAGCCCTTCACCATCTTGTTGTTTATTTCTGGATACTTTTCACTTTTTCTATATCCTTCCTAAAATGTGACACCAGACCTCAGTGTATCACATCAGATTTTATCTGACCAGACAGAATATAATGGGATTTATACCTCTCTGGTTCTTGACAATATAGCACTTTCAATGCAGATTAGACATTATCTTCCTAGGCTGGCATAACATACTAGTGAACCATATTGAGTTTCTAGTCTATCAACAACCCCAAATCTTTTTCAGATGAACTTATATCCACTTTATGAAGTGGATAGTTTAAAAAATTCATTGGTAGGACATTATTTTATTATTATTAAATTTCTTCTAATTAGTTTGAACCTAATGTTCTAGAATGCTAAAATCTTTCTGGATCGTGCTTCTATCATCTTATGCAATAGCTATCCTACTGAGCTTTGTATTATTTGTTAACGTGATAAGCATGCCAGATAAATAGTCAATGTGATTATGTAACATGAAAATGTTACATAATTAAAAATAGCTGTCAAAATGTTCTATTTGGGGAAGGCATTGATTTCTTGGGGATCTGAAACTACCATTGCTTAAAGGAGAAAACTTTATATATGTAGTCCAGTTCATATGAACTTTGATTTTTTTGTTTAATTTAAAAAAAATTTTTTTTTGTTTTGTTTGTTTTGTTTTGGTGAGGCATTGGGGTTAAATGTCTTGCTCAGGGTCACACAGCTAGGAAATGTTAAATGTCTGAGGCCAGATTTGAAGTCAGGACCTCCTGACTCCAGAGCCAGCACTTTATTCCATTGTGGCATCTAGCTGCCCATAACTTCTGATTTTTATTTTATTTTTTTTTTGAGATTTGGCAATTCTCAGAATTATTCAGTTTTCCAATTTGTTCCAATTACTTACTGGAAAGTTTAGGAGGAAAATATTAAAGCTGGGCCATTAACACTTGTCAGACAAAAGTGAAGGTTTTTTCCTGCAGTTATTTAACTAAACGAATGTGAATTGCTGCCTTGCATTCCTCACAGACTGGACAGAAAGAGAAATGTAAAAAAGAAGAAAATAAACTACAGTATGATAATAGAGACCAACTGTGTTAGCAACCTTGTTTTCTCTCAAAAACTTTTATAAAAATCCAATTTAATTGAGTCAAAGAGAATAATTTCTGCAAGATGATGAAAAGGCTACTTTACTTTTACTTAATCCTTTGTAAAGTTGTTTCACATATATTTTCTTATTTGATCATCTTAACAACCAGATAATATGTTATAGGCTGTGTGGTACAATAGCTTCCTATTCCTAATTCTGGATAACAAATATTTAATCCTGATTTTACCTCTTACCATCTTTATAACTTTGGCAAGTCACTTAGCTTGTATAGGGCTCAGTTTCCTCATGTATAAAATGGGAAGGTTAGAATAGATAATCTATAAGGTCTTTTCTAACACCAAATCTCCATTTTACAGATGAGGAAATAGGCTCAGAAATATTCAGAAAATTTTAAGAAATACTGACAGGAAACTCTTGAGTTAATAAAACTACCTCCCATTATTAGTAAGCATTCACATTGTATATATTTTGCAATAATAACTTCTGAATGATTAGTCATCTTCCTTTAAAGTGGGTAACACTTCCCATGAATCTCAGACCTAAGATATATCTGAAAAAAATATACACATATACATGAAACAACTATCTTCTCTGAAGCATATTTTTGAAGCAATATTTCTTATATACGAGCATATATATATCATCTATATGTACATACAGACACATGGACATACATACATGCATAAAAATTTAAGTGATCTAGATGAGAAAATTGGAGCTCAGATAAACTTCTACAATGAGTCAGTGCAAGTCATTTTAATGTTACATAGTCACTTAGTATTGCTGTTATATTATTGCTAGAATTATTTAAGAGCTATTCATCATTGTCAGACTGCAGACAATAGGCAACTAATGTTCAAGTCAGAGGAAAGGCAAGATTAGTTACATAAAAGTAAAAGAAGAGTTTTTTTTAAATTTTTTTCATTTTATTAAAGCTTTTTATTTGCAAAACATATGTATAGGTAATTTTTCAACACTGACCCTTGCAAAGGTTTCTGTTACAAATCCCCCCCCCCCAGGTCTCACCCCTCCCCTAGATGGCAGGAAGTCTACTACATGTTAATTATGTTAAAATACTTAACAAATCGAATATGTGTATACATATTTTTACAATTATCTTGCTGTGCAAGAAAAATCGGATCTACAAGAAAAAAAATCTGAGAAGGGAAACATAATGCAAGCAAACATCAATAGAGAGCATGAAAATATTATGTTGTGGTCCACATTCATAGCCCTCTTTCTGGGTGTATATGGCTTTCTTCATCACTGAACAATTGGAACTGGTTTGAAACATTTCATTGTTGAAGAGAGCCACATCCTCCAAGAAGAATTTCAATTATTTTTTTTTTCTAGTTGAAAAGGAGTGTTTAAATAAAGCACTTAAATTCTCACAACAAAGTGATTTTTCTAAATTAGTATAACTTAAGTCGAAGGAGTTATTAGTTCAACTCTATTGAGAAAACTGAACAGTTAAGTGCAAGAGGCTCTTTGTGTGTAATGATTCCTTAGTTTTCTCTGTCTAATAAAAGTTATTGAATGCCATTTTCAATTACTGCTAAGATAGTATTTTCTAGGCGAGGTAGATGATAAACTCACCAACTAACAAGATGAATCAAATACAAAAATATATCCTAAAACAACAACAACAAAAATTTGGGGGGAACTTTTTGGAAGAGTATGATATAGGTTTAAAAGCTAGCTGGAATATATGCACACTTCTGCAGTGTAAAGATTATAAAACATGAGAATTCTCCCCTCTTCGGTCCCCCCATGTTTGATCAGTTTTGAACGTGTTTCTGATTCTTATTCTGGTGGTTCAAATATCCCTTTTCTCTGTCTTCTTAGTCCAGTTTTGGAATATATGTATAAAGAAATCCAGAGTTGCTTCTTCTACTAGGAAGAATCAATAACAATTTGTCAAAAAAAAAAAAAAAAGACCTTTGAACTTTTTTTTTTATTTTAAAAAATTTGTATTTTTGTAGCACATCTTTAAAGTACCAGGATGACCAGTCACGCTGAGCTCTCTATGGGGACTGCACTTCTTACTGCAAAAGGCATGACTATCTGGAAAGTATCACCCGGAGACAGTTTTCCAGAAAACTGTGCTGGAGCTCTTTGGGAGGAACTGCAGTTCCTTTAGTAGATTTGTTCTAGACATCAAAATATATGTTGAGACAACGATCCCTTCAGGCAAACTAATTTTTTTGTCTGTGTAGCAGAGTGCCAGGAACAAGGAGGATCTAAAGGAATCTTTTGTCTACCTCTGCTCCATGAAGGGCGGGTTGGTAATAGTGCCCTAAAGATACACTGGCTGTTGAGAATTGGTTTCTTCTTCCTCTGAGAAACTATCCAGTTCAACTTAAAAAAAAAGCGCTAGAGAGAAGATGGCAAGCTGAAACACTTCTTTCCTACCACTACCTTCTCCATGATAAGACTTGAGAAATTACTAGGAGGGGCCCCTCAGTGTCTCCTGGGAATTCTGGTGGCCGCTGCCTTACGTCAGAGGGAAAGAAGCTCCTGGAGTAGGAAGGACTGGGAAAGGTAAGAGAAACTGAAAAGTTTGCTTAACTCTGTCTCCGTTGTTCCTCCTCCCCCTCTTTCCCCTCCCCCTCCTTTTCTTCCTTCTCCTCCCCCTCGGTCTCCTCCTCCTGCAGCTGCAGTCACCTCTCACTTCAACGCCACACTCCCAGGTGGGTTGTGGCTGCTGTGGACTCGGGAGATTCAATCCCAAGCAGCCTCTCTTGCTTTCTCAAGTTGCTTTAATATTCGGTGCCTTTCCTCAGACCTCCGATCCTGCTTCCAATGGCCACAGAATGGCCAGGACCCTCCGGGGCTGTAGCCAGCTGCCTGAAATTCCTGTTGACCCTCTCGGTGAGTGTGGCCCCGGGTCAGTGCACTCCAGGAGAGGGATTGGAGCCCATTGCCCCCAGCAAGCCTGTTGAAGGGGGCCTCCTAGGGGGTGGGGTTAGTAGCCCCGGGGGCGGGGGATCAGCTTGGAGTAGGGGTAGGGGTCCGCGCAGTGGGAGTAGGGGGGTGTTAGGAGTGGAAGGAATAGATAGCCTTTGCGAGGGAAAAGGCGACTGGGGAAAGGGTACAAAAAGAACGACTAGCCAGGAGCGGAGCCTAGGAATAGAGTTTTAGCCAGAAAAGGTGACGGGCGTTTCCCTTTGCCTTCCTTCCCAAACTGTGGCCTCTGGATATGAGAGGTGTGTGCATGCCTGCTAGTGTCTTAAGTATCTGAAATCTACACAGCCTTTTGGAAACTGCCTCTTTCCTCAACATTCCCTACCCCACTCCCACTAGGATCCTAATGACCCCTACGGCGGTGACTCTTTTTCGTGGGTGGGACTGCTGAGCTCCTAGCCCTAGCCTTGGTGCTCAATAAAAGGGGCACATCTACTCCCGAGGTGAAAGAAAAAGGCAAAAGGATTTAGTTTCCTGGAATTTGAGAGCTCCTGGGAAGTGCTGGAGACACCTGGAGCGGAGGGAGAGAGAAAGGCAATAGTTGCGGCGGGGGGGGGGGGGGGCAAGAGAAAAGGAAAAGTAAAAAGGTTCCTATCTTCCCTGCGAGAAATTTTGGTCCTTGGGCGGGGAGACGTGGGTATAAAGCCGGGTGGGGCAAAGCCTCTTTAACGTTTCGGGTGGATCTCGGCTTTTGGTTTAACCTTCAGGAATAATTTTCTTTCGGTCCTTCAGCTAATATTATGCCCAAGGAAAATAAAGACAAAACAAAACAAAACAAAACAAAAAACTGGGAAAGAGGAGAGCTTATTTTGTTGGAAAGCTCTCAATCTCCGCAAAGAGGACATTGGAGCCGATGAACTGGAAAGGGAAGGAGGAAAGGGCAATTGGGACCGCAAGAGTTTGGGCAAATTTGTTCTTCCCCAATGAAACGAATAATTTACATTTATATAGCACCTTAGAGTCTTTAAGACCTTTTATGTACATTATATCATTGTTCCAAGGTTTAAAAATGAGTTTGGTGGTGAATGCTGTTCAGTAATGCTTTAATGTAACTTGAATTGATAAGATGTAGTAGGAAATTACTTTGAAGGACTGGGCGTTATAAAATAGGTATATATAAAAAAAGATTAGACGTAGTTCCACCTTTAGGTCTTGTGCCTACCCCTAGTATGTTTCCAGAGAATGAACAACGCCAAGTGGGAAAATCTTAGATGTGTAAAAGCCAAGTTGATGCCTTCAGACTGCGGGTTTTCTGTTATGCCTAGATATGGAGGGAGAGGCATCCATACGAGTCCTTTACCTTCCTGCTTTCTTGAAATGAGCTTGGATTTACCTTGCTGGGTGGTAGAGGCCAATGATGTGAATATCTCCTCTGTGCCAGATTTGTCTTTTGATACACATATATGGTATACAAATATCTTGTCTTTCCAACTAAGACTTCCGGGCAAGGATTAAGCTTGTGACTTTTTAGCATTCTTCTTGGTGCACAGTGCTTTGTAGGAAATGGATAAATAAATATTTGGTGACTGGCTCTTCCATAAAGCTCTACTTCAACGCCTTCTCTGGGTGTGGAGGTGGCTATGTTTTCTTGAAGTCTATCCTAGTGATGTGCAAGCTCTGGCAGGTTTTACTAAACTCCAAAGACTTTGAAATGTTTGTTATAG
Organism: Myrmecobius fasciatus; assembly: GCA_023553655.1. Taxonomy (NCBI): domain Eukaryota; kingdom Metazoa; phylum Chordata; class Mammalia; order Dasyuromorphia; family Myrmecobiidae; genus Myrmecobius; species Myrmecobius fasciatus. The sequence continues at coordinate 320,680 of JAJPUD010000328.1, forward strand.
ACTGGACTAGCTAGCTCGAAAGGCTCATCAGCTACTGACTATTAGGTGAGGAATTATTTTGACCACTCCAATCACAAAATTAAAGCATGAAACATAAAGCCAAAATTTATAGATAACTTGTACATTTGAACTTAAGTTGATGTATCAATTATTATCCATTGCTATGGGGAACAATATTAATTTAAAATGAAAAACCTTTTCCAAGTATGAAGAAAACATCTTTGCAAGTGGGTAAATCTTTTTTAAGGGCTTTCTTTTGTAAATCTTGTGAAAGGTATTCAAAATTACACACACACATATTTAATGGTGCTTATGTTTTTATATCTGTTCTAAAACTGATGTATAAAACTTGTAGGGAGTGTGGACTAGTGTGAAGGTGGTAAAGTCTAGTTTGTAAAGATTTTGGTTTTTGTAGGTGCTTGGTGGTAAAGAGGATAGGGAAACAGCTCTGCTAGAGTTAAATCTTTGAAAGGCTGCCCATAGAAGACAATAGAATAATATAGGAGTATTATAATATATCCAGGTAATTAAGTTCCCCATTTTTACATTTCCTTTATTTTTTGTAAAAGGGAAAAATTTAGATAAAAGTTCTTAACTTGAGAATGTTCTTTATTAACAGATACTTTTTTTTTTCTTTAATCTTCACTTTGCTATTCACACACATTCTTATTTTATCTAAATAGACCCTAGTGAGTCTTTGGAAAATGTAATTTTTTTTTCTTGAAATCTTCCAAAGGAAACTTCTTAAAATAGTAACCTTAGGCTTTTAAAGCTACAATGAAACTTCTGCATTATTAGCAAGTGGAATGGGAAGAATATTCTATTAGAAATCAGATTCCAATCCTAGCTGTTCTACTTGCTCTTTGTCTGGTCTCTGAGAAGGCCTTTAATATCTGTGGGTTTCAGTTTTCTCCCGGATTGTGAAAAGGTTTCTAATGTTTCTTTTAGCTCTAAATCTGTTATCCCTTATCATTTTCAAATTGTATTGTATCTTCCTTTGTGAGATGAGGGTATATGCTAAGTACTTTTTTTGATTTTTAGAGTTTTTCTTCCCTCAAACTATATTTGAAGTTATATTATAATCTTTTCATTCTTTAAGATTTTTCCAAAAAAGAAAAGAAAAAAATATTGTTAGAATAGTCAACTATTAAAAAAATTGTACAAAAGCAAACACTTGGCTTCCATTTTCAAGCAATTCTAACTTAAATCAGGTATGATAAAATGTGAAAAGTGGCTTACTCAGTTCTCTTCTGCATGTTTTTGAATATGAAGAATTAAACTATCAGTTCTTTAAAAAGGACTGAAAAATCTGTTAATGTATCATAAAATTTGTAGCAATTCCCAAAATATATACTGAAGGCTGCTTTTTTCCTTTGTATGAACTATATTTACTACCTACTGTATATGAAAATATGAGGCATGGTGGGATACTAACTGTATGACTGGCAAAATGATTTAACCATTCAGCATCCTAGGTAATTGTATACCATTTTGCTATTACTTATCTGAATTAATGAAGGGGGTTATTAAGTAAACAAATGATGATAAAGTATATAATATGATCATTTTAATATTTTCCTCTTTAATGTTTTAAGATGATGTGACTCTTTTACTTAAAAGGGGAAATGCTGTGATGATATCTAACTTTTCTTGCTTCAGGAGATTCATTCTTTCATGAGTTACTTGCTCCAACCCAAGAAATTTGCAATCCTTTCACACCCTGTTTTGTGAATTGCTATTGCCAAAATAAATTTGGTGGCCAAATTTCTGATAATGAGTCAGTGTTGAAGCTGGTTGAGAGCTTAGAGATGATCTGATTTATCTTTTTCACTTTTCAAATGTGTAAACTGAGACCATGAGAGATTGTGTTTTGCCAAAGATTACAGAGTTATTAAGTATCAGAACAAAGAACAAACTGAACTTGTAGTTCAGTGTTTTTGGTTTTTATTTTTTAAGTACCTGTCCAAAAGTAGAATGATTAGCTTCAGGAGGTAAAACAAGTTCTCACTTTGGGGAAGTATTGGAATAGAAGATGGGTGGTCACTTAGGGAAAGTATAGAAGGGATTCTTGTTCAGATATGGGGTTGGATTAAATATCTTCCAAGATCCACTTCAACTCAGATTTTAGGATTTAAGGGAAGAACATGAAAATTATACTTTTCTTTTTGAAGTACAGTGGCTTCCAAAGATTAGGTGCTTAATTAAGATATATCAAATTGATTTTAAATGAAAGGAAATAGAATGATATCTACCTGGAATTTCATTAATTTGAACTCATAAATGGCACATTTGTAAAAGAGGTCAGTACAATAAAAGAAAAATAATGATTCATAATTTTAAATACAGCTTTTAGAGTATGTCAAAACTTCAATAAGGATTTCACATAATTTCTATCACCCATAACACAAAGATAATGATGGTTCATAATGACAACTCTCAGAACATGCATTGTTTGTTTTTTTTTTTTTAAGCTTTTTATTTGTATAACATATGTATGGGTAGTTCCCCAACCTTGATCTTTACAAAGCTTTCCAATACAAATTTTACCCCCAGTCCCCTCCCCTCCCCCAGATGGCAGGAAGTCCACTACATGTTAATAATGTTGAAATGCTTGAGAGGTTATGCAAGAAAAATCCTATCTACAAGAAAAAAAAAAGAATCAGAGAAAGGCAACACAATGCAAGCAACTGTCAATAGAGATCATGAAAATGTTACGTTGTGGCCCATATTTCATGTCCCTCTTTCTGGGTGTATATGGTTTTCTTCAGTGAATAACTGGAACTGGTTTGAGACAATTCTTTATTGCAGAGAGCCATGTCCATCAGAATTGATCATCATGTAATACTGTT
>JAJPUD010000328.1:328528-357159 GCA_023553655.1 Myrmecobius fasciatus
AGGAGGTGATTGGTGAATTCTTTCAATGGCGATCTTGCCCTTTGATTCTACAATCTCAGGGCAGTTTTCTTTCAGGATTTCCTGGAAGATAGTGTCCAGATTCTTTTTTTGATCATGGCTTTCAGGAAGTCCAATAATCCTTAGATTGTCCCTCCTAGATCTATTTTCTAAGTCAGTTGTTTTTCCTAGGAGATATTTCATATTTTCTTCTAATTTTTCATTTTTTTGTTTTTGTTTGACTGATTCTTCAAGTCTTAGTGAGTCATTCACTTGCATTTGTTCAATTCTTATTTTTAAAGTGTTGTTTTCTTCAGTTACCTTTTTAAGTTCCTTTTGTAACTGGCCAATTTGTTCACTGCACTCTTTTTCCACTTCACTAATTTTATTTTTTAATAAATTGGTGTCTTTTTCATATCTCTTTTGCAGAGCATCATATCCTTCTTGCAAGATACTGTATCCTTCTTGCACTGATTTCAATTTATTTTCCCATTTATCCTCCAGCTCTCTTTTGAGGTTCTTTATGCAATCTTCCAGAAAGGCCTTTTGAAACGGGGACCAGTGATGGTCGTGGCTGTTTTTTTCTGGATTTTTGTCTAAAGAAACCTCTGTATCTGAGGTCGTTTCTTTGCCTTGATAAAAGCTGTCTATGGTGAGAGCTCTCTTTTGCTTCTTCATCATTTTTTTTTAGATAGAGTGGATATCTCTTTAAGGTAGGGGAAAAAAAAAAAAAACCTCGGCTGAAGACGCTTTGCCCTGGGGCACTTCGGCGAGTTGACTTAAGGTGCTGGGCCGGTGGGGGCTAGGACTAAGTCCGAATTACTCCTTAAACAAGGCAAGTCTTCCTGAACACCTGTCCCCAATCAGGGCAGAGTATCCGGAGTGCCTCAGATAAACTCCAGGTGTTTGGAATTTGGAGTTTGGAGTTTGGAATTTCTTCCATGGTGAGCCGAGCTGAGTCCCACCCTCACTTCCGGCCTGCACAGTTGTGGTCTATTTATCTCTCTGTCCGAGTCCGACTAACCTGATATGAAGTTCTCCAGAGAACCGTGCCCAAATATTTCTGAGTTCGTTGACTTGAAGATCAGTTCAGAGGCATATTTTATTGTTGATTTGAGAGAAGATCGGAGGAGAGGCAGAAAGTCACCTTTTCACTCCGCCATCTTGGCTCCGCCCCCCCAGGCTCACATGCATTGTTTTGAAGTGCTTTCTGACTCATCAGATTCGTAATTGTGGAATCTTAGAGGTCATCTAGTCTGACCATCTACCTAAATCAAGAATCCCAGTTGAAACATTCCCAGAAAGTGGTTATCTAGAATTTTCTTGAAGATGTATAGTGAGTCAGGGCCTAGTGCTTCCCAAAAGGCACCCTTTTCATTTTAGATTACACAAATGTTTAGGAGATTTTTCTCCCCCTCTAACATCGTGGATATAGAGCTGGATAGAACTTCAGAAGCCATTTAGTCCAATTAATTTTACAGAGGAAAATGAGTTCCAAAGTTAAGTGATCTATCTAAGATCACAAAGGTAATATCATCTGAAGGATTTGAACCAAAATTCTCACGCTAGAGTCATTACTCCTTCTACTGTATATAGCTTCTTCCTTGTGCTGAGATAAAATCTTTCATCATATAATTTCTGGCCATTGTTCCTAGTTTTTCCCTTCAGGACTAAATAACTTGTAAATTCCTTCAATTCCTTCTTCTACATGAAGAATCAAACACTTGAGGACAGTTGTCATGACCCTAATAAATCATTTTGTCTCCAGGCTACACATTCTTTCTATTACTATTACAATTCTTCCCGTTCTTTCATCTATTCACATGTCAGTATTGAATACCCTCATTTTGGTTACTCAGTTAGGAATCTATTCTTTCCTGCCAATGTGTCTTCTAAAACATGGTACCTAGCATTAGATATACTACTTAAGATGTGGATTTAGAAGGTCAGAATATAAGAATACTATTATCTCCTTTGCTCTGGGTACTATATTTCCATCATTACAACCTATAAGGCTCCATGAACACTTTTGGCTATAGTATCACACTGCTTGCTCCTAATTAAGCTTGGATTCCACTAGAATTCCTAGATGTTTCTTCCCTACATCCTTAAGAGGCTACTTTCTTGTCATAATTTCTCCATTTTGTATTTATACAGTTTATTATTATTATTATTATTATTTTATCTAGAGCACAAGAATAGTTTCATCTTGCTAGCTCCATCTTGCTTCTACTAGTTGAAGTTTCTTTGGCTTTTTTATCCAGTGTATTAGTAATTTCTATTAGATTTGTGTCATAAATTTGATGAGCCATTACAAATTGATGAGAATTTAACATATAATAAAAACTGAAAAGAATCAGTGCTTGGTTTGCAATCAGGACATGTGAATAGTCAGATTGGTCAAAGAACCATTTTTTTTTTCATGATTCAAACAAACATTCAAACATGATTCAAATCTGTGGCTTTCTCCAAATCTACCCATTAAAAATATTGAATAAAACAGAGCTAACCTTAGATAGAACAGCAGTCCTAGAGTCAGGAGGACCTGATTTCAAAGCTGGCCTCAAACATGTAACACTAACTAGTTGTGTACCACAATTGTCTCACAAAACAAAACAAAACTGCTAGGGTATAGGACCCTGCTGAGAGGGAATATAGAAGCCATCTCTAACCTTGATGCCCAATGAGTTTTCTGCCACATTGCAGAAATGCCCTTGTTGAGCAAGGAGTAGTGATGCTCGACTGGGAAAGGGTTGGTCTGAGGGTCACAGCGCAATTCATCAGAAGCTGGGATGCTTGACAGGGCCTCTCGCCTGTGAGCGAATTGCTGACATGGCTGGATTGGCTCTCCTCTCATTGGCAGATACCATGCATAGACAAAGCCCACAAGCTGCTTCTCTGAATGGTGAGTGGGGATTGCCTACTGTTCACACACTGATCAAGCTTGCAAAAATGTATATCAACAAGCCTATGCGGCATAATAAACTGGAGCTCTTTTCACATTCTATGAGTCTTCCACCTCATTCATCTCACCTCTGAGATCAAAGGGCTCATATACTTTGAGCTCTCGATCAAGACATCTGCAACACAAAACAAAGCTACTTGGAGGACATTGAAATACTCCACTAGAGAATGTCTACCAGATAACATTAATAAAGTCAACAATTCCAAACCCACATAACTAATATCACCTAATCATTTCTCTATCTTGTCTGCAAGGGCATTAATTGATCAATCAGCATGCATTGCTAAGAACTTACTATGTGTTAGGCATAAGTGTTAATGCTTTTTTTAAAAGGCAGAAAACAGCCTCTGCCTTCTTTACATTCAAATGGGGAAAACAATTTGCACATATATAGATATATAAAAGCATAGCATCTTTTGAAGTTACTTCTCATACTCTCAGATTTAAGGATGAAGTTTGTGAGTCTGCTTTACTATTACTATAACTCATGAGTCACAATAGTGAGCTCCTCTTTAATAGCTTAACTGTGTCAGCCGGTAGACTGGCTGTAGACAATTAACTCAAAGCAAAAGCACTTTCTAAGATGGCATAATAAGAACAGTAGCTATAAAACTGTAGAATTGTAAAACACTCCCCTTTACATAAATCTGAGCTACACTCTCTTACAATATATATAATATTCATGGGAAGAATAGGCAAAAATAACACCACTAATAGATACATGTATTTACTGCATGTAGCCAAGGCAGTTTAACTCCTTTGATGTCATGTTTTGCCCTGGATATAGCATCTCTTCTGGATAGATTATTCAGCTGGGTTTACAGAGTCTACTCTTCTCCATGGTCATCTCTCTCCTCTACTGTCAGTGGACACATTTCTTGAAGCCATTTCTGTACTGCATGTCTATGTACATATCTATCTGTAGAAAGTGATCCCTATTACATTTGCTGTCTCCTATCAGGTAGGACACTACAGTGAAGAGAGTAGAGAAATTCTTTTGTCCACCCCGTTATTTCTTCTTAAGGGCCACACTCTTTTTTGGCTGTAGACTCCAATCCACAGTGCCTTGACTTCCTTTCTTCTCACTTTCTTCTAAATTCCCTGAAATTTGATTTTTGACTTAATCATTCAACTGAAACTATTCCTCCAAAGTTATCAATAGTCTCTTAATTGCCAAATTAATGATCCTTTCTCAGTCCTGACCCTTGATTTCTCTGTACATTTGACATTGTTGATGACCTCTTGGATATTCTCTTCTCCCTGGATTTTTATGACACTGATTTCTCTCTATTCTGTGTGCCTGACCATTCCTTCTTTCAGTCTCCTTTTCCACATTTTCATATGTATATTGTTTATTTACTAAGACTTTGTCCTGGACCCTATACTATTTTCCATCATACTATTACATTTTGGTGATCTCATCACTTCCCATGGATTCCATTAAATTTAACCCTAGCTTCTCTCCTGAGTCACTGTTCCCCATCACCAACTGTCTTTTGACTATTTGTAACCAGATATTCCAGAAACATTTTAAACTCACCATATCTTAGAATTCATTTCCAATCTTCTCTAATGTTATTTAGGATAAGACCAATTTTCCTTGCCTGCTAGATATGCAACCTTGATGGCTTACTCTTAGCACACAAACCCAGTCAGTAGCTAAATCTTATTTTTGCTTTCACAGTATTTGGGGGTGCATGCACTTCTTCACTGATACAAGCAACTCTTTTGTTAAAGCCTTTGACACACCTCACCTAGACTTTTGTAGCCAGTTGATATTCTTGTCTCAATCTCTCTCAATTCTAACTCAAGTTTCGCACAGAAATGATTTTCTGAAAGTGTAGGTCTATATTGTTGCCCATACCTTAACACAATAAACTTTAGTTCAGTCCTGTTACCTTCAGAATGAAATATAAACTCCTGTATCTGACATTTAAACCTTTTTTTTTCACTATCTGGCCCTTTTTTTTTTTTTTAACTTTTGTATTGTTTTAAAATTCTATTCCCATACATGCTATGGTCCAGTTATATTGGTCTATTTGCTATTCCTTACATAGGATGTTCCATATCTCATTGTTGTACTTGTTGTCCATCATGCTTTTCCACATTACTCCTGCCTCTTAGAATTCCTGGCTTCCTTTTAGACTCAAATCAAAGTCAGGCATTTTCATTCCCTTTCCCCTGTTCCCCCCCCCCCCCACTAAAGTTATTCCTTCTAAGGTTATTTTCCATCTAGCTTGTATATATCTTATATTTAAAATTTTATTTACATGTTGTCTCTCCCATAGACTATAAGCTTTTTGAGAGCTGTGACAGTTTTTGCTCTTCTTTGTATTCCCAGTCATAATAGATTTAATGATCTAAGGGGCTCAAAAAATGCTTGTTGAGTGATTGAATGAGGTGATAAGCTCAGCCTTTCACCAGCTTTTAGGAGTATGGCCAGTCCCTATCCAGTCAATTGCATTGTCCTTTCCAGTTCAATTAAAGGAATTTTTTTTTTTTTTACAATTTTCTCAACTAAAATAGATATTAGGGTATAAATGAAAATTTGTGTTTCATCAACATATCAATACATAATTATTTCTGTTATATTTTCCTTTGTTTTGTATATATTAATTAGGGGGAAGGAATCAAAGACCAACTTTTCCTCTTCCTATGAGATACATAGAAAATAAATATAAGATAACCTTAGAGGGGAAGACAATAGTAGTTAAGTACATAGGGAAAGATTTCTGCAAGAAGTGGCAACGATGAGCTTATATTTGAAAAGAAGTCAGATTCTTACCAGCAAAGGTGAAAAGGGAAAGTTTTCTAGGTATGACAAACAAATTATGCAAAAGTATAGAAATGGGAGATGGAATGTCCTATGTGAAGTACAGCAAGTATGACAGGATGGTTGGATGACTGAGTGTATGACAGGAAGGAAGATAAGGTAATAAGAATAGGAAAGAACCAGGTTGTGAAAAAATTTAAATATTAAAGTCTATTTTTGATCAGAGATAATGTAGTCCCACTGGCATTTGAGTGTGTGTGTGTGTGTGTGTGTGTGTGTGTGTGTGTGTGTGTGTGTAAGGTGAATACTCTAAACTTGTCCTTTAGAAAAATCACTTTGGCAATTGTGTTGTGAATAGACTAGAGTAGGTAGAAACTTTTGAAAGACCATATAGAAGGCTGCTACAGTAGTCCATTTAGCAGATCATTATGACCTAAACTATGAAACTGAATATAGAGAAAGGAACATGGAGATAGAAATAGAAAATTTGGCAAAGGACTGTATATGTGGGATGAGTGAGAAGTTGAAGATGTCATTGAGTTCGTAAATTGGTTTACCTGGGATGAACATGGTTCTCTTAGAAGTTCAGAAGAGGGTAAATTTTCTCACATACATTGATGATCAGTGGGACATGTAATGTGAAATGTCCAGTAGGTAGTTTGTGTTGTGAATGGGCCTGGAGTTCAGGAGGCCCTTGGACTGATTGGGTAGATCTGAGAGTTATCTACATAGAGATGATAACAAACTCACGGGAGCCAATGAGATCATCAAGTTAAAATATATAAAGTAGAAGACTCAAGACAACATTGGAACACACCTTCAGTTAGTATGTGTACCATAGGTGAAAGTTTAGCAAGGGATACTAAGAATGAATGATCAGATAGGTAGGAGAGAACCAAGAGAGTGCATTATCACAAAAATGCAGAGAAGAATATCCAAAAGATAATGTTACTCAACAGTATTAGATGCTGTCGAAAGATCAAGAAGAATATCTAGAGCAACACTTTCTTATTGCTTTGCTTAAATTCTTATTTACAATATTCTTGGAATTAATTTGGTTTCTGGACTAGTGATGTTATTAGAAAAGGAAATGAAGCTACTCTGGCATAGTTTGCTCCCCCTTTTTTTGCCTCCATTTCATTTTATTTTTTTTTAATCTCTGCTTTTTTAAAAGTATATTACATTAAGGTTGAAATATTTTACTTCCTCTATACAACAAGCTTTCCCTTCTAACAAATTTTAAATAAAAAGAAAAATGCTCAGGAAAATAATTCAATAGTCACCATGCCTCATAGCATATATATCATTTCCCATGTTTACTTGCTGTAATAGATCCATCCCAGTTCATAGTGGTGAACCCATCCTTAGTATAATTTATAGTTTTAGAAATCTCTTCTAGAATTTCCTCAGAAATCAGTATTAAACACTTCATCCCACACTTTGAAGTGAATACCTTTTTCCTCCTTTTGAAAATTGTTTCTCCATTCATAAGACCTTTCCTCTTTTTTCTGACTATAGGTCATAGATAGATTTTTGACAGTCATTTTTATAAATTCTCTCAGCACCCTGGGATTTAGTTTGTCTTGGGACCAAGTAGTTGGAATTCATTAAGAACAATTAAGACCTTAGGGAGCATGGTGGACAAAGCACTAAGACTGGAGTCAGGAAGACCTTGATTCAAATTCTGCCTCAGACACTTACTGTGTGACTCCATGAAAATGTGTCTGTCTCAGTTTTCTCAATTATAAAATGGGAATAATAATAGTTCTTACTTCCTAGCTTAGTTGTGAGGATGAAATAAGATAATAAAACACAACACAATGTCTGACACATAGTAGGGAATTCATAAATGACTCTTTCTTTCCCCTTCTCCCCTTTTTAATTATTTTCTTATTTATCTTTGGTCTTGATTTTATTCCATTTTTGCTTTCTGAAGATTATTCTCTTTGGTAGAGAAATCAGGAACAAAATGAAATTTGCTTAAATTTACTTTCATCTATAATTACCTTCTAATTCAGGGCAAGTATGAGACATAATCCTTTTTAGATCTTCATTTTGTTCTTTACAAAACTAAAAAGTCATTTTTATTGTCTTTAGCATTTTCATAAGCCACTAGTGTATGAGGCTTTAAGTATCCTGACCTTGTTTTTGTTCCCTTCAATAATGATCATCCTTTGTAAATTTTGTGGTATAGGGCAGTGATTATCAAATTCAAAAAGAAAGCATACTATCTGGGCTGCATGTTGACTTAGAAAACCACATAGTAACATTATTTGTATTCTATTGTGTTTTTATTTATTTTGTTAAATATTTCCCAATTACACATTCATATGGCTCATTTAATTGTGAGTGTTGTGTTTCATACTTCCTATTATAAGGGATAGGTCATTGGCATTGGAACAATGAAAACTTAGGTTTGAATGTTTTCATGTGTGACTCAATTCAACAGAGAACTTTGCTTTAGTTATGCAAAATAGCCTCTATTTTATACTCCAAGCTTTCCATTAAAAATAGTATTTATTTTAGAAAATCCACACTGTTCTGTGTGGAGAGTCTAACTTTATCTTTAAATTGTATAAATTTTCAAAATTTATAACAGTTCAATAGACTATTCACATAATCCATTATAAATTATGGGAGAGCTGAATTAATACAAGAAAATATATTTAAAATATAGTAGAATGAAATCTAGCCAATTATTATTCAGAGGGTTCAAAACAAGTTGTTTGTGTGTGTGTAAATACACATGTATATAAGAATATATAAAACATGTATATCATAGATCTTATCCATTTCATTTGATATGATTTTAAAAAGTTGTATATAAATCAAATCATATTTTAAATGCAGTGAAATGATAACTGTTTAACAAAATTTTTGTAATGTACTCACTATCATTCAATTTTATAAATTTTGGATTTTGTCAAAATAATCTGTTTTCACAGCAGTGATTCCTTTAATACAGAAGATCTTTCTTCCTTTCTTTTTCCCTATTTTGAGACCATTAAAAAGCATCAGTACATTATCATAAAATTTTGTGGATATGTATTCATAGGGAATGGGAGAGAGAGATAACAGAGGAATAAGGAACTATGATCTTTGAAAGAAAACACACACACACACACACACACACACACACACACACACACACACACACCCCACATAATTTAGTGGCCAAATTGTAAAATTCTCCCTAAAGTGGTTACTTTGGATTATATTGTTGTTATTGTTGCTGTTGGCAAAGATACTGGAATGGTTTGCCATTTCTTTTTCCAGTTAATTTTACAATGGAGAAACTGAGGCAAATAGGGCTAAGTGACTTTCCCAGGATCACATAGTCATGTCTGAGGCTAGATTTGAACTCAGGAAGATGAATCCTACTGACGTCAAGTCAGACACTATTCACCATATTACCTTGCTGCGCTGTGGTTGTACTTTGAATTATACCTTTACATAAAAGATTCTATTGCTTTTTTTTGGGAGGTGGGCAACAAATCCTTTAAATGGCCTTCAGACACTATTACATTTTTGGCTCATAGAATTTTAAAGATGGAAGGGATCGTTTTATATGTGAAGTAAAGAGGATTAGAGTCATTAATCAATTCGCTTGACATTTTGCAGAAAGTTGATGGCAAAATGTTTTTTTCTATTAGTCCTATTGATGAATCTGAGTGTTTTAAAATAGTCATTTGGATTCAAGTCTAATGAATCCAGTAGATGATGAATCATCTTTCCTACAAAACCCATTCCTTTTTGAATTCCTCTATTTCTGTAAAGGGTACAAGCATCCTTTCAGTCATCTATGTTTGGAACTTTGTAGTCATTCGTTTACTCTCCATTCTATATACTTCTAACCATTTATTAATTCTTGTTAAATAAACCTCTGCAACATTTCTCATATCCATCTACTTCTCTCATGGTGACCACTTTGATATATCCCCTTCCCCCCTCTCTCTCCACACAAAATATGTGCTTGCATGTATGTTTGTATGTGGTTTTGTGTGTGTGTGTGTGTGTGTGTGTGTGTGTGTGTGTGTGTGTATAATATATTGTATCAAAAGTCAGAGCAGTTTAAGAGCTAAAACTGGCACTATAATTTTTGGAACACATTAAGATTCAAATTAATTAGATAAAATATTGTTCAGGCTTGTTATTCAAGTATATTATATTTTCATTGTGTTTTACTAAAGGCATTTAAGTTTATATGTTAAATTGAAAACTTTTCTTGTGAACAATTTAAAATAACAATTTTATATAAAGAATACTTATTTCAAATAATTTTGATTTTCTTTTTAGGTCCTGAGTTTTCCTTGTGAAGCCTGTAAGAATGTTACTTTTTATGTGCCTATTAAATTGGAAGCTAAGGAAATTATTGGCAGAGGTAAGATATGGAAGAATATTTTGTAAATTGTAGTTTAGACTCCATTTTTTAAGCCCCTTCTTGGAAAATGGAAACAACCATAAAATTATTTACCTTGACTATTTACAATGCCATTTAGAAGTAGACAGAAGTCAAAATAATCTTGAAAATGCATTTACTCTTCATAATTTTGTTGAGTTTTATATTTTTCAATCTTGGGTGGTTTTCCTTTTGGTTGTGATTTTTTTTAATTTTTACTTTTAAATTTTTGTAATTTTTGTATTTCTATAACTACTTGTTAATGCTTCCAGTTAAAAAGTGAATTCCAGTGATACAGCTGCAGCAAGAGGACTGACTACATTTAACTCAGGGGAGAGAGGGAAATTTTGTAAATCTAGAGGTGAAAGGCACTATAGTAGTCTGAGGGCTCGTAATCTCTTTTGGGCTTCCATGCTAGTTTGGAGAAGCCCATGCACTCATCAGAATTTTATTAAAATAGTACTCCCTCTCTTATTTGATAATTTTTCCTAGTTTAGGCACATTGTTGTTGGGTTTTTGTTTGAGTTTTGTATATTTTCTTTTGTTTCTGGAAGGGTGTATGTAACTCTTTTTGTTGTATAGTCAGTTAGTCATGTCCAACTCTTTGTGACTGCTTATGGGGTTTTCTTGGCAAAAATATGGGAGAAGTTTGCCATTCTTTTCTCCAGCTCACTTTACAGATGGGGAAATCAAGACAAACAGGATTGTGACTTGCTCATTATAAGTTTTTGAGACTAGATTTGAATTCAGGTCTTTCTGACTTCAGGGTTAGTGCCCTATTTAATGTGTAACCTAGCTGCCCCATGTTATTAGCTTAAGTCTTGGTAATAGAAAGGTGTCTCTTATAGGTCATGTGCTATTTTTAAGAAATGTAATTTCTTTAGAGGAATCATAATTTCAAGTCACATACCAACTCATAGTTTAAGTATTTTGTCCTTAGACAGATGAGAATTCACCTTTACAAAATCATTTTTAAAAGGCATCATATATATAAAAGGATAATCAGTGTCTATTCACAGCAGTATATTTTCAGCCATAATATAGCTGAATTAAAACATGGATCCTTTTTTAAAAATGCATCTCATTTAAAAATCACTTGCAAATGATTTTTTAAAAATTAGTAGGAACATTTAATGATTCTAATATGACTAGATTCTTCCTTCCCTGTTTATTATTCATTGCAAAGTCACTTGGATTTCTGTAAAAAATTTTTTCTATTTTCATATTATCATGAATTTTGTTTTTTATACAGTTAATCTGGAAGAATGCTTCAAGTCTGCAAACCTTATTCAGTCAGGTGATACTGACTTTGGAATTGTAGAAGATGGTTCAATATATCCAACAAGGACAATTTTGTTGTCTTCAGAGAAGAGGTCTTTTATCATACACCTTGTAAATACTCAGAATTGGAAACAAAAGGAAATAAACGTTACATTGGAACATCAAAAGAAGGTATTCAAAAAGCATAATAACACTTTTTTTAAAAATAAAGTAGTGTCTTTTAAAAATATACCTCTCCCCCAAACTGATGGATAATTAAAAGATCCTATTATTGCTTCATTTTTAACTTTGTCATCATCATATAAATCTTTAGCATGATAATAACATCTAAGCATCCTTTTGGATACAAATTCTACCTTCACAATTTCTCTAGTATCTACCCCTGTCTTTCTGATGACACTATACCTACCTGGTCCAGGCCTTCATCATTTATTGAAATAGCCTCTGGTTGTTTTCCCTGCCTTGTTTCTTCCTACTCCAGCACATTTTCTACTCAGCTATCAAAGTGTTCTTTCTAAAGGCCCATCTAGTCATGTTATTTCTTACATTTACTCTCCTCTCAGTAATTTCTAATGGCTTCCTATAGCCTCCATTATCAAAAAACCTTTTTTTGGTTTTTAAGACCTTTATAATCTGTCTCTTATTTCTTTTATAGCTTTTTTTACACCTTATTCTCTTACATCTACTCTATGATCCAATGGCACTGGTTTTTTTTTTTTTTTTTTGCTGTTCTTCAATGCAATGCCTACTGAGTTCTCTGGCTTCCTTTTAATCTTACTTAAAATTCTATTTTTTACAGTGAACCTTTCCTAGTACCCTTTAATATTAGCATTCCCTCTGAAATTACTTCCAAGTTTTTCTTTATGTATCTTGTTTGTACACATTTGTTTTCATATTGTCTCTCCTGTCCCCCTTCTTGAGAACAGGGCCTTTTTTCCCCTTACTTTTCTTTGTATTCTTTGAACTTATCTTGGTTCTTGGCATATAGTAGGTGCTTAATAAATACTTATTGACTTGATTTGGTATTCTTGGCTGCCCTGCATTTTTATCTCATGACTTTTGTTTATAATATGGCTTATCATTTAGGAAGATCAGCTCCTTGTGAAGAAGCCTTTAAAATAGAAGGCACAAAGGATCACAGGAAACAGATTATGCTTCAGATGGCTGTTACATTGTCTTTTAGGACTACTTTGGTCTTGATCTGCTAATGACAGGCAATCATTAGCTTTGCATCCTTACCAAAGATATCCTATGTCTCACCTCAGACCCAATGTCCTGCCAAACCTGTTTTCAAGAAAGTTATTCAGATAGGTGATGTCATCTATAAAAATAGCTGTATTAAAAGGCATAATGTGATAAATACAAAGTCAACTTCTCTATCTATACAAGATAAACTAATAGAATTAAAGTGATTATATTCCTATTTTATGAGAGAAATAACATTTAGAGTCTAAATCTTATCTCTACCAAGAGTATATTCTTTAACCTATTATTCAGGGAAAACGTTCCCTTAAAAAAAAGAGAGAGAGAAAAAGATTCTGACTCTATTTGAGATCTATGGATAAAAGGTGGTTTTCTTTATAAATTCAGCAAAAAAAAAAGGATTAAAATATTTCAGGTGTAAGGTGTGAACATTTCTGGTTTACATGCTGACTTCTCATTCTGTGAAACTAAAGGTAATTAATCTTGAGAGGTCATCAAGAAGTACAATTTATTTCTTCTTAACTTCAAGTAGTCTTTAAAACTTATTTCACATGGGAGATTTAAATTAGGATTTTCTGAAACCTAAGAAGTTGTAAAAATGACAGTCTCAGCTAAGAGGACCTTTCCAGCTCCCTAGTTCTATACTTAGAACTTCCACATTTCAGTGAAGAGTATTACAGGAAGATGATTGCTATGATGAAGATTAAGAGGATGAATATTTATAAGCCTTTCTTTGATGACAATGTTAGTCAAAGTTTTAAAAAAGACTGATTTTAACTCCTTTAGTACCTCACTATTTAATTTCTATTTCAGTCCTAATTATTTGAGGATTTGGGTTTATGGATTTTGGATTCTTAGGAAGCCAAATGTCACTGTTTTTTTCCCTTTTCTTTTAAAACTAGAAACTGAACAAAAGACACCCAAAAGAAACAATTCTCAGACGTGCCAAGAGAAGATGGGCTCCTATTCCATGTTCTATGCAAGAGAATTCCTTGGGCCCTTTCCCTTTATTTCTTCAGCAGGTAGAGTTTAAATATATCTGTACACACACATACATATACACGTTTACCCTTTGATTTGCAAAGCTTTCATTATTAGCAGTTGTTCAGTTCAGATATTGAAAAATGAATCTGGATACATTTGTCATTTTTAAAACAATATTTTACAACTTTGGGAGTTATATTTCATATCCTCTGCCTTTTTTATTATTATTATCATGGGCTAATTTCTTAAACTTTCTCCTTTTTGTTACTATATTTTTATACATTGAAGATACCAATATGTATTTTATTATATGTTAGAAATTCTCTCCTTCCCATAGCATAAGGACATAAACATATACATTCAAAATTTATTGAAAAAACTAATTTGTTATAAATTTTGACTTTCTCTAAATATGTTATTTACTTTCTTTGTAGATCCAATCTGATTCAGCCCAGAAATATACTGTTTACTATTCTATCAGTGGACCTGGAGTTGATCAAAAACCTCTCAATTTATTTTATATAGAGAAAGATACTGGGAATTTATTTTGTACTGGTCCTGTAGATCGTGAGACATATGAGTCTTTTGAGGTATGAGTTTAAATTATTAATGAGCATATTTTTGGATCATTTTGTTGGTTGCTCAGCATTCAGAGTCAATCTTTTTGTTGTTGTTTGCTCTCACTGTGGCTATCTTTTTGATATATTATGCTCTGAATAGGTTTTAATGTTCAAATAAAGTATTTCTCTTAGGAAATTTGTAACTACTGCCAATTGTCTCACCTTTAGGAAGGTCAAATTGTGTAGTCAAAAGAAATAAATGTGTTTAGAAATTAGGAATTTAATTCCTAATTCTGTAATTCAATTTTCATGTAACTTAGAATAGAACATAACACTCTCCTAGGCCTTAAATTCTTCAATTGTAAAGTGAAAATGTCAGACTTCCTTATAGCTTTGAAGCTATTATTTGACCATATTTAAATTGAGAAGTTAATTTGTATGTTATTAAAAAGGGTTATGTCTAGGACTACATTTTCTCCTATTTTCTATAGAACAAGTGGAGATCTGAAATTAACAATCTGAATAATATTTGGAAAAAGACCTGAGAAGGGCAATAACAGTGATTAAAGAATTGAAAAAAAATCTATGTGGAACTCTAAAAACAAAATAAAGAGGGAAGCTGAAGAAAATTGTACTTATGGTAATTAGAAAGTAAAGCCTTTGACTGAGATAAGTTTAGTTCACTGTTCAACTTGTGAGGTGATAGAACTTTAAGCTTTATATTATAAATTTATTTATAAAACTAGAATCAAAGTTATTTCAGCTTTTTTAGACTACTGAATATTCATCACAAGTTGTTATGAGATCTTGATGAATGGACTAAATCATGACCCAAGAAATGTTAAGATTTGAGTAATTATGCCATATTTCTGTGTTAATATGAAGAATAAGAAGTACTTTAATCTAACATTTGATTACTTTGGAAATAAAATTAATATTTGTTTAATATCCTTACTCTCCTATTACAAAATTAATTTATTTCAAAGTTTCTGAGTTGGCAGTAATTAACTCCTTAATAAAATAGTCTTCAATGCTTGCTCTCTTGGGGGAGGGGACAGAGGGAGGAGATTGAGAAAATTTTTGGAATGCACTTGCAAAGGTGAATGTTGAAAACTCTCCTTGCATGTTTTTGGAAAATAAAATATTATTAAAAATTTTAAACAATGAAGCAAAAAAAAATCATACTCTTTAAATGGGCGTTCATCCTTTCCTTTGCTTGAAGACTTTTCAGTAAAAAGGAACTGAGTAAGTCTTGAGGCAGCCCATTCAATTTAGAATAGTTCTTCTACATGTTAGGAAGCATTTTCAAATATCAATACAATTTCTCTAATTGCAAAACTACAATACAACTTGAATTCTAGCAGCAATATCAGTATTGTTTGTCCTTTATATTAAAAAATCATGAAATGGAGATGATGCTTTAGTAATGAGAATCTTTTGATTTTGATTTCAATAGTTATATAATATTAAAACACATCAAGCTTCCTCATAAGAAAGGTAAAACTTAAGATATTTACTACTCAAATATTTAATAATGATTATTAGGGGAAAAGTTAAATATTTAAAATGGAGGTTATTAAAAATGGTTATTGGAAAATAAGACAAATAGTAATTATGAAATATAACAGATTTTAACACATCAAGAAAATCAAAAAGGCCATATTTTTCAAACAAAATAAAATAGTCTCTGGCTAACTGGAAAAGTTAAAGAAGTTATTGCATGGAAGATATTTGGCAACAAAAGAAATTCAATAAATCAAAGTGAATCGTAGAGAAAATGAAATTAGACATTGTTCTTTTAACAGAAGGAATATAAATAAATATAATGCAGAGTAAAATTCAGAGAAGAAAGAAAATGAGTTTTGGGATAAGGATAAAAAAAAAGGTTAGAAGGGCTTCATAGAATTTCAACAGAAGGATATGGAAAACTGTGGTGGTAGAAGTTGGAGGTTAGTCCAAGTTTGGCAAATATCTAGTTTGATAATTTGTCATCTAGTTTGACTGGAGCTTAAAAAATGTAAAATATAAATTTGAAAAGGGAACTTGTGCTCCCTTGTGCATATTGTGCAGGCCCTTAAATACCAGGTTAAGGAGTTTGGCTTTTTGTTGGTCCTGTGAAGGTTTTTTTAAGGTGATATGATATTTCTTTTTTTTTAATTGCAATTTATTTATTTTCATTTATATTTATATATCCTTATATATAGTACATATTTATTTTTCTTTTTAAATTCTGAGTTCCAGATTTTCTCTTTCCTTTTCACCCCTCCCCTATCAAGAGAAGCAACTATTTTCTGTTATATTAATAGTCAAATTAGGATTGAGTTTTTTTCCTTTTTACATCATCATTTAGGGATCAATTCTTGTAGTCAATTTCTTTTTAAAATAAAACTTATTTGGTATTAAGTTTTTCCCCAGTTACATGTAAAAATTTTTTTAACATTTATTTTTAAAATTTGAATTTCAAATTCTCTCCCTTCTTTCCTTCCCCCCATTGAGAAGGCAAATAATTTGATATAGGTTATATATGTCTTGTCATGCAAAACATTTCCATAATAGTCATGTTGTAAAAGAAAACATAATTTAAAAAAAACCTCATGAAAAATAAAGAATGTTTAAAAAATATCTTTCAATCTGTATTGACACCATCAATTCTTTCTCTGGGAATGGACAGCATTTTTCATTAGACTTGTATTGAATCATTGTATTGCCGAGAATAGATAAGTTGTTCATAGCTGATCATCTTACAATATTGCTGTTATATTGTACACATACTTTTCACTTTGTATCAGCTCCTTTAAGTCTTTCTAGCTTTTTCTGAGCATCCTGCTCAAGATGAGATATTTAAAAGGAAGTCTATAAGCTGTGTGCCAAGTCAGGTACATGTCAGAATTGAAGATCAATTGCAAATATTTTCTCTCTCCTTCAAAAATAAAGAGCAGAATTTCTTTGAATACATTAAAGGGAGAAAGTATCTAGAGAATCAGTAGGATCAGTCTCTTAATTCCTTTGCAAAAGGTAGTCTCAAAGGTTGAGTTAATGTTTATTCCTTGTTCTCAAAGGAGAACAATGACATCAGGAAGGTGATGTTTTAACTTGCCAGTGAATTGTATTTAAGTGAAGTGGCTGCTGTGCAGTTACCAAACTCACTTTTCTCCTTTGCCATCTGGGTCCAGCGGCAAGATGTAGATAGGTATGACTGGAGATCCTGGACACAGTGGCCTTGTTAAGCTAAGGTCTTTAACAGGTTTGACTGAGGCAACACCCAGTAAGTGATTAAAACTAGATGGGGCAGTTACTATTCAGATTGTTATTTGTCCAATGATATCAGGAAAGTCATGTGAAGGTCTCTTGTGAGAAGTTTGGGTTTTTTTTTTTTTTTTTTTTTAACAGAGGAGGTGTCCAAATTATGAGGGTTTGAATTTTGAATATGATTGTGCGGGAAGTTTTGGTAGTTGTTTGGGGTGGGTTATCCAAGTCAAATCAGAAGAATTGACCTACCCAGGATAATTTACCAGAACTAAAAGAAATACTTAGAAATCTCTATGGAGTAGGATTGTAAAGACTGGGAATCTCTAAGGTAATAGAAATCTATAGTGGGAAATCTTATATGGTATTATTGACTTTTTTATTCCTTTTCCCCCTTCTTTCTTTTGTATTCTTTCCTGTTTCTGGCCTCATTCCAGATATATGTGTAATTTTTTGCAATATATTAAAACAAAGTCTTATGTTTCTTGTTCTTAATTTAGAAACTAGTTGATCTATGCTTTTGTATATTGTCTTTCTCTCCTGTCATCTCCAACTAATAAACTGAGTTGCTCCTAACTGCATTAGATATAGGAATTTCTTATCAGTCAAGAAGTTTCCTTACTAGTATTACTGTCAAATATTTCTTGTTGCATTATTTGAGCATGACTGTCAGTTTGGATAAATATCTATCTCTCACCTTGGTTTTTGCCAAGACTGTTATGAGATAAAATAGGGCCAATGTCCATGTTAGTAAATAAATCCAAAACACCAAAAACTGTTTTCTGAGTTTTGTGTTCATTCTCTTTATTATTTCTACTTTCTTCCCAATTTTAAAAGATATATTTTATTTGAAATGTGTTTATATCACAAAGATTTCAAGGTATATCATGTAAAGGAACTAATAGGAAAAAGAGTAGGAGAACTCATCTTCAATTGACTTAGCCAGTATAACATAGCTAAGTATGGGCAGAGTTTAAAATAGCAAGAGTTCCCTAACTCAAATGTCATTCCTCATCCTACTATACTAGCTCTGGCTTACCCCTCTGCATTTTCAGTTTACATTTGAAGTGCAACACTTTCTAAAAATAGCCTGATATCTCTTATTGTGGTTGATATAATGCCACTTTCAATTTTGTGTTCTGTTAGTTGTGCTTTGTTGTGATGAAAAGGATTTAATAAGGAAAGTGGAGACATCATCTCCAAATTAGGTTCATTGTTATCATATTTTAATAAAGTGCTCATCTTTTTCTCTTTTATAGTTAGTAGCCTATGCTTCCACTCCAGATGGGTATTATTCGGACTCTCCTTTACCACTTACTATCAAAATTGAAGATGAAAATGACAACTATCCAATGTTCACAGAGGCAGTTTATAATTTTGAGGTTCTTGAAGGCTGTAGAGTTGGTAAGCACATCATTAATACTAATTAATAGTAAATTTGCTCTGTTTGAATATTGTTTAAATGTTATTTTAAGAGATCAAGTTTCATATTGATTTGATGCAGCATTAAATTATGCTTTTTTACTTGGCATTCAGGGGAAACCTCCTAAAGGAATTCCTTTTAAGGAAATAGTCATGAGTTTTTAAAATTTTGACCATACAACTTCCTCTTTAAACAGATCCCTTGCTTCTCTGATTTCTTTATGTTGTTGCTGGTGTTTTTTAGCCCTTGCAAGAAAAAAGTGAGAGGGTCAGGTTAAATCAGGTTGATATAAATCAGTAATTAAACAAAAATCCCAAATATCTACTTTAATTATGTTGTGTTTTCCATCTGCTAACAACTATCCTGACAATTTAGCAAGAGGTGGTTTTAAATAGAATTTACTCTTCTTGCTTAGGGCATCTTCTCTGCCCTTTTTACTATCTAAAGAAAGAAAAACATGATATGGATGTGATCAAAATTCCTATTATAAATTTCCAAACTCATTACATTTTTGTTTTTAAAAATTTTCTAAATTAATTTTTCATTTTAAGTTTCAAATTTTCTCCATCCTTTAGTCTTTTCTCTGCTCCTTGAGAAAACAGGTGATAAGATACTCATATTTACCTGATTTTTCAAAAACTAAGACAAGTGAAAAAATATACTTCAATCTGTACTCACAATTCATTAATTCTCTATTTGGAGGTGATTAGCATATTTTATCATGAGTCCTTTATAATTGTGGATCAGTGTATTGATTAGAGTAGCCAAGTTTTTCACAGGTGATCATCATTCCATGTTGTTGTTATGTGTACATCTTGGTTCTGTTCACTTTACTGTGTGTCAATTTGTCTAAGATTTCCCAGGTTTTTCTGAAACCATCTTGCTTGTTATTTCTTGTAGCACAATAATATCGCATTACAATTATATACCACAACTTGTTCATCTTTCCCTCATTTAATGGACATCTTTTCAGTTTCCAATTCTTTACCCCCATAAAAAAGAATTGCTAAACTTATTAATAAGAAAATATGTATTCTCTGAAGATTATTACATAGTTCAAATCAAGTCACTCCTTGACAGTATAAAATTGTAAATAAGATATAGTTTTGGAAATTAATTGAATAATAGTTTGAATTGTGAATAAAATAGAATGCACTGTCATTGTTCAGTGTGTAGTTGTTAACTGATAATTGGTAGCTTTTTTAAAAAAAAATCTTAAATTAGTTGTGATTGGCACCATGGCATAGATAATTGACTTTGTCACCTTAGCATAAGTTTTGTCTCAGACACATTAGCTATGTGACTTTAAGTTAGTTTTTTAAGCTCTTAGTGATTTAATAAATTCTGTGATATTATAAATTGAAGGGAAAGTACTAACTTACAAAAGTGGAGTGAGTTTCTAATATAGAAATCCATCCTATCCATATTTAGGAAAATACTATTAAAATGTTTAAGGTTCTTTCCCTTCAGAATTATTTCTCAGATTTTTGCTAATTTTCTCATTAATTTTCAGAATATAGACTGGCTCTCCCTAATAACATGACTTAATTCTATGAAAACTTAATGTTATGTCAAGTGGTATTATAGGAACAGTGGATTCCATAGAAATAATAACTCATCTGTCCAATGTGTTCCAGCAAGATTTGGAGAATTTGAAAAATTTGGAGAATTGTGTAGTTGTGTAATAATATTTGAATAGTGTTAAAGTAAAATAATATAAATTTGAGGTTACCTTATTTAGAATAAAACCATATAGATGAGAGGCATAAGGTTGTATTTTTATGGAGACTGAAGAGGATTTTTTTTCCTACCTCTAAATGTATAGGTACTACAGTGGGGAAGGTATCTGCCACAGATAGAGATGAACCTGATACAATGCATACACGTCTGAAGTACTCCATTATGGAACAACAACCACCATCTCCTAAATTATTTGCAGTGCATCCAGTTTCAGGTGTAATCACTACAATATCACATCAGCTGGACAGAGAGGTAACTTTTAGGCATAACACCTACTTGCTATGTCACGTTTGACTGAAAAGTATTATTAAATATGATTCCAATTTAGAGAAATACCTTTTAGCTGAAATGTGGGAAAAAGTGCTAGCCAAAGAGTCATATCATGGAGAAGAGATTGCAATGAGATGACATATTTTATGATTTTCATATTTTATTTATTTATTACTTTATTTCAATAGGGTGGGATGTACCATTAAGAGAAAGAAATATGTCATAGTTACAAAGGATGGAAGAACAATGAAAAGTAATAAAGGCCAAGAAGAGTGGTACTGGCTCATTAAAAGCTCATTAAAATTCTTAAAATTGTTATTTTGATTTTTTCCTGTGGATTGATATATTATTTTTCATGGGTTTAGTTGAAACTGAAGTTATGCACGTCAGTTTGTTTCGCCTCATGCATAACTACAGTCCATACTCTTAACCTTCATAAATTGGCTTAAAAAAATGTGTTCTTGGTCACAAAATGGATTGAAAGGCCAAATGTGGATGGTAGACTAGTATATACTGATTGTTCATCTTGAAAGTAGGATTCAGAATACATGTAGCATATTTTAATGTAAGGGAATTATTGTTGTTGTTATTATTTTTATTGCTCAACCCTTAAATCACAGTAGACATTTTTCCAATCTATAAATGATCAAAAAGTAAAAAGTAAAAAAAAAATAATTCAATCAACAAAATATTGAACATTAACTCTTTGTATTGCAATGTGCTGACATTGTATTGGATAGAAAGCATAATTTCCTCTTTACAAAGTTAGGATCTCTTTAGAGAAAGAAATAATAATGGTGGTGATGATGATGAGAAGAATGAAGAAGAGGAGAAGTATCTGCTCTTTTCTTCCCTCTCTTCCAATTAGTCTTTCTCATATGGAAGAACAATGCCCACCATATTTGTGGATAATATGTCATTGGGAGGGCTAACTAATACATTGAATAACTTAGGATCCCCCCTTAATAAATAATAGCCTGATGCATAGCCTTAAATTGGACTAAATATAGTAAGATGTTATTTAATCAAGATGAATGTAAAATTCTGTATTTTGATCACATCTTCATAATATAGCTAGACTGGTATTTGAAAAGGATCTAAGGGTTTGTGTTGATGACAGTCTTGATAATGTTACAGTATGGCAACCAAATTTCTTGAGAGGAATATTGTACAGAACAAGAAGGAGGCTAAAGGTAAAGTGCTTGAGTGCTAGTAAAAAACCTTTTTGTGACATTTTTATTTTTCAATAAAATCTTACTGATTTTTTTTTGTGTCTAAAATTTTCTCTGTTATTACTTCTCTTTTATTCTGCTATCTTATATAACATATACACCTGGGCAGTGTTAAGTGTCTGAGATCAAATTTGAACTCAGGTGCTCCTGACTTCAGGGCTGGTGCTTTATCCATTGCACTACCTAGCTGCCCCAACAAAAATATTTTTTAAAGAAAAAGAGGAAGAGAAAAAAAAATTAGTAAAACCAATCAATATATTTTTAAAAAATCTGAAAATATATGTAGATAGTGTACATATCTGTGGAGCCTCCTTCCTCTGGAAAGGAGTAGAAATGGGAATTCTCCTTGCTTTTTTGAGGCCATGATTGTTTTTAATAATTTTATAATTTTTATAATTTTTTTGTGCTATCTTTCCATTTAAATTGTTGTCAGAGTTTTTTTTTTTTTTTGGTTCTGCTCACTTCACTGCATCAGTGTGGAAATCTTTCCATGTTTCACTGTAAAGATTATACTCATCATTTTTTATGTTGCTATTAGTTATTTTTCCATCATGCCAGACTCTTTATGATTCCATTTGGAGTTTTCTTAGCAAAGATAAAAGAACAGTTTGCCATTTTCTTCTCAAGCTCATTTTATAGATGAGTAACTGAAGGAAATAGGTTAAATGACTTGCTCAGGATCACACAGCTATTAAATATCCAAGGTCAGATATAAATTTAAGAAATTAAATTTTCTTGACTCAAGGCCTGGTGTTCTAACCTGTGTCTTCCAACTGCCCTGTAATTTCTTGTAACACAACAATATTCCATTATATTGCTATTCCATAATTTGTTTAGCTATTCCCATAGATGGGCATCTATTTCAGTTTTTTGTTTTTTGTGACTTTGAAGTGAAAAATTTGAAAAGAAGGTGTAGAAGCTTTATTGCAAGGGGGCTAATAATAGTGAGTAGAAGATGAGGCAGTAGATTTTTATAAAAATAATACATGTTTTTAACAGTCATTATGCTAGCATTTATATAGTTTTACATAATACTGTTCATCTTTCTGAGTTTCAAATCTGGCCTTGGATACTTATTATCTGTGTGATCTCGAGGTAATCACTTAATCCTGTTTGTCTTAGTTTTCTCATCTGTAAAATCTATGTTTTAACTGGAAAAGCCACTGTAAGATAGGGTTCAGACAACCTTCATGGAAAGGATAAGTCCTTGCATAGTTTCTAGATAAGGTTTGTATGGGAGAAATGGGATGAGGAGGGGGGAAAGAAGCATTCCAAGTCTGAGAAACAGTAGAAACCATATTGGTAAGCAATAATGAGTCTGCCATATTTAGAGAATAGTAGTCATATATGCCCTGGATAAGGGTTATTCAGTGAAAAACATAAATAGCAAATGAAGTAGAAGGAAGGTTGAGTTCATATAATATCACTCTAAAGAGTTTGAATTATATTTTATTGATTTTGGATCTTATTGATCATGGAAACATTTTTCTTTATCAGTATGTATGTTGGATGTTTTAGGAAGACTAATTTGCTGTGTAGAATTAATTGAAGAGGGAAAGGTGTGAAGACAGGAGAACATTTAGGAGATTAGAGTAGTTTAGATTCAAAGTATTTGAAAATCTAACATACTAGAAACAAGTTTACATTCATCAGGTTCTGGACAGTTGGCATGGCAGTGGAAATAAAAATTAGATGTAAAATATTTAATGGAGGATAAATTAATAGGATCTGGCAACCAATTAGTTGAGGATTTAAAGAAGAAAGAGGTGTTAGATCCATGGTTTTGGGATTTTGGTATTTTGAGGAAGGTAATAATTTTCAAAGGACCAGTTTAGTTTTAGATATGTTATGATGAATGTCAGGAACTCAGTAAAATTTTTCCATAGGTAATTTTAATAGGTCATTATAAGAAATATTCACATGAAGGACAGTGGAGGAAAAATAGCCAATCAAATAGACAGAAAGATTTTTCAAATAGGAGGAACAAGATAATATATGACTGGTGATCAAGAGAGTACTCAATGCTTTCTAATGTAGCAAGAATCAAGAGTAAAGATTACGGGAAGAAAACTGAAAAACAGGAAAATTATAGTGTTTATAGGATAGCACTGAATTGCAAATGTATAACTAAAACTAGTATGTAGCTTACTGTTTTAATATTTAGAACATATAATATCATTCAAAAGTATTTAATAATTATTTTTGCAGGTTTAAAATTTGAAAATGTCAGGGCAGCTAGGTGGCGCAGTGGATAGAGCACCAGCCCTGAAGTCAGGAAGACCTGAGTTCAAATGTGACCTCCGACACTTAACACTTTCTAGCTGTGTGACCCTGGGCAAGTCACTTAACCCCAATTGCCTCAGCAAAAAACAAAACAAAACAAAAAAATTTGAAAGTGTCATTTACATATTCTCCTGGAAAAACTTACCTGTGTTTATAGTGTCTAACTGTAAATTTGCTGATGCTTTATGAACAAGAAACAAGATCTTAAACTTTGATTTTGAAACTTTGGATTTCCATAATTCCCTTTTCACCCCAACTCCTTTCCTCTTCATCTAATTTTGATGCTTATCTTTTTCTTCCCCTTGAAATGTCCATGAGTTCCTAGTACCCAATAGGTGCATATGTGGTGCTGTGTTATGTACTCTAAAAACCATGTTAATTAATAGACTACTGGAAAATTACCATGTAAAACAAAGAGCTTTATGTCATCTAGTCCAAACTCCTCATGTTACAGATGTAGAAACTGAACTCCATGGGAATAAAGTGATTTGTCCAAGGTCAAACAGGTATTAAGTTTCAAAGATGGGATTTATATCATGGTTCTGACTCTGGAGTCAATATTTTTTTTCCTTTGTTATGTCAGAAGTCACAGACTGAATCAAAGGGCATAAAGGCAACTGAACAAACTTTGGCATTTAGGTTTAAATACATCAGTTAGCCATGTTATATAAAAATAGAGACCAAAACTACAATTTAAGGGGTAATAATTTGGAGAAGTCAGGAGAGTAACATTTTTAGTCACATAAAAACAAGTAAAATTGTTTTTATTCTTCCTATAGTTAATCATAGAAAGATAGTGGGATTTTATCAGCTAATGGAATGAAGTAAAGGAAAGACCTTTCTGAACTGCTGGGTACTGGGAGATGGTGGACATTTTAGAAGAAAAAAAATATGAATCAGAATTAAATAAAGAGACGAGCTGGGGTGAAGAGGGAAGTATGGAAGGCTCAAGCTTTGAGGCCAAAATTTGTTTTCTTCAATCTCTTCCTCTAAAGTGGATTTATTTTAAACTTCCCTATTTCTTCTACTAATTTGTTTCATATTTTTGTAAATATTCACTTACTTTATTTGGCATACGGTTGAACAACATAGGTTCTAATTTTATTACCTTAATTTTTATTCCGTTTTTACTTCTTGTGACTTCTTCTTATTTTTGATATTGGTAATCTAATTTTTCACTTTTTCCCCTGGGGCAGTTGGGGTTAATTGACTTGCCCAACATCATATAGCCTGAAAGTGTTAAGTATCCAAGGCCAGATTTAAAATCAGGTCCTTCTGACTTCAAAGCATGTGCTCTATTCAATACACCAACTAGCTGCCCCTTCACTTTCTTTTTAATCAAGTTAGCTTTATCTTTAAAAAGAACTTTTAGTTTTATTTTATCAATTTTTTGTTTCAATTTTGTTAATTTCTTTAAAAAAGAAAACTTCAAAATAGGAATAAATGATTTTTCCTTAAAATGAGAAATATTATATATCTATAACAGTGAAAAATAGTAATGAAATTCATTTGGAGAAACAAAAAGGTGAGGAACTTCAAACAAATAATGAAAAGAAATGGAAACAAAGAGGATTTACAAGTGCCATATCTCAAATTATACTACAAAATAATTATTTTAAAAAAGAATTTGGTATTGCTTAAGAAAGAGGGATTCATTAGTATAACAGATTAGATATTTAACATACAGAAACAGATATGTGTTCTATTTGATAATTCTGACTATTTGATAATCACCTACTGACTATTTGATAGTCACCTACTGAGATAAGATCTCACTATTTTACAAAAATTTCAGGGAAAATTGTAAAATAATGTGGAAGAATTTAGATTTATATTAACACCTCATACTATATGCAGAAATAACCTTCCATTGGATATGTGATCTAGGTATAAAAGGTTCTATCACAAATAAATTAGAGAAACATGGAAAACATTGCCTACTAAATCTAGGTATGGGAGAAAAACCCATGACCAAAGAAGTTATAGAGAATATCATAAAAGATTAAATGTGCAATTTTGATATATAAAATTTTAAAAGTTTTTACACAAAAAAACCTAATAAAGCTAAGATTAAAAAGGAAACAATTTACTGGGGGAAAATGTATAGCAAATTTCTTTGATAAAGGTCTCATTTCCAAGATATAAGAAATGGATTCACATGTATAAAAATGGGATCTTTCCTATTTGATAAGTAGTTTAATAATATGAACAAACATTGGATTTTCCTACTACAATTGAATTTTTATTTTTGGTTTCAGGTAGTAGACAAATACAAGTTGACAATGAAAGTACAAGATATGGATGGTCAGTTTTTTGGTTTGATGAATACATCAACTTGTATAATTTCAGTAAAAGATGCAAATGACCATGCCCCTACTTTCATAAAGTCTATGGTAAGTATTTATACTTATTTAATGTAAAATGTATTATAACCAATTGTAACATTCCCTTTTCTTTCTTTTTTTTTGTTTATTGTGAATCATGTCATTTGAGTTAATATATAATTTAATTTTCTGAAAAATAAGCAGATTACAAAGTGGATAGTATATTTATTCAAATAAAATTAAAAGGTAGTTTGGGTAGCTTTTATATATATATATATATGTATATATATATATACAAAGAAAATTGCATTATTACTTTGACTAGCATAATGATTTCATTTGTTTATCACATAAGCTAAACCAATTTTTATTCTAAAATGCATTATTTGAAAATTATCCTGAATGATAGGACCATTTGAATTCTTTGTTTTAAATCATTTTTGTAAAAACTGTGATACCAAGTGCGCTGGAAATTGGGGGGAGGGAGAACTTGCATTACTGTTAGCATAGCCTTCTTTCTTTGTAAAATAAATTGTTAATGAAACTTTAATTTATTTCAGTATGAAACATCAATTGAAGAAAATACAATCAAGATGAATATTTTGCGAGTAGCTGTACAAGATAAAGATTTGCCTAACACTGCTAATTGGAGAGCTAATTATACCATTTTAAAAGGCAATGGAAATAAAAATTTTGAGATCGTGACAGACCCCCAAACCAATGAAGGTGTTTTATCTGTTATTAAGGTGAGAAAAAAGAAAAAAAAGTCATAGCTTGGAAAGTCTAAAACTTGTCATATTGATTTCAATTAAGTTAAATGAACTTTGGCATTTACAGGAATAAAACAAATGCTTAAAGTATAACAATCTATGCTTTTATTTATATGCAAACACTCCTTCCTGTATTCATGTACCTTTAGAAAATTGTAATATTTTAATTAGTAATTGCTTGCAGTCTTTTGTAGCCAGAATCACCATTTCAATGTGATATTAATTGATGTAGTTGAATCATGATTTTTCCAGTTCTAGCAGTCTAATAGACCAGGAAAGTAGAATCCATGAGTATCTCCTAAGATTATGTTTACTTGTTTCAAGAAATGTGATTTTTACTGTTCCAGTTCAATATTGATAACATTCAGAGACGTTTCCAAGTTCACCTGTAGATTAATTAGACTTTCTTGGCATTTGGATATATAATTGGGAAGCCTTAACTTTTTTGAGAGTTTACAAGTGCTTAAAACAGGAAATTTTTCTTAAAAAAAAAAAAAAAAAAAGAAAAGGGAAGCCAGGGCAGAAGATAGGTGGTGCAGTGGATAGAGCACCAGCCCTGAAGTCAAGAGGATCTGAGTTCAAATCTGGATTAGACACTAAATATTCCCTAGCTCTGTGACCCTGGGCAAGTCACTTAACCCCAATTGCGTAAGCAAAAAAAAAAAAGCCATATTTTTTCTTGCCCTTCTGGGAAACTTGATGAAATTCCAGATTACCAGAGTTCAAAAGTCTTATAACCAGGGTCAGAGTTTCTGAAGTTAGTTTGTTTTGGTCTTGGAAAATTTCATAGAGCGCTCTTGTAGTTTTGACAAAGGACTCTAGGGGAGTAGCTATGGCACCCCTATTTGAAATAGGTTTCAATCATTCTGCTATTAGGATTCCTGAGTTGTTGGCAACCTTTATTGCTGAAGAGTGTCATGGCCTTTTCTCATGTAATTATCTGAGAGACAACATGATAACAGTGGAAAAACTATTGAATTTAGAGTCATGGGCATGGTTTCAGATTCTAGTCTGGCCTCTGTTTGGCTATGTGAACTTAAACCACTTAGCCTCTAAGAGCCCAAATTCCCTCATCTGTAAAATGACACATTTGGGTTAGATGATCTCTAAAACTCCTTTCTCTAAAGCAGAAGGGTGTGTGTGTGTGTGTGTGTGTGTGTGTGTGTGTGTGTGTGTGTGTG
>JAJPUD010000328.1:357169-394175 GCA_023553655.1 Myrmecobius fasciatus
TGTGTGTGTGTGTGTGTGTGTGTGTGTGTGTGTGTGTGTGTGTGTGTTATGGACCCCTCTGGCAATCTGGTGAATCCTATAGACTTCTCAGAATAATGTTTTTAAATAATTGAAGGAAATTATAAATTTCATTTAGAGGTTAGAGAAAATAATAAATATGTAATTTTTTTTTCAACAAAAGGACCTCTTGTTAAGAACTTGTGCTCTTAAAACATAAACACAACACCTACCAATATGAGGATTTCTGAATTAGTCTTTGTATTTTTAAAAACATACTAGAAGTAAGTGTTGGTACTTGACTGTTTCTACCCCTTCATGTCTGGTGAAATTCAATATTTAGAGGAGTTTCTGGCTTCTTGAAAAGCCCATGCTATTAGTAAGTGATGATCACATTTCATGAATGTAATCTGTTGGCAAAGTTTGGAACTAAACATTTATTTAACCCTTTAAGTTTAAATCCTGTAATCATAGGAATTGGGTAGCCATCCAGTTCAAACCAAACCTGAAAGTAATTACCACTATAACATATCCGATCTCTGTTTGAAAACCTTTGAGGAAGGGTACTCACCACCTGTTGAGGCAACCCTTCCTTTTGGACAGCTTTAATTGTTAGGAAGTTTTTCCCTGACATCTAGTATAAATTTGTCTCTTTACAACCTTCATTTTCTCCTCTTTATTCTGTCCTCTCAGAACAAACAGAACAACCTAATCCCTCAACCACATGACTATTCTGTAAATATTTCAAAACTGTTATCATTCCTCTCCCTTCCCTTCCCTCTGAGTCTTTAGACTAAACATTCCTGTTTCCTTCAATTGATCCTTGTATGACATAGACTCAGAGCTTTACATCATCTTAGTTACTCCCTAGACATTATAAAGTTCTTCAATATCCTTTCTAACTGATTATGGTTTTCCAGTCCCTTCAAGGGTTTCCTCCCCTCCTACTTTCACTGAGATCTATGAAGTCACTATGAAGATTTCCACTGTTAAGACCTTTAGTTCTTTTTATTTCGTAAACTTGGGTTATTTGATGTAGACATTTGAGACCCTAGGTTTTGCAACTAGTACTTTTTCTTGGAATTTTTATACTGTGAATTTGGGTGTTTCAGTTGCTATTCTTTTTATTTTTTCTTTCCATCTAACTTGGAGCACATACATAGTCTTTATCCTTTGTTTTAAATTTCTTTTGATTGGGAAGATAGATGGCAAATATTATTAAATTCTATTAAGTTTATTCTGTAACTAGTCAGTAAATGTCATCTCATCTCTGTCATAGTACAGAAATAAAAATCTCATTCTCAGGTACAGCCTTCTTAGATGACTATTCTCTTTCCAAATTAGTTTTTTCTCTTCTGCCTTCCTTTTCTTCTATAGACAGAAATAAGAAAAATGAAATCCATGTTTCTATGGTCTTTTTCTTATCCAAGACTTCATAATTGCTGAAAATAGTTTTTAAGGTTCCTTTTTGAAGTATATTTAATGCTTGTGTGAATATCCAGAAGTAGGTAGCTATCATTTGTTTTTGGTAAGTTGTGAAATGGTGTGTTATATCAAGGACACCCACACCCCAAGAAGACAATAGATTTCTCTATTGTGCCAGGTTGACAAATAGCTGCCTCAGTTACCACTAAGCAAGAAATCACTACCAACTACTACTACTACTATTTATTCTCTTCTTCCTACCCTTTGGCTCTAGTTATGTCAGTGAATCACCAATTCCTACTCTTCCTGGAATACTTAAGTATCTTGTGAAAGAGTTCCCTGGCATTCTACATAGTGTTGGAGATACAAAGAAAGACAAAAATATGACAATTCTTCTCATCTCCCTTCCTCCCCCCCAAAAAAATTACAAAGAAAAACACCAAATCATTCTTTCCCTCAAAACTCTTGGTCTAATGGAGGAGAAAACATGCAAACAATTAGATGCATACAAAATACAGATAATATAAATTCGACGTAATCTCATCCGAAAGGGATGAAAGGGAATAGGATTAGGAAGGGAGTTCTGGGAAAAGATGTTTTAAAGAAGATGGATTAGTACTGAATTTTGAAAGAAGTTGAAGAAGCCAGAAGATGAAAAAAAAGGATTCGTAGCATGAACATCGAATTCAAGTGGGTAAATGTATAGAGTACTTTTAAAGTGGTTCTTTGGAAGTTTTCTTTAATTTTCTAAAACAAACAAAAGCAAACAACAACATCTTCTTAATATTGATCAGCCATAGTTAACCCTGTTAACATTGGGGTGCCACATTGTTTCTCCCCTAAAAGTTGGACTTTTCAGCATTTACATGCTGTTCTCCCAAGTGATTATTCATTTCTAAGTGATTGGAGAAAATAAGAGCACATTCCAAGAGTTTTAGTCTAGGGTGTGCTTTAGAACCTCCTTTAGCTAGAAAAGATTAAGAGTTGTAGTAATTGGTGATTCCCCATTCAGGGGTAACCAAGGCAGTTGTTTGTCAAATTGATAATTTTTTTTTTTGAGAAACACATGCATGACATAATAATCTTCTAAGACTTAACAAAACAAATGAGTATTACCTATTTCTGGTTATTTTTGGAGCAACCGAACTTTTTTTTTTCTTTTCCTTTTTTTGGGGGGGGAGTGTTTGAAGATTATAGGTTTCATAGGCTTTTTATAGGAGGTAGAACTGAAGGGATCTTAAGGATCAACTAATAGTCTTCAGATTTGGAGTATATGTATAATTGTGATGACAAATTTTCATGCCTTTTTTATTCTGTTGTCACAATTGGCTAGTTATTATTAATTTGGTCATGTGTCACAGGAACATTTAAAGTGATGTAAATTTTTTTTTTTTTTTTGTAGCCACTGAACTATGAGGAAAATAAGAAGGTGATGCTGGAAATTGGTGCAACCAATGAAGCCCCATTTTCTAGAGATATACGGAGTATAAGCACAGCTGTGGTAACTGTAAATGTAATAGATCAGAATGAAGGTCCGGATTGCAGCCCAGCAGCACAAAGTGTTCGCATAAAGGAAGATGTATCTGTGGGGACAAGAGTTAATGGGTATAAAGCACAAGACACAGAAACCAGAAGAGGCAGTGGTATAAGGTACAAGTAACTGGTCATGTACATGTACAGTGTTCTGTCCTGCCTGAGTGAAGGCCAGAACTTAGTCAAACATTGAGGCTAGGGAAGGTTAATTCCTGATGAGGAGAGAGGCAGGATCTGAGTGAGTCAAGAGCCAAGAAAGTATAAAATAAAAAATAAATCCATGTCCTTATTAGGATTTTTTCAGACGACTGAATTTCTAGGTACTGTGATAAGTTGAAAAACTGGTTTTAGGAATCTTTGGGTTGGGAGGTTAGTACTGGATCAGGAAGCAACATATAGGGCATGTCATTAGAACTGACCATTTGTCTAACAGACAGCTGTCTCCCTTTTTAAGCCTTTTATAGAGCTGTGTGCATTCTCCACCCCTACCCATTGCTGATAAGAAAGCAGGATCACAGGCACAGGGTCAGCTTTGTTTTTTCTTTGCTCATCCTCTGAAAGAATGCTATGAGCTCAGACATCATTCTACCAGTCAGCATTCCTTTCCAAACTTTTTGCTATGGTTTGGGATGGCCTTGGGTGAAAAAGTCTTTACTTTTCCCCTATCTTGTACATTTTGTGGGCCAGTTCTCATGTCTTTTCTTCAGCTATGTACCATTGCCAGTCCATAAAATCCTGAAGGATGTCCTATATCCCATGTGAGGTAATGATCATCTGATTAATGTATTTTATGAACCTTTAATTAATTAACTATATAGTAGTCAAGGTCATGAATTCAATTCAAATGAACAAATATTTATTACACACCTACTATGTTTAAATCACAGTGTTAAACACTAAGGGTGCAAACATAGTCAAGAGGATCAGAAAATTTCTACCCTCAAAGAACTATTTTACTAATGAGGTGTGCTAGAGAAATTGTTGTAGATCAAAGGGTGATGGAAAGAGTAGAGTAATTAAAGCTAATAGGAACTTGATTGATATGGAGGGAGCCCTTTATTTCAGTTTTTATGACCTGATGGTATGGGGTTTGTAGGAAATATTTCCATAGTATATGATAGCATTCACCTTTTCATTTATATATAATTTTTTCCCCCTATAAGTGACTTTAACCTCCAATTTCTCTAGGAATTGCAGTGTTTAGGGTAGGAGGGGGGAACAATAATGGTGGTAATCATAGTTCTTATGGAAGTCTGTGTTCTGAATGATAAGTGGTGTTCAGATTCCAGAGTGGGTACTGGGGTGGAGCAATCATTCTAAGAGATAGTAAAAGTGGTACTGGAGATTTTTCCAGGATTCAATTCATGCTCCTCTTAAGTAAATTAAGGAATTAAAATATTAATTAAATTAGGGAAATTAAATTAAATTAGGGAAAGTGCAGTGAAGAATTCTTTTCAAGTGAGTCATGAAGGCATGTACGGTGAATGTGAGAGATACTATAATGAATTGTCTGAGGTGATGTGAAAAGGGAACAATATGGAGGGGAAAAAAAAAAAAAAGGCGGGTAGTTTTGGTTTTAACCAGAGTTCAGCACAAGGGAGAAAATGAGGTATCTTGTTAAAACTCAAGATAACAGCTTATATCTGGGGCCAAAGGCATGATATAATTTAATATTACCCTCATCTAGGATTGGAGGGAATTGGTAGGGATTACAGCAAGGTTCCTTCCCTATCCCTATACCCCCAGTTCCTTGGTCTGGGCGCATAATGATTTGATATTCTGGCTAACATGTCACAGTTGCAATTATCTAGGTTTGTTACAGTTTCAATCCCCTAAAATCATAGACAACCAGATAGAATGTTTTGAATGATACCTGTGGCCTGATGCTGAACTATCATGGAAAATAAAGGACTTTGCACATAAAGTTTCACTAGTCAGGACTATCCGGGTAGCAGTGGAGGCATAGAACCCTGTTGGATACTGAGAAATAGCCATCCTTAAGGTATGGCTTCTTTATGTCCAACCAGAAGTTAGATAACTAAGTCTGATTCCAAGCACTTTTCACTTCCTTCTGGCAGATGAACTCTAAGTGATTTGTTAAGGTTTAGTGGCTGTAGCCCATATAAGGCTCTAGTTGAGATTCAGCTTTTCAAGATAACATGTCTATCTTCACATTTCATGGTCCAAGAACATAGTGTCAGAGTGAAGGTGCTTCTCTTTAATAGAAATGCCCAATTGATCTGGACATTGATGGAACTATCAGGAGGTCTGAAATTGCTTTGGGTTGCCATGGCACAGTGGAGATAGAATGGTATTCTCAGAGTAAGGAAAACTTGAGTTCACATTCTTCCTCAAATACATCTTATCTGTGTGATCCCGAACAAATCATTTAACTTATTAGATTAGTATCTTCATCTGCAAAATTGTGGCAATAACAGTGTGTACCTTCCAAGGCTATTGAAAAGATCAAATGAGATAATTTATAAAGTGCTTAGTACAGTGCTGTCACAGAGTAATATGTAAATGTTAGCTATTATTATTATTTTTAAGAGTAGCAATCAAGATAGACCATGAATATCTCCTTGCATTAATAGAAGTTCTTTTCTGGCCTGCAGACGCTTAAGGACTTGGAAGCAAGTTGTCCCTACTGAAGCTATTCAGTCTGCTAGTTGGTAGTTTTAATTCTATGATAGTGAAGGGTATACTACTTCCTTTGAACTTCTAAAGGAATCTCAACACTTGTACAGGGTAAGATCAGATAGGGAGTAATTCAGCAGAAAACCTACTTTGCTAGTCAGGATACCCATAAAGTTCATCTTGGTTCTTTTTCTATGGACTCTTTAGGAGTAGAGGGCCATGAGCATTTTTTACTGGTCTAGAAGCCTTAGGAAATCTACTATCTGTTTAATGGAAGAATGTAAGGGAATTATAGGTGTTATGTAAATTTGACCCCACCCTATGTCTTAATTAAAATTTTATTTCTCTTTTTCCTTAACCAGTAGTAAATGTACCTCATAAAGTAGGGAATTTTTCTGATATTTGGGCCAAATTTTTTCACAGCTGTGGAATCTCTCAGATAGTAAACTAAGCAAGTAGCACTGCCATTGATGGTTTTAGATAGTCAGATGAAGTTGTGGTATTTCAGCCTGAGGAAGGCTGGCTATCATGTGCAGGGGATTAAGAAATAATTTGGGTAGAAGCACAATACTTCTCCAGAATAGAAGCTCTTTCACATGGAGAGTTAAACAAGTTTAAAAGAAAAGGCCAAACTTGGTTCCTACAAGATTTGTCCAGAGATCTCAAATCCCAGATCAGCATGTTGTGGATGTGAAGTTAATTAATTGTAGGGACAAAGAGTGGAACTTCAAAATCAGTTTTGGATGAGATGAAATAGAGGTTAGAAGAACTGATCACTTAGCTTGTCACAACATGTCTTCCCAAAATGTATCTTTTTTTTATGATGGCCCCTTTATTCCCTATCACTGCTCTTGTTGATACATTGGAGTACTTCCCAGGCTCATGTTCATCATACCTTCTCTTCATAGCTTCTATTTTCAATGTATTTGTAAAATGTAATAGGAAAACAATTTAATAACAACTTATATTTTGGAGTGCTTCACATTTTTGAATTAAAAAAAAGTTTTTGATTTCTTATTAACAGGTATAAGAAATTAAATGATCCCAAAGGATGGGTCACCATTGATGAAACTTCAGGGTCAATAATAACTTCCAAAAAACTGGACAGAGAGGCAGAGGCCATTAAAAATGGTGTATATAGCATTACAGTGCTTGCAACAGACAAAGGTGAGACATTTATAATATTGAAAAGGAATCCCTATAAAGCAATGCCATAACTCAGATATTCAAAGTGTATTTGAGTCTTAGTATTTGCTGCTTTTGATTATTAATTTCCAGTTGGGTTTGATATCTTTTATTATTCATTACTAATGGAACAATGTCTACTCTATGCCAGCCTTATTTATTGATAAAGTCAGAATCTTTTATTTATTATTTCCAATGTATACGCTGAATTTTATCTCTATTAAATATTCCACCTAAGATTTATATGATTATGATCTGTGTTTAAATTGTTTACTTTCTGGATTATTGTAGTTCTGTCATTTTCAGCCAAATCTGACTCTTTGTGATTCCATTTGGACTATTCTTTGCAAAGATATTGGAATGGCTTGCCATTTCCTTCTCTAGCTCATTTTACAAATGAGAAAACTGAGGCAAACAAGTAACTTGCCCAGAATCATATAGCTAGTAAGTGTCTGAGGTCAGATTTGAACTCGGGAAGATGAATTTTTGGTGCTCTATCCACTATGCCATCTAGCTGTTCTTCTTTTGAATTAGCTCAGGGAAATATATAATAAGATTCAAAATGTGTATTGAATTTCAATATGTATTATGTATCTATAGCAAGTATATATATCATATACAAAATAAACATATATACATATGTATACACACATAATATGTAGTGCATTATAATATTACAGTGTATGTACATATATGCATATACATGTGCACACATACCTAGACACACATATATGTCTAATATTACTAGGTAGCTATTTATTGTGTTTTAAGGTTACTTTCTCTCTTCTGCTGGCAAGTGTTGAGGGAATGCATATGTTATCATCATTAATCTAAGATTATTTTAAAATAAGAAATTTTTTCTCATTTGTGGTCATAGTCAAGCTCCTACATTTTATTAATGAAATTGAAGCCCAGAGGCCTAGACATTCAATGATTCATAATTTTGAATACTGTAAGCTGTGAAAATCTACTGTGGTACTTGTATGCAAGGAAGGAGAGTTGGTGGTGTTTGTATGGAGGAAGGATTCATTTGAATGGAAAGCAAGGATTCTGAAAATGATGAAGTAATTCAATATCTAATATAAGTGGAGTTGATTTTATTTTCATTAATGCAGTGAAAACATTTCATGATTTGGAAAAGCAAACCATCATTTGATTCCCTTTTTTAGCTTTTGTTTTCTAATATAAATATACAATCCATATTTTTCCTTCTAAAAATTATTACCCTCCTCCCAAGTAAAACATTTTATCTGTGGATAATAAGATTATTTGAAAACAAATTCTAGACAAATGAAGTTATTCAAAAACAAACACTATATAAATAATTATATTTGATAAAGATAAATAATCAAAATATGAATTGTATTAAAATTTTAGATTTTAGTGTTCCTCATACTGGTTAATAGAAGCAGAGGAGAAGTTAAATTGTGCAGTGGTATTTAGTCAGGGAATACTTTAATAAGCACAGAAAATCTATGGACTTGGATGTTTACATAAGCTAC
Organism: Myrmecobius fasciatus; assembly: GCA_023553655.1. Taxonomy (NCBI): domain Eukaryota; kingdom Metazoa; phylum Chordata; class Mammalia; order Dasyuromorphia; family Myrmecobiidae; genus Myrmecobius; species Myrmecobius fasciatus. The sequence continues at coordinate 365,449 of JAJPUD010000328.1, forward strand.
TTGAATGAACAAATTAATGAACCAATGACAAAGAATTCTTTTTTTTATATTAAAGCTTTTTATTTGCATAACATATGTATGGCTAGTTCCTCAACATTGATCTTTTTTTTTTTAATTTTATTTTATTTGCAAAACATATGTATGGGTAATTCTTCAACATTAATCCTTACATAGCTTTCTCTTACAGATTTTTTCCCCCAGCTCCCCACCCCTCCTTTAGATGGCAGGATATCCACTACATGTTAATTATGTTAAAATACTTGGCAAATCGAATATGTGTATACATATTTCCAAACTTATCATTGTTGTGCAAGAAAAATCGTATCTACACAAAAGATATATCAGATAAAGGAAACACAATGGAAGCAAACATCAATCAGGAGTATGAGAATGTTATGTTGTGGTCCACATTTCACATCCCTCTCTCTGGGTGTATATGGCTCTCTTCACTGAACAATTGGAACTGGTTTGAAGCATTTCATTGTTGAAGAGAGCCATGTCCATCAGAATTGATCGTCATATAGTATTGTTGTTGCTGTGTATAATGATCTCCTGGTTCTGCTCATTTTACTCAGCATCAGTTCATGCAAGTCTCTCCAGGCCTCTCTGAAATCGCAATGACAAAGAATTCAAATTGAAGAAGACATTTCATACTCTCAAGAAGGTCACGTTATAATATAGTGCTAAGACTTATAGTTCCAAGTCAGATGAAAAAGTCACATGCTTATTAAAGTACAGTAGCAAAGCAGATGGTAATGCGTCTTCTCTATTGTCATCTCCATCAATAAAACTATGCCTGTTTCTAATAATAAACTATTTGCAAGGGCCAAGGACTTGGTGGTAAAAACTTTCAATTTTGAGTCTTTAGGGACTATAATGGCTGAGGAGAAAGGGGCACTCCTGCAAAGCCTGGTTGCTTCTCCTCAAAGGTTGTTCCTATCACAGCTGCAGAATCGAGACTAGGAATAGGATTGGTAGTTTATAGGGGTCCTGATATTCTCAGGGCTTTTGGGCTCAGGGTAGTACTAGGCTGTTTCTACTATGCAGCTAAGAGAAGGTGATGGCAATAGTGGCTTGATCTATCTAGTATATAATCCCCCCCAAAATGTTTCCTTCATCATAGTTGATTTTGTGATATATATGTGTGTATGTGTGTGTGTGTGTGTGTGTGTGTGTGTGTATTTGCAGTGATGACATTTCATGGATTAAGATATCTGATCCAATTGTCATTACCTTGCCTCATTACTCTGTCACACACTAGTGACACCACATACTGCAAAAAAATATCAAATGTATATGTCCTTAAATATATATGAAATTTATAGATATGACTTGAAGAGGCAATTTAGAAGTGATATGATTCAACTTCCTCATTTTATAGACAAGAATATTGAAGACAAGAGATTACTTACATTAGACAAGTGGCAGGTCTGGGGCCCTACATTATTTATGCTACACTACCTCTTCAATTAATGTTTTAAAGAACAATTTCATTGACTCTTATTTGATCCTTCCATCACCACTACCATCCTATAACTCTTATACCTTTTGTAGCTAAACTCTTTGAAAAGTCAACAGCATGCAGGTTCTGCTTGCTTTACTTCTCTACCTGTTCCAATTCATCCTCCATTTAGTCACTAAAGTGATTTTCCTAAAACACTGGTGCAATCCTATTATCTTCTATTCAACAAACTTTTGCCTATCAATTCCTGAATCAAATACAAAATGTTTTGCTTAATGTTTAAAGCCATTCATAAATTAACTCCCTTTTTGCCTTTTTAATATTTTTATACTTTTCTCCCTGTCACATATTCTTTGATCGAGTAACATTGAACTTCTTGTTATACAAATATGACGTCTTTCAGTTCTGGTTATTTTCTCTGTCTTCTTATTCCAATTTGCCTAACTGACTTCCCTGTTTTTTTTTTTTAAGTCTAGGAAACCTTTCCCAACTCCTTTTTAATTATGATATTTTTCCCTCTCTTAATTGTTTTCGATTTATCCTGAATATAGCTTGCTTTGTATATATTTGTTTCCATATTGTCTCCCTTATTAGAATATACATTCTCTGAGAGTAGGGACTGTCTTTTGCCTCTTTTTGTATCCCCAGTGCTTAGCACAATGCCTTGAACATAGAAGATGTTTAATAAGTCACTTCTTTTGAAAATGAAAACAAGAATATTTTTAGCTTAAAAAAGTTTTCTTCTTTCTAATAAGCTGTATTTTAAAAACTTATAGTGCTTTTTCTCCCTATATATTTGACCAACAAACAAAGTTGCCAAGGATATTTCTTTTTTGATATAGTGTATGCTTTTCAGATAAAAAGGTAGTGAAAAGATTGTGATCTACTATTCTATGTAATGCTTTTCACTTAATTGTTTAGTGGCTGGTTTCATAACAGATTCTTAATCTTTTTGTGTGTCAAATTTCCTTTGCTAATATAATGAAGCTTATGGCTCTCTTCATAGAATAGTGTTTTTAAAGGCACAAAATAAAATACAAAGGATTACAAAGAAAACCAATGGTTAGTGAAAATAATGATGCAATTTTTTTCTGATCCAAGTCCAACCTTCCTCCCCATACCTTGAAATATACCTGTGGTTCCATAGCCCCTGGTTAAGAAACATCTTGTTAAAATGTTCCTTCTCATGATTATGGATGAAAAATGTAGTTAACTATAGACTCAAAATGAAAAGACTGCTAATATTTCTTACCAGATATTCCATTAATTCGTTGAATAAGGATTGCAAGTGGGTAGGAACCAGTCCTGTGACTTCATCTATATAATAAACTTCAGGGTGGGGAAACACCCTTTTCAAACTTGTTATCTAGAGAAAATAAAAGAACATCACAGTTTAAGTAGACATTTTCCCATATTTAAAAGTCTTGATAATAATGTATATCATATCATGTTTTACAGTTAACCATCCCATAATGTTTTATATTTCATAAATCATTTTACATGTATCTTATTAAAAGAGATAAAAGGAAATAAGGAGACATAACTCTAAATGATTTATTATTTCCAAAGCTATGACTTCAGTATAGAAGCTATACCATTTTCTCTTTTTTTCCTCCCCTGCTGCTATCCCTGACATTATTTAAAACTGATCCTGAGCTTTTATATTATGCTTCTTCATTCTTGTGCAATAGATTAATAATACATATTTGTGTAATACTTTTTTTATACTGTATCTGGAAGCACTCTTTCAATTTTTAATTCTTAGCTACCACAGAAAGAACTACAAAAAATATTTTTGAACAAGTAAATCCTTCCCTCTCCTTTTAAAAAATCTCTTTGGGATACAAACCAGTGCTATTGCTGGATCAAACAGTATACACAGTTTTATAGGCCTTTGGGTGTAGTTCCAAATTGTTTCCCAGAATGACTGGATTAGTTCACAACTCTGTCATCAATGCATTAGTGACCCAGTTTTCCCATATCATCTTCAACATTTATCTTTTTTCTTTTCTGTGTAATCTGAAAGATGAGGTGGTACCTCAGAGGTGTTTTAATTTGTGTTTCTCTAATTAATGCTGGCTTAGAATATTTTTTTATATGACTATAGAGAGTTTTGATTTCTTTGTCTAAAAACTGCCTGTTCATATCTTTTGACTATCAATTGGACAATGACTTGTATTCTTATAAATTTGACTCAATTTCTCTACCTATTTGAGAAATAAGGTCTTTATCAGAGATACTTGACATAAATTTTTCTCCCTGGTTTTCTGGATTCTTTCTAATTTTGATTGCATCAGTTCTACTTGTACAAAAACTTTCGGGTCAGCTAGGTGGCGCAGTGGATAGAGCACCAGCCCTGAAGTCAGGAGGACCTGAGTTCAAATCTGGTCTCACACACTTAACATTCCCAGCTGTGTGGCCCTGGGCAAGTCACTTAACCCCAATTGCCTCATAAAAAAGCCAAACAAACAAAAAAAAAAAACTTTGAAGTTTTATATAATCAAAATGATTCATTTTACATTTTGTAAATTCTCTTTTTATCTTGTTTGTTTCCAAATTTTTCCCTTATCCTGATCTCATAGGAAAACTATTCCATGCTCTCCTAATTTGCTCATAATATCATTCTTTATGTCTAAATCATCTACCCATTTTGACTTTCTCTCAGTATATGATATGAGATGTTGATCTATTCCAGGTTTTGGTCATGTTGTTTTCCAGTTTTCCCAGAACTTTTTGGCAGATAATGAATTTTTGTCCCAATGGCTCTTTGAGTTTATTAGATTACTATGGTTATTTACTATTGTGTATTGTGTACTTAATCTATTCCACTGATCCATCTCTCTCTTTCTTAGCTAGTAAAAATAGTACTAGTGTGCTTTGATAACTACCACTTTAATGTTACCACCTAATACAGTTGAGATCTGGTATTGTTAGGCCACCTTCCTTCACATTTTCCCTCCATTAATTCCCTTAATATTTTTGAACTTTTGTTCTTCCAGATAAATTTTCTTTTTTTTTTTTTTGAGATCTATCAAATAATTCTTTGGTTATTTGATTGATATAGTACTGAATAAGTAATTTATCTAGATAGAATTGTTATTTTTATTATATTGTCTTGGCCTACCCTTGAACAATTAATATTTTCCCCCTAAAATGTAGATCTGACTTTATTTGTACAAAAAGTGTTTTATAGTTATGTATATGTTATTTTTGGGTTTGTTCCATTATTTCCTCTTTTTCTTTTCTTATTGCTATAGCTAGCATTTTTAGTACAATATTGAATAATAATAAGCAACAATGATAATGGGTATCCTTGCTTCACCCCTGATTTTATTAAGAAAGCTTGTAGCTTATTCCTATTACAAGTAATGCTCGCCAATGAATTTAGATAAATATTACTTATCATTTTAAGATAAGTTCCATTCATTCTTATGTTCATTTGTGGTTTTAATAAGAATGGGTGTTGTATTTTGTAAAAGGCTTTTTTCTTCATTTATTGAGCTAATCTTACGATTTCTGTTGGCATTTTTATTGATATGGTCAATTATGCTGATAATTTTTTTTAATATTGAACAGCCCTGTATTCCTGATAATCCCATCTAGTTATAGTGTATGATCTTCATGATGCATTGCTACAATTCCTTACTAATTTCCTTCACTACTTTTAACAGAAAGTAACTACTCCAAAGATAAAAGTTAAAATGGTTTAGGATAGTGGTCATCTCAAGTGATATATTTTAAAATTTATGTGACTAGTGTGTATATTGTATTATTATCTAAGTCTTTGTTTTGTAGAGATGCAAAAAACTGCATAATATAAAATTGAGTGTGAGAATAAGGGAGGGAAACAAGCTCCCAGATGGGTAAATGGTTTAAGATTCTAGGTGTTTGGGGTTTAAAAAATGGAATCTAATTGATTACCATTAAGAATAAAAGAGTAAAAACCATTTTGAAAATTTCTTCCAATTTTCCTAGATGGTAAAACATGTACTGGCACCCTTGCAATTATCCTTGAAGATGTGAATGACAATGCTCCAGTCATCCTTCAAGAGAATACAGTACTTTGCAAACCAAAGATGGGACATATGACAATTGTTGCTGTCGATCCTGATGATCCAATGAATGGACCTCCATTTGATTTCAAATTAGGACTTGGTTCTCCTGATATCCAGAAAATATGGACAGTCACCAGGTTGAATGGTACATGGTCTACATCTCAATTTCACACTTACTAGAAGCCCACTATGTGCTAAGAAACTGGTTAGAAAGATGGGTACAACACAGACTCTGCTCTCACAGAACATACAGAAGGAGGGCAATAGCTTTAGGTTTAGCATGACTGGGAAGGACTTCCTACAGAAAGTGGGATTTAAGTTGTCTTTTGGGAATCCAAGAAAGTTAATTACTAGAGGACTGATAGGAAGCAGTGTTCCAAGCATAAGATGGTGTGAAGACAAGGGAACCAAAGATGGAGTATCATATATCCAAAACAGCAAATAAGCTTATATAGCTGGATCTTCGAATAGGTAGGGAGGAATAAAGTGTAAGAAGAATGGAAAGGTAGAAAAGCCCTTGGTTTATATCAATCTATCTCCAAAATCATTATCAGTAATACAGAGTTAAACAATGTTTCTGATGGTTTGTTTTCTAGTTATACAAAATATCAAAAAGCTGCATCATGGAAACCTGTGGATCTTTTAGCTATACATAATGAATAAATGAATTTCTTGATAACAATTAATGATAACAAACATTTGATGTTATGTTCTCTAATGGCTTAAAACCAGAGTTTCAATATCACAAATAGCCCTGCTGTTATTAATTATTTCTATATATCAAAATGCACACATACATGTGTGTATGTGTACATGTATTCTTCTTATAAGAATGAAGTCTTAAACAATTAAGCTCTGAAATATAGTCACTTTTCTAGTATTAAATAATCTAAAAAAGTAAAGTATGTTTGCCCTAAACATAATAGCAATTTGCACAATTTTTGGTGGCAAACTTTCAAAGAATGAATAGTACCCAGTATTTTAGTTAATTTCTCTAAACATATTCTGTAAACTGATTGTTCTAATTAATACTGGTGAAATGTTGGCATTTGGGGCTTAGTAGATTTTCACAGAAGCTAGATGTATAGGTGAAGATAATTAGATTTAAGAATTTTAAGCAGTTGTGGAAATTTCACACTTACTAGAAGCCTACTATGTGCTAAGAAACTATGGTTAGAAAGATGGATACAACACAGACTCTGCTCTCACAGAACATACAGAAGGAGGGCAATAGCTCTGGGTTTAGCATGACTGGTACCCTTCTTCTGCTTAGAAACATTCAATGGTTCACAATTGCCTACTCAGTAATGACTAAATTCTTTAGTGCTGTATGGTAGACATTCTCATGTAGGTCCAATCCACCCTTTTAGATTTATTTTAGATAATCCTTTCACATAATCTCTCCTGGCAAATCTCATGAATCATTAATTCCTTATTTTATCCTCTCATTTTCTACCTCCACTCAATATCATTCAAATTCTCTATGCCTCACATATACTTCTCTAACTCCACTTCCCCATCTTTTATGTCTACATATTGAAAAACTACATATCTTTAGTAGCCCCACTCATTTACCATTTCCTCCATGGGATTTTTTGTGTGACCTAGTATTGGTCAGAAATGCCTTGAATTTCTCCCAAAGTTTATTTGAATCTTTCATATGTACTTAGCATACTTTATTTTGCATTATTTTTATTTTTGATTTTGTTTCATTTCTTTTTTTTGGAGTATAAATCCCCCGAAGGCAAATATGCTTTTTTCTTCTATATACCTCATTGCTTAGGAAAAATGACTTATACAGTTTAGACACTGAATAAAAGTTATTGAATAATGACACATAGCTCAACAGGAGTGAGATCATTATAGTCAAGTATGATGAAAACCATAGAGATAAAATGATGAGCGACAGTGAATTTAACTTAGAGTTGATAATACTTGCTTTTTAATTTTCTTTCAGATACATCTGCACATCTTTCATATCAGAATAATGCTCAATTTGGAAAATATGCCATACCTATTACTGTGAGTGACAGACATGGAATGTCTTCAACAAAGATGATGCGTGTTAATCTCTGTGATTGTGTTCATCCAGAACAATGTGAATCTGAGAAATCAGTATATCCAGACACAAGATTGGGCACATGGGCTATCCTTGCAATATTATTGGGCATAGCATTACTATTTTGTAAGTCTTTTTGTTTTGTTTAATATAATAATGATGCTGGTTAGACTAGATGGTCCTTCAGGTTCCTACCAACCCAGAGATCTTGTGATAATGTTATGCTATCTAAATATAAGGCTCTTCCTTTTATAAATTATCTTCCTCACAGCAATCTTATGAGGGAGATAGCATATCATAAGTGTTGTCATCATTTTTATTAGTGATAAATCTGGGCCACATAGAAATGGTGATTTTCTAAAGTCAGGCTGCTAGCAGGTGGTGGAGCTAAGGATTGAATCCAAGGCTGCTTATTATAAGGCTTCTCTTTCTACTGAAAGAGAATTTCTACTTTAATTGATTTTTTTTTATTAATGTTTAGGAACCAGTGTGAAAATCACCATTGCATTTAAAACCCTCAAAAATGTTATCACCTTAGCCTTACTTGAGTTCCATACATATGAATACACACACATATGCTTAAATATAATTTGTGTGGTTTTTTTTGTTTCATTGGCTGTTTTAGCCCAAAAATTTATCAATAAATGGTTAGCTTACTCTTGATGATAAGCTGCTTCTTACTTAGCTAAGCTGGTCTTCAGAATACAGAACTCAGACAATTGTCAGATCTCTATTTGAAGACTCTTCAGAATAGTAGAATCTTTTAGAGTTTAGTTATCAATTCTCCTATTCTTTGAGAACCTAATCTTACCTTGTACTAGCATCAGAAGTGGACTATATGAAAAGGCAATTATAGATTTCTCTTAATATGTGAGTATACACACATACATACATACATGCACACATACACACACAGAGTATGATTAAAATCAGTGCATTTTTATGCTATTAAAGCTTAAAAATGCATTAAGACTTTAGAGATACCATGTATTAATAGAAATGTGTAATTTTATCCTCTGTATTGTATAGCCATATACAAATTTAACATAAAATTTACATCTTTAGCAGTGGAGAAATGATGCAGTCCTTTTAAAATAGTATTTTATTTTCCCAAATATATGTAAAGATAAATTTCAATATTTATTTTTGTAAAACTTTGTGTTCCAAATTTTTCTTCCTCTTTCCCTTCATTTCCCCTCTCCCAAGACAGCAAGCAACATGATATAAATTAAATATGTATAATTCTTTTAAACATATTTCCATACTTTCCATGTTGTGCAGGAAAATTTAAATAAAAAAGAAAAAAAAAACATGAGAAAGGAAAAAAAACCACCAAGCAAACAAACAATAACAACAAAAAAGATATAAATACTATGCTTTACTCCATATTCAGTTTCCATAGTTCTCTCTTTGGATGCAGATAGCATTTTCCAAACCAAATCTACTGGAATTACCTTGAATAACTGCATTGTTGAAAAGAGCCAAGTTCATTACAGTTGATCATCACATAATCTTGTTGTTATTTTGTATATTGCTCTCTTGGTTATACTCACTTCACTCAGCATAAGTTCAAATAAGCCTTTCCAGGCTTTTCTGAAATCAGTCTGGATATAATGTTTTTAATCAACATACTGATCAAGAACATTTGTTCACGACAGAATTGTCTTTCTTTGTCTTGTATTCATAGGAACAATTTAATCATGTTGTATTCAGCAGGATATTTAGGGGGTCGGGGGAGGAATCTTCTCTCTAAATAGACATTGTGAATTGCATAAATTTTATCTGCTGCCCAGAGGTTAAATTTTTTTCTTGTGGAGGTTCTATTAGATTCTAGTTCTATTAGAGCACAGTTAAATTCATGTATATACACATTGGACTACTGATTTTGACCTAAGTTGACTCAATTGGAGTGCCAAAAGAGACTACTTAAAGCACATGATATTCTTCAAATGTTTCTATTTAATTCATAAGTAGAAAAGAATATTGATCCAAAGATCTAAAATAATTAGCTGAGCAAATAATCATTTTACATACCATGTTTTTCTTGTTCTGCATAATAAGCTCAAATGATTCTCTTCCTCATGTAGGTGTTTTATTCACATTAGTCTGTGGAATTTGGAGTCCCTCAAAAGTAAAAAAAACATTTCCTGATGATATGGCTCAGCAAAATTTAATTATATCAAACACAGAAGCTCCTGGAGATGACAGAGTGGTAAGTAATGTGTTTTTAAGAACAAATCCTTAATCATGAATGAGTTTTTCTTTTATTTTTTTATTATGTGAAGCTTTGCTTCTTCACATAAAATAATTTTGATGTTAGTAAAAAAAATTAATAGCATCAGGTTCTTTGTCAGATAACTCTTGGATATTCAGAAGGCATTTGTTGATGACAGCATTAAATTTTGACATAATTGCAATATTTTAGGAATATTATCCGTTAGTTTTGTATTGCAATCAATCAATATACATTTATATATTCTATGGGGTAGGTCCTCAGATACAAAGAAAAGTATGAAAATAGTTTTTGCTTTTGAGGAACTTACCATGTAGCTAAAGAAACCAGCATATAAATATATAGATATATAAAACAAGAGCTCAATTTTCCCTGAAAATCCTTTCTGCTCTAGAATGAATGAAATAGATTAGGGGCTTTAAAACTAGAACAAAACAATATTGTTTTTTATTTATAATTTTATTTTTAATGCCTAGTAGTGGTTTTGGTCAAAGGGTATTTGTGGTTTTATAGCCCTTGGGAATGGTTTCACATTGCTTTCTAGAATGATTAAATTAGTGTTTAACTTTACCAACAGCATATAACACATTAGTGTTTTAAATTTCTCACATTCTCTCCAACATTTGCCATTTTCCTTTTCTGTTATATTATCCAATGTTAAGAGTTATATTATCCAATGTAACTCAGTTGTTTAAATTTGCATTTCTCTAATCAGTAGTGATTTAAAAGATTTTTTTTTCATATTGCTATAGATAGCTTTGATAACTTTATCTGAAAAATGCTTGTTCATATCCTTTGACCATTTATCATTTGAGGGATGCTCTTGTTCCTATAAATTTAAATTAGTTTTCTATAAATTTAAAAATAAGATCTTTATCAGAGAAACTTACTGTAGCTTTTTTTTCCACAGTAAGGATTACCAACTGTGTATTTCCTTCCAACCTATTCCCCCCTATCTATCCTACTCTTTCTCTCTCTTTCCTTTCACCTTGTCAAAAAGTGTTTTGCTTCCAACTTTTACCTACTCCAATCTTCCCTCCTTTCTGTTGGTGGCCTGCCCTCCCACCCCCCAATTTTCTCTTATTCCCTTCCCCTACTACCTTCCTTTATGGTAAGAGATTTCACTCGCCTAAGTGTATATGTTATTACCTCTGAGTCATTTCAGGTAAGAGTATTGTTCATAAGCTTCCCTCCTCCCTTTTCCCATCTTTCCTTCTACTGTAAAAATTTCTTTTAGGCCTCTTTTATGCCAGATAATTCAATCCATTCTACCTCTCCCTTTCACTTTTGCTTAATGCATTCTTCTTTCTTACCCCTTAATTTAATTTATTATTTTTTAAAGATAATCATACTATCATATTTAATTGATGCCTCGGCTTTCTGTTTATGTATAATCTCAACTTCCTAATAATGAGAAAGGTTTTAGAAGTTACAACTATCATTTACAAGAATGTAAAGTTTAACATTATTGAATCCCTTACAATTTCTCTTTTCTATTGGCCTTTTTAAGCTTCTTTTGAATCTTATGTTTCAAAGTAAAATTTTCTATTCAGTTCGGTCTTTTTATTAGGAATGTTTAAAAGTCCTATGTTTCAGTGAATATCCACTTTCCCCCTGAAAGATTACATTCACTTTTGTTGGATAGGTGATTCTTGGTTGTAATCCTAGTTCTTTTGCTGTCTGGAATATTATATTCCAAACTCTCTCTCTAATCCTTTAATGTAGAAACTGCTAAAACTTGTGTCATCCTGACTGTGGCTCCATGATATCTGAATTGTTTCTTTTTGACAACTTGCAGTATTTTTCTCCTCAGCCTGGAAGCTGTTGAATTTGGCTATAATATTCCTGAGAGTTTTTATTTTGAGATCTCTTTCAGGAGAAGATTGGTAGAGTCTTTTAATTTCTATTTTCCCCTCTGGTTCTAGAATATCAGGACAAATTTCCTTGATTATTTCTTGAAAGATGATATCTAGGCTTTTTTTGATTATGGCTTACAAGTAATCCAAGAATTTTAAAATTATCTATCTTGGATCTATTTTACAGGTCACTTTTTCCCATGAGATAATTTCACATTTGCTTCTATTTTTTCCCCCATCCTTTTGATTTTGCTTTATTGTTTCTTGATGTCTCATAAAGTCATTAGCTTCCACTTGCCCAGTTCTAATTTTTAGGCCATTATTTTCTTCAGTGAGCTTCTGTATTTCCTTTTCCATTTGACCAATTTTGCTTTTCAAGTCATTCTTCTCTTCATTGGATTTTTGTGACTTTTTTTTTTTTTTTTTACCATTTGATCTATTCTGCTTTTTGAAGTTTTGCTTTCTTCAGCATTTTTTTGTGCTTCCTTTACCAAGCTGTTGACTTTGTTGTTGTTGTTGTTTTCTTGCATCATTCTCATTTCTCTTCCCAATTTTTCATCTACCTTGATTTTTAAAATACTTTTTTGAGCTCTTCCATAGCCTAGAGTTATTTCATATTTTTCTTTGAGGCTTTGGATGTAGAAATTTGTACTTTGTTGTTTTCTTCTGAGTTTCTGTTTTGATTTTTCCTGTCACCATAGTAACTTTCTATAGTCAGAATCTTTCTCTGATTTTTGATCCTTTCTGGTCTATTTCTTGACTTTTAACTTTATGCAAAACTGAGACTCTGCTTCTGGACTGAATAGAGCACTGGTCCGAACTTGAGGTTTTTTTGTGCAGTTGTTTTTAGAGGTAATTCTGGGGATCTATGAGTTTTTACTTCTTTCAAGATGGTATGATCTAGGTTACTACTGTCTTGTATTATGCACTAGTTTATTAGCAACCACAAGCACTCCTTTTTATTCTGGAACTGTGATCAGAGTCCCAGCCCTCTTGTGACCACAAGCTCTGGTGTGCTAGTGCTCCTTTTTCCCTGAGACTGAGATCCAGGATTGTGACCCAGATCTAAGTATGGGTTATGCAACAGAATCCTGCCCCGAGTGTGAGCAAAGAGACCCTGTAATCTTCTTTCTACCAATTGTCTGACTCTTAGCTTTTATGGCCTGAGAGTTCAGTAAACTACCCCTGATGGTCACCTCCATGGCCTGCTTCTGGTTTGCTGGAGCCTGTTATGTATGTACTTCTTGGCAGCACAGATCATTTTTTATTGTATTTATTGTATCCCTAGTTTTTACTATAATATGTTTAATGTTTATTGAAATGATACCAAAGATAGACCTGCTTTACAATAAATTTCATTCCATAACAAATATCAGTGGACAAATAGCAAAGTTAAATTGCCTAAATATTATTGAAAATGAATATATATTTTTTACGCTTTGCATCCCTTGATCACATCACATAAATGGTTTTATTTTCCTTCAGTGCTCCACAAATGGATTTGCTACACAGATGCTGAATGGAAATGGCCAAAGTATTTGTGGGACATTAGGATCAGGAATTAAAAATGGGGGACATGAACGCTTTGAAATGGTGAAAGGAGGACATCAGACATTGGAATCCTGTCGAGGAGGACATCAAACTCTGGAATCCTGTCGAGGAGGACATCAAACCCTGGAATCCTGTCGAGGAGGACATCAAACCCTGGAATCCTGTCAAGGAGGACATCAAACCCTGGAATCCTGTCGAGGAGGACATCAAACTCTGGAATCCTGTCGAGGAGGACATCACATTGTGGATTCATGCAGGAATGGAGGACATGTTGAAGTTGATACTTGCAGATATACATATTCAGAGTGGCACAATTATACTCAACCACATCTTGGCGAAGTAAGTTTTCTGGGCAGTCTCTAGGCTATAGTATTTGTATTAGAATTTTTGAGAATATATATTGTATGTATATATAGATATCAATATATAGATACAGATTTACCTCCATATTATATGTTTATATTTGCCTACACACACACACACATATATATATGTATATATGTATCTATATCTGTGTATCCCTTTCCTTCCTGATATGTATATCTTTTTTTTTTTTTTTTTTGCTGAGGCAATTGGGGTTAAGTGACTTGCCCAGGGTCACACAGCTAGGGAATGTTAAGTGTCTGAGACCAGATTTGAACTCAGGTCTTCCTGACTTCAGGGCTGGTGCTCTATCCACTGCGCCACCTAGCTGTCCCCCTGATATGTATATCTTGATAACTATATCAATATCAACATACACACATATTATATATATGTTATATGTGGACATACACACACATATATATGTAATTTTATGTGCAAATATGTACTGAATAGTAGATTTGTAATAATAGATTAAACAAAACTTATATTTTTTTGAAACAATTATTGCATATTTTCAGTGTATTCTTATTTGATTATGTATCAGGAACAGATTTTATTTTATCAATTAGATTTCACTTAATTTATAACTTTTCACTACCATTAGCATATCTAATGCCACCCATTAAAATTCTTTTAGATCATTTGAATTTCACTGTACAAATTCACTTAATAACACAAAATTAAGAAAAAACATACTTCAATTTCACAAACTCCTTAAGTTGTTCCTTGTTCAATATATTGTACTTGGAAACTTATTCTTTGGAAAAGCTTCTGCTGACTGGGTAGGAGAATGGCACTTTCCAATAAAAGTTGTGCAAACTGGTACCAATTAGGGACAATAAAATTTGGTAGACAAAGAACAGGAGGATTGACACAGAGATATATCCTTGACTTCTTTTGAAATGTCTAACTTTGAAATGAACTACATTTTGTGTTTTCTATATAATTTTATTGATTCATTTGAACTATGTGGAAAAATATTTCCCATTGTTGCTATTATTTAGAGGAACTTGATTTTGATTTACAAAAATATAGTTCTAAATTGCTTATCAACTATATTGAACCCAAACTGTGAAGATCTGGGTCCTAGTTCTACCTCCTTTTCTTGAACAAGTATTGCTTTTAGTTGTAACTTCCTGGTGGAAACAGGATTATAAAGAACATATGTGTGCACAACCTTCTAACTGCATGATTTTTATAGATCTGCTAAATGTTGATTTTATAGTATGCTTATGATACAGGCCAATCTTGTACATTTTTTGTGTGTAGGAATCCATTAGAGGACACACTCTGGTTAAAAATTAAGCAATCAAAGGTAAATAAAAATAATTTTACATTAATCTATTTAGGTGCCTCTTTTAAAATAATAAAATGTGTTTTCTTACTTTGTAGAAGTTGCATCTCTGCAATCAGAATGAAGACAACACCAATGCTCAAGACTATGTTCTATCATATAACTATGAAGGAAGAGGCTCCACGGCTGGTTCTGTAGGGTGTTGCAGTGAACGCCATGATGAAGAAGGGTTTGAATTTTTAGATCAACTGGAACCCAAATTTGCTACATTAGCACAAACTTGCATGAAGAGATAAGTGTGTTGATAATAGTTCTTTACCTTTTTTCACATAGTTTGGAGGAAATTAGAAAAATTAAATTTGATGACTATTTTGAGGGTGAATTTTTCTTCATTTTGAAGGGAGAATGTATTTACCCTCACACAATTTTTTTCCTTCAAATCTATTTACCTCTTCCAAGAGCACAATACAAGACAAAATTAAATCAATTTTCTTTATTTGGAGGGCTAAATAGATAAATGACTATTTCTAAGCCTCCATTATAAGAATTAAAAGTTCTGTATTCATTCATATATTTCTTCCTCCCTCTTTCCCTCATCCTAAAAAAAATATATATTTTGCTATTAAAATTTTGGTGATGGTGTATACTAAGTGATTTCCATTCCAACAATCTTATAGACTGCAATAACTTCAAACTAAATATAAGACAATACTTGAAACTTTTGTTAGGTCAGTGTTAGTGCCTTGATCATATGGCATGATGAGAGGGACTGGACAGAAAGGAAGGAAGGAAGAAAGGAGAGGGAGAGAGAAGAAGGGGAAGAGGAGAGAAGAGGGATGGAGATAGAGGGAGAGAGATTTTTATATTCATTATCTAAAAACAATGATAATTTTTTTTAAAAAAGTAGCTCTTTATTAAACTAACTGAATATAATACTGACTTGATTCAGAGAACCTGGACTCAAATTCTGTCTTTGATGCTTATTATTTGTGTGATCTCCAGTAAGTTTCTTAATATTCCTTTGCCTCAGTTTTCTCATCTGAAAAATCAGGGGCCCAGCACCTTATCTATAATCTTAAATTAAATATATAGAACTACTTTATTTTTCTTTATTCTCTCTGTGAACTAGAGCCCTTATTAATTTTTCTAAGTTGATTGTTCCCTTCCAGTCATTGACAGAAATAAGAATGACCTTTCAGTACTAAAACTGCAAGATCAACAACATAATTTTCTCTTTGAAGAGGAAGATAACATTATTTGCTTCTGATTGGGCATTCTCTTTTCAACACAAACTTGAATCTCTAATAATGTATAGTACTACAGTGTGTTAACCTCTTATTACTTATGAACAATGATATAGACAATAAGTTTTAATAGTATTTAATTTTCTACAGTTCCCTTGAAACTTGCATAAAATGGCTAATACTTTTTTTAGAGTTGTGATTTTACACCTGAACTTTGTAAGCCATAAGCAGTGAAGACTGAGTACATATAGAATGTTTTGTGTTAAAATCAGAGCAGAATAACAATCAATATTTTTGATATAATCATTTTTTTCATGGCTATTAGTTATAATGGATAAAGAAGTACTTTTACATGGCCAAACTAAGTTTTTGGCAATTCCCAAAATAGTTGGACTATGAACATTGTGTAAACAGGGATGAGAAAACTTTTTTTCTGCCAAGGGCCATTTGGATATTCATGGCATCATTTGCTGGCCATACAAAATTATCAACTTATAGAACTCAAGCAGCAGAAGGTTATTGTATCTAGATTTTAGCTCATTATCTCCTGTAGTTGTCTAAGGAAATAATTTCTTGGGCCTCATATGGCCTGCGGACTGGATGTTCCCAGCTCTTGCAGAAGTGTAGAGATCAAGCTACTTCATTTCCCCCCTAAGTTTATGAATTATAAGATATATAATGGATCTCAGGACACACTCATCCTTGTCCTACATATTATTCCTTTCTATTTTTTCTGTATACTGTATACTACCTCTTTTCCATACAAGCTGTATTTCCATAAATGCTCTTTTATTTTCTCCTGCTTCAAGAATCAGTATGATTTAAGAGAAGTCTTCTAATATTTCATTATTTCCTAGACTACCCCCTCCCCCTCAAACACCATAAATTTGAGACAATTAGAATTACAAAGAAATAGCCTTTGGAAGGTTTGTTTTCCACCTAATAGAAATTAATGTGGTCAGATTGTTTCCTTATTAATTGCAAAATAAAAGGAGAAGGGTTTTGAAGTAGATGGCATAAAAATCCATAGAGAATTTTTGAGCATAGGAAAACTGGGATAGGGAACCTGAGATTTTGGAATGGAAGGGTTTTTAGGAGGTAAAAGAAAAATAGGGGAGAGGAAAAGTAGAGAATGGGATGCCAAAAACTATTTTTGCTTACTCATATATTATATAGGACCATCTACTCTTCCTCTTAGTAGCCAAGAATTGTAGTATACCTTGATGGAATAATGAATAGAAAATACCAGGCCTGAGATCAGGCCGATTCATCTTTCTGAGTTCAAATCTGGCCTCAGACATTTATTAACTCTGATTCTGGGCAAAATCAATTAACCCTTTTTTCCTCAGTTTCCTCATTAGTGGCATGAGCTAGAGAAGAAAATGGCAAAACACTCCAGTATTTTTGCCAAGAAAACCCTAAATGGAATCATGAAGAATTGAACATAATTGAAGCAACTGAACAACCAAAATTTTTGTTATGTCTCTTTATACAATCTCAGCCCTTTCTTTCCCCTATATCCTTGCTTTCCTCTTCTTTGAAACTTGAGTAAATTTAAAAGGGAAGCTTGGTGGGGGTGCTTGAGTGAAGTTGGTGAAAGGATGGATCTACAATTAGCTATGTACATCCCAAAGGTGTGGGTATTTTATATATACAGCTTAGTGGTAGCTTTTTATAGAAATATTTATGTTGATACAGTATTTTGCATTGGATATGTATTTTGTACTTTTAATTAGTTTGCTATTGAAATGTCCATTTAAAAATTTAGACTTTTGAAAATATATCATCTTTTTATATCTTAAAACACCTTTCTGTCTATTGGCATTATCTTTACACTATACAATCCTAAAATGTGTGCTATTTTGACCAGTATGGATATTTAAAAAGAAAACCTCAAAAACTTTTTTAAAAAATGACTACTTTTTATGCAAATATACAGAATAATTTTCTTGGTTTTATGGAAATGTATACACTTAAAATGTCAATTGTACATACAGTTATTTTTTTGAGAAGTCTATGTTAGCAAAAGGCCTTTAATTATGAAAATTAAAATTATTCATTGTTATATTAGCTACAACTTTATAGGATTGTAAATGGACTGGGAAAATAAAATATTTACTATATGCTAATAAAAGGACTTTCTTTATTTTGTGCTTTTTGTTTAGTGAATTATACTGCAGAAAATTTTTCCCTTAAGAAGCTTACCATCAAATAGGCAAACAAGATAGGCTAATTTATTAACAACAAATATTTGTTGAGGATGAAAAGGTATGTCAATCAGTTCTAAATGTAAGAGATGAATTGGTTTGAGCTTAGTAGACTTCCCAGATAAGAAGTATATGGTATAATGGCCAGTAGCAAAAGATAAAATATGTATTGTGCAGACTTTAGGAGAGAGAATCTAGATCCTGGGGAAAAGAAAAACACTCTATAATATTTCCTTGCTGGAAGCTTCTCATTAAATCTGATAGGAATGGCACTGGATACTGAATCAAATGACTGCAGAATATGACCTGAGTCATCAAATGCAATGTTTCCAGTTGTACTCATTTTTTTTTTCTTAATAACTCCCTCCCTTCCCCACATCTTTTTTTTTTTTTTTTGGCCACTTACCATTTAGGTGATTTCCTATTTCAGTTCTGTAAAAAATCATGTCATCTTATAATTATCTAGAACCAGATAGCATTTATATATTAACTTTTGAAACAAAAATCATTTTCTATATGTTTTCATATGGCTAAGTCTTCTGATCTCCACCAGGTATATAAGCTATGTCAAGTCAGGGACCATTTCTTATATGCCTTTTCTATTCCTTAGGCACAGTATTGGTTTCTCATAAGGTTGAACATTTAAAGGAGAAAGGAGCTTTAGTTTCATGTACTACAACTCATTTACAGATAAAATAGTATAATTCACATTTCAATTTTTTTAAGAGCAAATATTTTCCTCACAAGAACCATGAAGTAAGTATTACTATTTTTTTTCTATTTGAAACTAGAATAAGATGAGGTCCAACTGATATACTTGAGTTCTAACTGCTGATTAATGGAATGCCTGGGCATGGAACCCATATACTCTGATGCTATCTGATGAACTTTCCACTATGAAAATAAATAGAGTAATTAATCCCTTGCTAGTAAAGAACAGCTTTTCAAAAGGGAAGGGCCTATGTTGTTAGAAAGGATTCAGGAGTTAAAGAATCTATGAAATACATAACATATAAGCAATTGAAGAGGGAAAAATGATTTTTAAAAAATAGTCTGCAAAGTATTGAGATGTTTGTAGGGACTAGGATAAAATAGAGGAGGTTAGCTACTCCCCTTTCTTCTTTGTATATCTGATTTTAATGTTATTTGATGGATATAACTGTGAAAAAGATTTTAGTAGTTACAAAAGGTCATTCATTTTGCCAAAACTCATTATAGTGTCCTGAATATTATATTTAAATAATTAATTGAATTCAAATTTTAATCAGCTTGTTTAAATTGGAAGCTATATTGATCTCTAACAGTTTAAATATACTTTCTAAAATTTAAAAATAGACTCATGACTTGGTTTGTCTGCAAAGTTTATATAGCTTTGGATTATGTTTGTTGGAGGAACTTTTTGGAGGAAAATTAATATTGGTACCCTCACAACATATAGTGTGTTCATTTCTGTATCTTTTATAACCAAAGTTTAAAAAATAGCTTTTCTAATTGAAATAAATTTAGCATAAACATCTTGCAACTTTATTGCTCAAGTTGAATTTTTGTTTTTCAAATTTAAAGAGAACTATTTAGACTTTTAAACTACAAGGGAAATTTTGAGGGTTTTTTTAGTAATTTTTTTTTTCATTTCTGTAGGAAAGATTTAAAATTCAAATTATTTTTTAAAAAAATATTTATTTGTTTTTTAAATATACATTGCTTCAAATAAGAACAAAAGGAAAAAACTATGGGAGAGGAAAAAAAAACCCAGAAAAAAAAGAAGTGAACATACCATGTGTTGATTTGCATTCAGTCTCCATAGTTCTTTATTCTGGATGGATGCACATGGCATTTTCTATCTAAAATCTATTGGGATTGCTTTGGAAAATTCAGTTTGTTTTAAAGACAGATATTAACCACTAACAACAAAGACTCTAGACTCCTAGAATCACTTGATTCTATTTGCTAATTTCTCATTACTTTAGCAAGAAGAGAGAGTGAATTTTCCTCTTAATATGAACATGAATAATTCTCAGTGATATTTTCTTTTTTAAACTTCTGTATTGATATAAAAAAATCATATATTTATAGGTAGAAGAGACCTTAGAAGTTATCTAATCCAATGTTTTTTCACATGAAGAGACAGACTTAGATGTCATGTCCAGTAAATGGCTGATCTAGGAGTCAACTGTAGATCCTTGACTCCAAAGCTGGTGTTCTTTCCCTTGTATTATACTGTTAGCTTTCGCTATACCTTTGGGCAGTCTGAGTCAATTCTTGTAATTGTCTGTCTTTTCTCCTTTCCCATTGTATTCCTCCTTACCTTCTTCAAACAAAACAAAGTAGAACCTAAGAACAGAAGCCAGTCTAGCTGACACTCCTGCTACATTGCTCTGTGAGCATTCTCTAGGTATGGATGTGTCTTGGTGGGTGGAGACTGAGTTGGAGGGGTCTGGGTTTGGCACTGCTTAGTAAATACTGATCAGTTTTGCCAAACCAAATCAAGTATGTCCAACTTTGCCATGTCTGTGAGTCTTACACAGCTTTCCAGCTTCTGAAGTAGTTTTCTTCACCATCATTGAGAGAAGATTGAAAAGGAACTCATTTCATTAACCAAAATTTATTGAGTATTCAAAATAGTCTGCTAAGGGAAACAAAGCCACAGAGTCTACTTTCAAGGAGCTCTTGTTTCTGGTTCATCTCTGCCTTCTTCTCTGAGTTCCTCTCCAGGCAGACACCTTTTTAAAAATTTTTTTCTATTACCTAATTTGGATTTTTAAAATGCTGCCCTATATTTTAAGTGAAGCTTGGATAGTTAAAATGCTAGCACTTTAAAATTAATACTAATATAGGTTTTTATATAGTTTGCTCAGTCAATAAAGATAAATTGATATGTTTCTGTCAAAGAATAAATTACATTCTGTTTTTAATAGACTTCTCAACACTATTCAGAAAATGGAAGAGTTGATAACATGGTATTTTAATAAGTTACTATGGTGGCATTGAACTTGATTTAGGGATATTAAAGGAATGGTAATGAATACTCAAGCTGCAAATCCCTCATTCTGAATTCAGATTATCAGTCCTGAACTGCAAAGAAAAAAGACTCTTTTCTACTATTCATGATAAAGTTTACCACTTTTGTGCCATTTTTTTGTTCACAATAGTATTTTTGGTAGAAAGATACTTCCATGGATTAATAACTCCTTACACAATCCCTTTCTTAACAGAATAGATAACTCAGAAGTCCTCATTGAATAATTATATAATCTAAGAATTTAAAAGCTGGAAAGGACATCAGAGACCATATAGTCTAACTGGTTCCTGAAAAAGTATCACTTCTTGGATTTATCTGACAAGCCTTGCCCCTTTAACTTAAGACATTTAGTGAAGAGGAATCACCTCCTTGGGGAGCCCATTCCACTTTGGGATAACTGATTTCTTAGCACAGGTTTTTTCCTTAAGTGGAACATGTGAGATATCAGAGCTTGACCTAGTTTGGGCCCAGTTTCCCTTGTATTGCTAGGAGGATAATTCTATCTGTCTCATTACCTGCCCTAGGATCATCCTGAAGCTCAGCTGGGTCCTTTGGGATCCTTAAGTAGAATCCTGGTGGGTGGTAGGTAAAAATACTGGTTGGGTAATTTTTGCTTATATAAAGTGAAGCTCATCTGCTCTTATTTGATTAGTTTTCATTCATTTTATTTCTATTGACTGACATTTCACTAACTGGGTAACACTTGGGGAGACAGCTAGGTGGCACATGGATGGGATGCTGGGCCTAGAGGCAGGAAAATCTGAGTTCAAATTTGGCCTCAGACATTAGCTGTGATCCTGGTAAGCCACTTAACTTCTTTGTTTCTCATCTATAAAATTGGAATAATAACA
This sequence comes from Myrmecobius fasciatus, assembly GCA_023553655.1. NCBI lineage: Eukaryota > Metazoa > Chordata > Mammalia > Dasyuromorphia > Myrmecobiidae > Myrmecobius > Myrmecobius fasciatus. The sequence continues at coordinate 387,646 of JAJPUD010000328.1, forward strand.
TCTACTTCTCAGATTTATTGTAAAGATCAAATAAAATAATTGTAAGTATAAAATTAGGCAGGTCTCTCTGACCTGAGCCTATCACAGTGCCTGGCACATAGTAAGTGCCATATAAATTTTGACTATTATTATTTTCATTATTATTATCTGGAAATATAATTAGTTGAGTGACCTTGAACTGAGAAAATGAAATATTTCCTCTTGTTATAAAAGAGAAGATTGAAAAGGAAAGGCCTTCAAAGGAAGGATGGAAAATTAAATAATGTTATCTATTCTTTTCAATAAACACTTACTAAATGCTCTGTCAGAGCATTGTGCTAGCCTCAAATCAGACAGAGAAACATGACAATAATATTCCGTAACATTCATATACCATAATTTATTCAGCCATTCTTCAATTGATGGGCATCCATTCAGTTTCCAGTTTCTAGCCACTACAAAAAGGGCTGCCACAAATATTTTTGTACATGTGGGCCCCTTTCCCTCCTTTAAAATCTCTTTGGGATATAATCCCTGTAGAAACACTGTTGGGTAAAAGGGTATGCACAGTTTGACAACTTTTTGGGCATAGTTCCAAATTGCTCTCCAGAATGGTTGGATCCATTCACAACTCCACCCACAATGTATCAGTATGCCAGTGTTCCCACATCCCCTCCAACATTCATCATTATCTTTTCCTGTCATTTTAGCTAATCTGAGAAGTGTGTAGTGTATCCATTTTTTAAAAAATAATAAGTGAACCAAATGAGTGGATCTATCAAACAAACAAGTCAGTTTGGGATTTTCACATCAGTTTTTTGATTTACTTCTTTTCCAAAAAATTATTTGTTACTATGAACCATCATTATTGATACAAGGATTGTGCAAACAATGAAATTGTGTATCTAGGCAGCTTGCCCTGACATGAAGAAATGAGTTTGAGCCGAAGAACTCTTTTACAGAAATTCCTTATGAATTACAATTTCTATTTTTTTTCTTGCTTAAAAATGAATCATCACTAACAAGTTACAGCAGAAATGTAATAGGATCACTTGAGCTGGAAAGATCATCTAGTACCTGTACCTGAACCAAAATTCTCAGAGATTTGTGTTCCAGTGATAGGGAATTTGAATATTTAATTGTTGTGAAGTTTCCTCTTCTAGGGAGTGAAAATCTGTTTCTCTACCTATTACCCATTCTGCCTTCTGAAATCCTGCTTTCTGAGGTTAAGGAAACCAAATTTAGTCCCTCTTCTATCAGACAGTCATTTAAATACTTGAAGATAGGTATCAGATCCTCCAATCTTTTCTCCAATCTGGACTTTTCTAGTTCCAGGTGTAAAACTGCATTTCTATTGCCTCTCCTGTCTCCTTATTCCTTAAGCAGCAGTAAATTCTCCAGTGCTTTTCTTGGTAGAATCAGATTAAAATGCAATAAGGGAAATGTTTAACTAAATAAAACTACAATACAGCATAAATAACGTGTGTGTGTGTGTGTGTGTGTGTGTTAAGTCAATACAGCCCCCAGGACTTTATTTCTATTTGAATTTGCTATCACTGAGCACACATAGTTCAAAATAGTATTCTACTCCCACATCCTTATTTGTGATGATAATAATAAAACATTTATTAAGTTCTTATTGTGTACTAATCACTGCTAAACAAATACAAATAATGGGGAAAGACTGGATATAAAGGTGTGGTGTGGTGGGAATTTAACACATGTGGCCATGTCATTTAAAAAATTGCTTGTAAATGTACTAGAGGTCTGGCCTCAGGCAAGCTAAGAAGAAAGCTTATCTATCAGAATTCAGGTTCTTTTGGGAAGGGGTTGAAGGGTATATCTGAAGGAGACTAAATCTCTTATTGTGTGGCTGTCTTCTACTCTTTCAGAAAAGAAAACTGACAAATGTTGGAGGGGCATGGGGGAAAAAAAAACAGACTTTAATATATTGTTGGTGGAGTTGTGACCTGATTCAACCATTTTGTAAAGCCATTGTAAAGCCATTTGGAATTATGCTTAAAGGGTTATACATACTTTTTGACCTAGCAATACTACTACTTAGTCTAAATTAAAAAAAAAAAAGAGATTTAAAAAAAAAAAGAAGAAAGATCTATACATACAAAAATATTTATAGAAATTCTTTTCTGGTGGCAAAGAATTTGAATTTGAAGGGATACCTACCAATTGGGGAATGATCAAAGAAACTATGGTATGTGATTGTGATGAAATATTATTGTCCTATAAGAAATGATGAGCAGGATGATTTCAGAAAAATCTGGAAAGATTTAAAGAAGCTGATGCAAAGTAAATGTATGATGTGCGAAGTATCAGCAATATTGTAAGATGATCAGTTGTGAATGACTTACCTATTTTCAGTAATACAATGATCCAAGATAATGCCAAAGGATTTATGAAAACAAACATTATCCATCCCCTTAGAAAAACCTGATGGTGTCTCAGTACAGATTGAAGCATACTTTTTTCTTTATTTTTCTTGTTTGTTTGTTTGTGTATTTTCTTGCACAATCTGACTAATATGGAAATGTTTTTGCAGAAAGGCAGAGAATTGGGAACTCAAGGTTTGTTTTTTTTTTTAAATGAATGTTAAAAATTGTTTTTATATTGGAGAAAAATAAAATACTAAGCAAAGAAAATAAATGACCTCTTAGCTAATTTCCAATTCATTACCAATTCATTTCCTTTTCTTACCACTCACCTTGATTTTTATGTAACCTTGGGCACTTGTTCACTCCCTGTTTCATAATATTTCCCCATATGCTTATATGATACTCTTTCCTGGTTTTGCTACCTCTTTCATCATTTTTCCATCTACTCCGCAGTTCACCTTCCTCCTCCTCCTGCTCTCTATTCTAATATTCTCTGCCTTCTGCCTTCCCCTCTTTATAGCCAGTCTTTTGCTGACTCCTTCACCTCCTAGATCACCTCTATTTAGGTGAATTTTAAATCTACATATTCAGATAAGGATCTCTTCCCTTATTTCCAAATGCCTTTTGGCATTTCAACTATATGTTCTGCCAAGACCTTAAACCCAACATGTCTAAAATGGATTGTGTGGGAACACCTCTCACAGAAAATGGATTTTGAGCTGAGTCTTGAAATAAGACAGAAACTAAGAAGAGATGAAGAGGAAGGACATTTAAAACATTGGTTACAACTAACTCAAATCTCACTTGTCACTTTCTCCATGAAATTTTCCTCTAGTGGAAAGTCATTTCATCCCCTTTGAATTTCTATTAATACTTCCTTCAAACTTATGCTGTCATGTGAAAAGTTTGGGTACAAGTTAGTAAAAGCATATGAGGTTTTATTCAAGTTATTAGTGGAAGTCATGGTAAGAGGAAATTATTTGATGCACAGGACTGAATCCATCAGGCAAAGAACCTTTGAACACAATTTCCTACCAATATGCATAATGTAGGTCAGCTAAGTGTGTAGTGGGCAGAGCATAGGGACTAGAGACAGGAAGATCAGAGTTTGAATCTGGCCTCAGACACTAGCTGTGTGCCTTAATACTGTTTGCCTTAGTTTCTTCATTTTTCAAAATAAGCTGGAGAAGGAAATGGCAAACCACTTAAGTACTTTTATCAAGAAAACATCAAATGAAGTCACAAAGAACTGATCACGACTGAAACTACTGAACATTAACAAATGCATAATATGGCAAGAAGAAGGAACGGAACAAAGGGTTCTATGTTTGTAAAGTGGAACAGTAAGGTAAAAGCTTACTAATCTGTAACTGAATTCATTGCAAAAAAAATTTGAGTAGAGAAAGGACAAATGCTAAGCCCAGTGGCATGGTACTAGTCCTTTCAAATTCGCATTCATTCAGTAGCTGCTCCTTAGGTTCCAATATTCAATCAATTCTTAATTTACCTAATTGAAATATCATTTTTCTGTCTTGTCCACAAGAAGATTGTAAGAGACTTTATCAGAATAATTTGTTGAAATCAAATCATATTATATCTAATATACTCACCTAGCAAACTTTAACATCACTTATGATAATAGTAACTAGAATTTTTATACTGCTTAAGGTGTGCAAAGTGATTGAGATATTTTATTTGAACCTTATAACAATCCCAAGATAGGTATTATTATTAATTTCATTTTTACAAATATGGAAACTAACATGAAAATGTCAGGTCATGAAAATCTTAGTTCAAATTCTGCTTCAGGTACCCAGTGACCCTGGATAATTCATTTGATTTCTCTTATCCTCAATTTCCTCATTAGTAAAGTGGGATTAATAATAGTTATCTACCTTTCAGGGTTATTGCAAAAATAAGATAACAAGATACTTAAAGACCTTTGCAAACCTTAAAATACTATGTAAATGATATAATTATTATTGTTATTTTATGAAGACAATATATTATAATATATTTGTGAGACAAATGAGGCATCCAAGCCATATTCTTTGAAGTAGGCAATAAGTGGCAAAATAAAATAGTCATCAAAGCAGATTTAAAATAGGAGTTCTAATGAGAGACTGGCCAGTGAAGAGCCAGTCCTTAGGGCACATTCAATATTTTCTTCCTGTTGCCAATCCATTATGTGGAAGCTTGGTGAACTTTCATCTAGTCTAATAACTTTGAAGTTTGTTCTTTGCAGTGATTTTTCTGGAATTTTTTAGTTGACTTAGGATCCCAAAGGACTGATGATAGAGCTATAAATATGTTCAAATATAAAAGGACAGATATAACTCTCCCTTAGTCCTTTTTGTATTCCTTTTCTTTCCTCCAGTTTTTGAAAGAGGAAAGACTGCTGTGAGCTTCTGGGTATGGAGAGGAACAGAGGTTGGGGCTGCCTTGTTGTCCCATATGGACTTCATGTAGCTGTCCTGATTCTATGCAAATGGATTGATGAGCTTTATGTATATAAGGATAATGTTTGTAAGAATACATTTGCTGCTTAGTATTGTGTTCTCTGTCCCTTTATCTGATGGCTAGATAGATAGTTATCTTGAATTTCATCCTGTACAACTCCAAGATTCTCCTGTATTCTTAAGAAGGTTTGAGACCTGTCTATGTTCCCTGACAATGGATCCAGTCCTCATTAATGTTGTTCCTCTATATATAGAATGTACATTCCTTGTACACCAGTTCCATTTAATCATTAACATTCAGATAAGGTTTTACAAAGAAATATTTACTTCTAAGGATATAATCACAAACATATAAATTTATTCCCCCAACAAGTGTCAAACATAATTCCTTTTCCTTTGTGTGGGACAGTGACTCTTACCCAAATTAAAATCAGAGACTCTCAAAGTAAAACAAAGGATTTATTATGATCTTGGGAAAAAGGGCAACTCCTAACAGACAAGGTCTCAGTAGATGAGTGCAAAGCACAAAATGCAAAACAGAAGATTACATAGACCAGAAGCCCCCTCTCCTCCTTCACCTTTTCTCCCATTGCCTAGGAGGAGTCCAGGAGTCCAGCCTCCCTAAATGTGGAAATCTATCCCAGAAACAAAAGAATACAAGAAAATAACAAATTCTTAATTCAAATTTTCCCTGCTATACAAGCTAATATTCTTGGATGAGAGAATTCTGTTACCTGAATTCACAAAGTCATCTTTTCCTTTAAAAGAAGTACTTAAATGCTAATTAAGAGGTGTGTGTGTGTGTGGGGGGGGAACAGGAGGGGAAATGTTCATTTAAGACAAACACCCTCAGCTTTTTAGCTATAGCTCAACTTGTTTTTGCCTTCTCAAGTAACAATTAGGGCTTAGATTGAAGCCACATCCTTGTGAGAGGTTTTCACTCAGTTTATCCCATTCACTTTTATACTTTAGTCTTGGGAGAGTAACTCAGTTCTATTAAGCTCAGTTCTAGTTCCAAGTTCAAACCCCTCCTTTCAGTTCAAGTCTCAGGCACCTTGACTTCTCTGGACAAGGCTTCCCTGATAAGCTAGCTGGCTATACCATCCTACCTGGAATCCTGATTCCAAGGTCACCATAGCTCATATTCCTAGGTCTGGTAGGAATCACCAACAACATTTAGAAACAGAAAGTCAAACAAACACTACAGAGATCCCGGGTTCATTTCTCAGAGCCAGGGTAAAAAATAGCAGTATATGAGGGAATAAGAAAGTTTCTCTCTCTGTCTCTCTGTCTCTCTCTTTCTCTGTCTCTGTCTCTCTCTGTCTCTGTCTCTCTCTGTCTCTGTCTCTCTTTGTTTTTTGGTTCAGTTTATGGTACCTGTACTATAAAATGAACAGTATTGCCTGCTGGATAGAGCAGGAAAGAGAGCCAGAAGGAGAGAACAACTATTTCAAACTTTCCAATTATAAAGTTGTAGCCTGTTCTAATTACACAGTCAATGAAGGGAGGTTACATTGACCTATGTGGTAGGAGATGCAGAAGCTTCCCTATTAGTCAAAGTGGACATACTCCCAAAGCCCTTCACTGTGCCTCTATGTTAGGTGCTCTGGATATGCCCAAACAGGCTCAGATCTCTCTCTCTCTCTCTCTCTCTCTCATTCTCTCTCTCTCTCTCTCTCTCTCTCTCTCTCTCTCTCTCTCT
>JAJPUD010000328.1:394838-452638 GCA_023553655.1 Myrmecobius fasciatus
CACACACACACACACACACACACACAATCGCCTTTAGACACATGAGACATAGCAGAGTAGGCAGCCTGAATCTACATATATAAAGCACTATTCAGAAAGTCTTGAGTGAATGCTAATTTGTTTCTTAAGAGAGTTGAGTTAAAACAGAAATTCAGGACATTAAAAACTTAATGGCAATTTTGTTTTTATTTATTTGTACATCTTGTATCATGTAAGGCATATGGGAAATGGAATATTATATATAGGGGACAAGTAGCACAGTTTGGTTGGAGCATAGAATTGATAAAAAGAACTATCTAAACATGGAAGAAAGAAGGGAATTGTGAGGTTAGGTACCAAAGAGAATGTCTATTTATTAATTTTTTAAAATTGTATTTTATGTTAATTCTAGGGGCAATAGAGAGTATCACTGTAGCTTCTTGAGCAGGGAAGTAATTAGGTCAAAAGCATTATTGTAGAGTATGATAACTGTCTTCAAATACAAAGGTGAATATGAAATAGGGATTAAATTTATTTTTCTTGACCCAAGAGGGCAAAAGTAGGAGCTCTATTTAGAGAGGAAAATCTCAGTTCAATATAAGGAAAAGGTACCTAGCAATTAGGGCTATCTCAATTTGTAATAGACAGCCTTGGAAGGTGGTCATTTCCTTGTCACTGGAAATTCTTTAAGGAAATTCTGAGTCATTACTTCTTGGGCATTTTGGAGAAGGGATTCTGGTTGAAATACAGGTTGGACTAAATACTAAATGACAACCACAAGTAAAATTTAGACAACAATTTTAATTGAACCTACTGTATTCATTTTAACTATGTGTAGTAATCACAAATGATAATTTTAAGATAACAATGGCTTGCTGCTTTTTAAAAATATATTAGTCATTTACCAGTTTATCTCAGGCATCCAAAATCATTTCTCAATAGTGAAAAACAAAAAATTATACCCCAAATTATGAAACTTTTCTAGCACATTATCATATCACTCAGAATTGAACAAGAAAGTATTTTTAGAAATCAGTGGCATTTTACTCAGTTAAAATTAGGTCATGGCAATTTATGAGCTAAAAGTCAAAACTGGCAAAACCATGATGTCTAATTTCTTCTGCTTCATGAGAATGGGGACTACTGGAATCTCAAATCCTGTTATAAAAACAAAACAAAACAAAATAAATACCCCCCTCAAAAAAAAAACAAAACAAAACCAAATCACACAGAGCAATAACAACTTTGGAATACATTACCAAGCTAGACTCAAGAGTCTGGGATTCCCAGTCATTGACCCAATTTTATAAGGAACTTCATCCTGATTGGAATCAGGTCCTTTGGTATGTAGTGAATTTCCCACTGAGAGAAGTACTCAAGAAGAAGCTAGTAAGCCATTTGTTAAAGATGTTGAGGAAGGTGTTCTTTTTTTGGTCATGTCTGATTCTTTGTGACCCCCATTTAGACTTTTCTTGGCTAAGATGGAAGATGGTTTGTTATTTCCATCTCTATTTTATTTTATATATAAAGAAACTGTAGCTAATATGATTAAGTGACTTGACTTAGGGTCTAAGGACTGAGTTTAGGAAGATGAGTCTTTATGACTTAACCTAGTTACCATTATTTAGGTACAGGTTGGACTACACAGTTTTTGTTTTTTTTTTACTCCCTTTCTATTCTAAGACTACTTCATTTATCTCAATATCTCCTCCAGCACTTAGGATTAATACATTCATTCAACAAACAATAACAAACCTTTTAAAAGTACTTACCATGTGTAGGGTACTAGGACAGTTTTTGAGATACAAATAGACTGATGAAATTACTTTTAAAATTTCTTCCCATTCAAAAAATTTTGGCTCAATAAAAATATGTGAGGTCTAGGGATAAGGTAGAAGAAAATGTTTCTTTATTTTCAGGGGTTAGAAGAAGGAGAAACAAATTTAATATCCTTTTACTTGTTATTCAATTTAAATGAATATAGTTAGTAGTTATTGGCACAGTGATTAATAATCATTTTTAAAATTTAAAATTATTATAAACTTGTCAACCAACAAATGACCAAATGTAGCTCACACCTCCTGATCTGTCTAATTGCAATTAGTCTGTTGCCTCTCCCTTGCAGGGCAGATTCTCAAATCTCAGCAATTGCTCAGGCTAAGGTATTTTAGTTTTTCTATGATTTAGATCTTTTGCCATACCTAATCAATCAGTAGGCAAAAAGCAGAAGAAATCTTCTATTTTTTTTTTAATCTCTTTTCTTCTTCCACTCTTTAAATTTGTCCTGCTCTGAATTAGGATGTGAAAATTCTTTCAAATTTGCATCTTATGCCCCTAATGCTAACTAAATATATGCAAATCAACTGAGAAGTTTTACTTATCAGCTCTGGGGCAAGGTGGAGGTTATAATTTTTGTTTAAATTTATGTTATTGCAAAATTGTCCTTTTAAAGTTAATAAATACAAAGATAGGAAATAAAATGTAGAACAAAAATACTAGCATTTAAGGGAGTAGTACCAAGCAAATAAATAAAAATAAACAAAGAAGAAATATATTTGTTCATCGAAATTTAGCTTTTTGGGGCAGCTAAGTGGCACAGTAGATAAAGCACCAGCCCTGAAGTCAGGAAGACCTGAGTTCAAATCTGTCCTCAGACACTTCACACTTCCTAGCTGTGTGACCCTGGGCAAGTCACTTAACCCCAATTGCCTTAGGGGAAAAATTAGATTCTTTATGAATTAGACTCTTTGGTCAATTATTTTGGCTGGTCACTTCTAATAACTATTTCATTAAGTCAATCAACTTACTTGTTTTCTCCCTCTCCCTCTTCAATGATAGAACTAAGAACAGTGAGGAAAGGCTTCCCAGAGGCAAATTTTGGGAAAAGCTGTATAGAAATGAGCATTATCTAGCAATGAAAAGGACTCTCTTGGCTATGTAATAGGGGTAATTCAACTTCATTGGAAGTTTTCCAGGGGAGGCTATGGATGACTACTTGGTGATTTGTGATTGTGTATAATTTGGAGTCAATGGCCTCTGAGATTCCTTTCAATTTGTAACTCTGTAAATGAACTGAAGTAATTGGCTCTTTTAATGTTCTACATGTAAATAGATGGCATATGTTATAGTGTTGAATTGAAGCTAGGAATATGTGTATTTAAACTTTACCTTTGACATCTAATTCTTATTCAGTCCTTTTCAAGAAGAGAGAACTTAAGGTGAAAAGGGTAGAAGGGAACTGGGAGGCAGATTTGGGATAAACATGAAAAGCAAGAGGATGACTTACAAGGAATGTGTTCCATTTCACTGGAAGTATTAAGCATAGACTGAAGAACCATTTTTCAGGATGTCATAGATGGATTTTGTGCATTGAGAATAAACTGAAACTTAAATGATAGCAATCAAAATGGCAGTCATTTCTGTAGTGTATTTTAAAATTCCTTATAGGATTATTTTATTTGATTTTAATAAAAATTCTGTGAGGTAGATACTACAGATGTTGTCATCACCCCATTTTGAAACTTATGAAATAATCTTTAAAAAGTTAAATAATAATCCTGTTTTCACCCAGTTAGATCTTATGGGAAGAAATCAAATTAAGATGCTGTGTCTCTAGGCTCAGTATCCTAGCTACATTCCCTTTCAAATGACTTCTAATAGTCATTCATTTCTGACATTCTTTCAAACTTTTTTAAGTTATCAATTTTAAATTTTAAATTATGTATAAAATAATTATTAAAATTAAAGTATAATTTTATTACCTAGACTAATACATTTCCGAATAGGGAGGACAAAATTTTCAGTACAAAGGAAAATCCCCCTGTATAATATTCAGCACCAAAAAGATTTAGGGCATTAAAGATTAAGATTGTATTTTTAAATTACACTAAAAATAAATAGGAACCAGTATATATAGTGGGTGCTAAATGTATTATGGACATTTAGCTCAGTCCATCCATTTCTAACCCCCTCTTAATTTTTGGTCTGCTGAAAGCTGCATCCAGCTTCAAGGCATGCCTTTGGGTCAACATAGTTTCAAAATCATGACTCAAGAATCCATATCTTAAACATGGTTTTTATTTACCAGATCAAATTTGACAGCAAAGTACTCACAAAGGAAATATGCATTTCTCCTTTATAATTAATGGGATGCATTTTCTCACAAATTACACCTTTAATGAGAAATAGAATGAACAGAGATAACTCATGTTATTAGGCCTGCATCAGTTGGAATTGCTATTTCTAAAACACAGATCAGACCATGTTAGTCCTCTGGTCAAGGAATTTTAATGACATTATTTCTTTAAATTTTTTTTTTTAATTTGAAAACTGTTAACTATTTAATAAAGTATACTTTGTTATAAAACAGATGATAATAATGTTTATTATAAAAGTGAATTCATTTGAAATTCTTTTTTGTATTGTGTTTGGTAGGGTTAATAATTTTTTAAATTTTTTATTAAAGATTTTATTTTTAAAACATATGCATAAATAATTTTCAACATTCACCATTTCCTGTATTCCAATTTTTTTCCTCTCTCTTCCTCCCCCTAGATGGCAAGTAATCCAATATGTTAAATGTGTGCAATTTTTCTATATATATTTCCACAATTATCATGCTGCACAAGAAAAATCAGATCAAAAAGGAAAAATGATATTATTTCTCTAGGAGATTGAGTTCTCACTACAGCCAGAAACTTACTCTGTCCTCTGTACACATGACATTCCATCTCCTACTTTCATCCTTTTGCATGGATTATGTCCCCTACCTAGAATGTTGTTCTTCTCATATTTGCCATCCCGAGCTCAAAGCTCAGCTCACAGGTCCTTTCCAGATCTTCCAGTTGTAAGGCCTTTTCAGGCCCACTTTCCAATTTTTCATTTTATTTGAGAAGTTGTTTGGTAAAATGATTAGAGACCTGGCCTCATGCAGGAATAACTACATTCAAGGTTCATCTCTGACACAGATTGACTGTATGACCCTAGATAAATCATTTAATCCCTCCCTGATACCATGTACCTTTCTAAGGCTATTAGATGCTGAGTAAATGGCAAATTGTATTAGTAGAGTGAATTTCATCACCATGAGTAGCTTATAATGATGAAATCATAGTTCTAGATGGCCTACTCATTTCCCTTCAAAAAATATATGTATTTATTTAATTTTGCAAATTTGCTGTCTCCTGGTAGACTATAAACAAACATCTTGAGATCAGGGACTCTTTTTTCCCTTTCCATTTCTTTCTTTATATCTTGGTACATAGTAGTAAGTTTAAAAGTTCTTGTTGAATTTAACTAGGAAGACATCATAGCATGGTGGAAAGGATATTGATTTAAGAATTATGGTACTTGGACTCAATTCTGACAGTTACTTGTTTGACTTTGGTTAAGCCATTTATTCTGTTTTTATCTCATCTTTCCCACCTGTGAAATGAGGACATTGGACTAGATTGAACCTAAAGTACTTTCTAGTACTAGACCTATGGTACTAACAACTCTGCCCTCAAAACTGCTATGTGAGGCTTTTCTTAGAGTTGTTTAAACCATTTTTCTTGGAGATTTTCTCCCCAACTAATTCTCCAGTGAATTGTAGCTGTTATGTTCCCTCTGCTTTCCAGGGAGTCCACCCATAAGCATTCATTCAATGCCTACTGTGTGTCATAGGACATACTAAGTCCTAGGTAAATGAAGAAAAGCATAATTTAATTGGAGGGAAAACATGTGAACAACTATGTACAATCTACATGGAGGATAAATATGAAAAAATTAACAGAGGAAAGGTGGTAGAATTAAGAAGTATTGGGAAAGACTTCCTGTAGAAGGTGGAGTTTTACCTGTGACTTGAGGAAAATCAGTAGAAAAAGCATTCCAAGCATGGGAGACAGCCTCAGTGTTGAGAGATGAAGAGTCTTCTCTGAGGAACTGCTACGAGACCAGTGTTACTGGATTGAAAAGTGTATTGCAGAGAGGGAGGTGTAAGAAGACTGAAAAGGTAGGAGAATTTAAGACGTGAAAGGCTTTCTTTCTTTGGAGACAAGAATACTTGCATCTGCCTCTGCTGCCATTTGTGCCCAGTGTCCTCAAACCACTGTTTCCCTAAATTGACCTTGTCTGGACTATGATTCATTGTGACTTTTTCTTGCTTTGCAAATGCAGAATTTGGTTTGGTGCCTTTTCTAGCTCCTTTTGAAAGAGGTATATGGGATGGTTTAAGATAAGAATACTTCTTACTTTGCCATCTCACCTCTCTCCATCTCATTCTATCTTTTCAAAAAAAAATTATGATATTTCTTGCTCTTGTAATAAAAGCTAAAAGGGATGCTTGCTCCATCCTTAACATGCAAATCTTGGGCAAGCAGCCTATTGGTTTGGCTCAATCACCTGTCATTTGGGATAAATTCCATTCTCTTTCCCTGGGGAAAATATAGAAATAAAGTATTTTTAAAATTTTATTTTTAATTTAGGGGATAAAACAAGCATTTCTATAACAGTATAATAAAAAATTATTGCAGATGAAACTGCAAATATATAACAGAATTATATAAATTTATTTTTTTCTTCTCTCCCTCCATCCTACCCTTTACCTAGATGGCTACCAAAAATACATTTATATATATACACCCCTATATATATGTGTACACACACTCACATACACAGATATACACACATATAAAATATATACATATATATACCTATACACATATATATAGGTATACATTATATATATGTAAAATTACTCTATACATACTTCTATTTATCTGTTCTTTCTCTGAATGCAGTAGCACATTTTTTCATATGTCCTTTGTAATTAATTTGAGTATTTGTAATAATAAAAATAATTTAGTTGCTCAAAGACAGTTTTTTAAAAATTGTTTAAAACTTAAATACAAAATAAAAAAAAAAACAAAATAGAAAAAAGACAGAAAAAGGAAAAAAAATATCATGTGCCTAGCAGAATATCATGGAGGATTCAGAATATGTAACAATAAATTTTTATTTCAAGAAAACATATGTAATAGAAAACATCATATTCATGACTGTTCATCTTTTCTTTGCTCCCTTGAAGGTTTTCATTTGTTCTCTGCTGTGCACTTTTTACTTATTCTTTTCCCCCCTTTCTCTCTCCCCAAAGTAGGCTACAGTTAAGCATGGATATAATTATATATACATAAATGCATACTTATTTATGTATATATATATATATACATATGTATGTATGCATTCACATGCAGTGACACATACATATATCGATATATACTTATATACATCAGTATAGTTACATATAAATATATGCAAACATATATACACACATATATGTATATGCATATACACATACATAGACACACATCTAAAACAATATTAATATGGCTAACATATAATGTAAAATTTTCTTTTGATTGAGTCTCTAAATTTGACTTTGTCTGAAATCAATAATTACTATCCTTGCTTTTTTTCTAATAAATTCTACTCTTGATCATTGTTATTGTGTTTATCAAAGTCATTTTAAAAACAATATTGCTGTTACTATACATAATGTTCTCTTGGTTATACCCATTTCACACAAGTCTTTCCATGTTTTTCTAAGATCACAGAGCTCATTTCTTACAGTGTAATAGTATTTCATTATAATTATATGCCACAACTTGTTTAATTGATAGGTATTCCCGAAATTTTCAATTCCAGTTCCAGCTTTCTTTGTGAACTTCTGCAAACATTTTAGAACATATGGTTTTCTTTTTCCTGTAATTATCTTTAGAAATAGACTAAATAGGAGTATTTCTGGGTCAAAGGTTATAGATAATTTAATAATTCTTTTTGCACAATTCTACATTGCTCTTCCAAAAGGTTGGATCAGTTCACAATTGCACTAATGAATTAGTATACCAATTTTTCCACATCTCTTCCAACATTTTTCACTTCTTCCTTTTATCATTTTAGCCAGTCTGGTAGGTGTAAAATGATATCCCAAGGATGTTTTAATTTGCATTTCTCTAATCGGTAATCTTTTAGAACATTCTTTCATATAACTATACATTGATTTGACAAAATTCTTCATTTACTTTAGATATAAGAACTTTATATTATAAACTCTACAGAAAAAATTTCCAATTTTCTGCTTTCCTTCTGATTCAAAACTTCTATGTGAGGTTTTTCTTAGAGTTGTTTAAACCATTTTTCTTGGAGATTTTCTCCCCAACTAATTCTCCAGTGAATTGTAGCTGTTATGTTCCCTCTGCTTTCCAGGGAGTCCGCCCATAAGCATTCATTCAATGCCTACTGTGTGCCATAGGACATACTAAGTCCTAAGTAAATGAAAAAAAGCAAGAGAGAGTCTCTGTTCTCATAATCTAATTGGAGAGAAAACATGTGAACAACTATGTACAATCTACATGGAGGATAAATATGAAAAAATTAACAGAGGAAAGGTGGTAGAATTAAGAAGTATTGGGAAAGACTTCCTGTAGAAGTCACTTACCTGTGACTTGAAAAAAAACAGTAGAAAAAGCATTCTAAGCATGGGAGACAGCTGCAGAAAATGTCTGGTGCTGAGATAAGAAGTGTTTTTTGTACAAAACCTGTTAAATTAGTATAATCAAAATTGGTCTATGCTCAATTTCTGTCATACTATTTTCCAGTTTTCCCAACAATTTTTACTAAATAATTCTTATCCCCAAATCTTGTCTTTACACTTATCAAAGCAAGAGAATTATGTTTATTTGCTGCTTTAAATTGTATATCTACTCTTTTTTCATTGATCTATCTTGCTATTTCTTAGCCTACACAAGTGTAATTATCCAAATAATGTGCACTATTCCTATTTCTCTCCCTACTCTTGACTTTTCAGCTTTGAAAAGGACTGCTTTATTTAGTAAGCTATGCTTCAATATCCATTCCCAATTCAGCTATTCCTCATGTGCATTGTGTATTTCTATCTCAAATTCCCTCAATATGGAATGTCTTGGCTTGGTAGAAACTATTTAGTATGTGTTTTCTAATCCTGCCTACTGTTATAAATTATTATGAATATTATCTCTATCTCCTTGAAAAGAGACTAATATATCTTTGGATTTCAGTTACTATAAAATGTTCTTCAATTATCTCTAACATTTTCCTTCATGTAATAAAATTATTTGCATTCAATATGCATTAAGGAACACATAGCCCTATATCTTATAGGGCAATTACCAATAATTGTCTATCTATTTGCATTTTTTGTGCATTTAAGTATGTTCCTGTCAGTGATTTTCTTACATTATTTCTTTTCCTACAAAGCAAGAACTTTTTAGCAGTGTAAGGCTATAATATTCATATGTGGAAGCAATCTTTGTTGGGTAAATTTCATTGTGCTAATTTCATATAATAAAGTGTTACAAATA
This sequence comes from Myrmecobius fasciatus, assembly GCA_023553655.1. Classification (NCBI taxonomy): domain Eukaryota; kingdom Metazoa; phylum Chordata; class Mammalia; order Dasyuromorphia; family Myrmecobiidae; genus Myrmecobius; species Myrmecobius fasciatus. The sequence goes on from JAJPUD010000328.1 coordinate 404,195, forward strand.
TGAGCCATTCTCACAAGTAGGCTTTGAAGTTGATTTTTGCCTCAGAGGTTGTATTTTAGTCAAGTAAAAAAAAGATTCATAGAAAATTTAGCCAAATAATATCTTTTGACTGAAAAAACAATTTTGTGAGGGTATCAATCAATGATTAATGCTATAATTTTCAAAAGCATCTTCATTTTTGTAATTTTCATATACTTTCTGGATGTCAGCACCAGGCCTTAGCTTCAGTCTTCACTCTGTAACCTCCCTTAGAGCCTGGAATCTTCTCCATCTTTTGTGTTTATTTCTCTGAAACATGTCAGGACCACTGTTTGGTGACATTTTGTATATCAAATATCTTTCTTTAAGGGATTCTATTGATTTCTTTTAAGAATGACAATATACATAGCTTTATTTAAGAACTTTCTCTCCAACAAGAAGGGGCTATAGTGGAAAAAAAAAAGGAAAAAAAACCCTCATTTTCTTCTTTTAGGACCAGGGTACTCCAGGATTGAATCCAGTCTGTATGTGTATGTAATGTATCCAAAACATTTTATATGCTTTATCTCATTTGAGTTCAACTTAAATGCAAATTTTTTTTATTACAGACAAGGATGTTGAGGCTCACAAAACTGAAAAACCTATGCAATATCCTATTGCATAGAGTGGTAGTATTAGAACTCAGAACTCAGTTGCAAGTTCTGTGCTCTTTCTCTTATATTATGAGGCCTTTTTTTCCTGAGTTACTTGATAGAGTGATGGATGAAAAAGAAGACAGTCAGTAGGGTTGGGTGTTTGAAGATTTAGATTTTCTTTCTTTTTTTGAACTTTTTTATTAAACTTTTTATTTTCAAAACATATGCATTAATAATTTTTCAACATTAACCCTTACAAAACCTTGTGTTCCAAATTTTCTCCTCCTTTCCCCCGCCTCCTCCCCTAGATGGCAAGTAATCCAAAATATGTTAAACCTGTTAAAATATGTTAAATACATTATATGTACATGTTTATACAATAATCTTGCTGCACAAGAAAAAATCAGAAGATCTAGATTTTAACAATGATTCTGCCACCAAATTTCTACATTACATTAGGCAAATCTCAATTCATCCAGTCATTCAACAAACATTTATAACAGGGATGGGGCAATGATCTCAGCCCTTATAAGCAGGCAATGGAATGCTTGGCTGATGTCTTAACTCATGTGAGCCAGCCTTTCAGGGGAGTCATGATGATATGGAATTGAAGAACCTTGAAGATATTTGGAGCAGATGGTCTGTCACTGGTCCTGATGTGCTTATTGGGTAGTGAGGAGAAGCTCTTTATCTGCAAATCTGCAACTGAAGGTGCTTTCAATAGACACTGGGACCTTGCCCATCATCTTCAGTGTACTAGTGGAAGAAAAGAGACAGGATGATAAAGTTAAGGTTAATAAGCCTTCTGATCCTTCTGATATGAGAATTACATGAAGTTGTGACTATGGGCCTTTATTCTTAGCCTCAGTTTTGCATTCATTTTTTGGTAAAGGAAATTGAAGATTAGAAATTTGTAAATATTGAAAAGTCTGGAAGTTTGAGAGAAGAGTTTCTACTGGTGTTTCCACCCAACTACTCAAGCTTTTGAGCTTCTAAAGAGCAAGGATTTAGGAGCAATCTTTGAGTTCTGCCCATTTTCTCCTTTCATGATTATCAAAATAGGAAATAGACAAAAATAAATAAATTTTATATGAGGAAATTAAAAAACTATTTAATGAGATACCATATAAAAAATCAGAATAGACAAATGCTTAAAGCTTAAGTAATCCCTGTACTGCACAATTTGCTTTCCATAATAGAGAAAAATAAAAAAAGATAAAATCATTTAAGAATTTTAATGTAAAATTTTTAAATACTGACAAACATAAGTAAAATAATACATATTTCTTTCCTCATCTTGATTTTGATTAAATAAGATTTGTATGAGGCATGTAGAAGTAACAGAAAATAATCAGGGTTTTCAGTTTCATTGTACATTATTTCCCCTCCTGCACTCTGACTCTCATTAATAACACTCCATCTCTATTTTTTGCCTTTGTATTTGTCATTCATGACTAAAATGCCTTTCCTTCTCATTTTCCTCTTACAGAGGGATTCTGTAACATTCAGCTCAATTATCTCTATGTATAAAATAAATTTTCTGGTCTTCAAATAGCTAGTACCTTTCCTCCCAAACTACCTTGCATTTATCTACTTTGTCTTTATTATCTTTATAATCTCTCTGTATATATTTATTCCATCCAATCCAATTCAATAAACATTTACCATATGCTAGATACCATGTGAAGTATTAGGGGTATAATTGATAAGAAAAAATATATTCTCTACCCTTAAAGAGTTTTCAATAAAAAGAGGAGACATCGATCAAAAGCAGGCAGGAAAGTTGGGGAAGGATGGGATACCAAGGGTTTGAAACCAGGCAGGGCAGCAGATGCAAAGTGGAGTGAGCTGAACATAATTTCTTCACTCTATAATAGGAAGCATTGAGAGGAGTTTGGTACTCAGGTCTCCCCTGAAAAGAGCAAGGAGGGTAAGGGAGATGGTGTCAGTTAAGGCTTGAGTTGGTAGCTTGGTGGTGAATTTAGAAATGATGATCCTAGGAATGGCATCTTGTTCAGTGGAATTGAAAGCAATCAAGTTAGCAGATGCAAAGTGGAGGTATGGACATTGCTTATGTACTTGTTCTTCCCCTTAGAAAGTAAGCTTCTTAAGAGTAGGGATTATTTCATTCTTTGTATCTATATCCCTAGCCACTATTAATAGTGACTTGTCTATCTTCTTTTTGGGAGACAGGGAATTTGCTTTAGACTTCTTATGAAAAATGAAGAGAGTCTTGATTTTATTCATGCAATGATTGATATTGAATCCCAACAGTGGAATTATATACAATACTTGCTCAGTTAGCTAGTGATGTAAACCTGGACAGGTGAACTCCCTATTCTATAACTACCTAGAGATACATGTGACTCAATACCAAGATGTGGTATGAATAAAAGAGACTACTCTCATTAACTTTACTCTCATTAGATTCTTTGAAATTTTCATCTGGATTAAACTATCAATTCTTCTCTCAGCAACCATTTGGAAGGGATTTTACTTTGCATTTTCTCTGGTTCTGGAAATGTGAGCTTATCTTCACTTAAAAGTTAGTTTTACTATTATATCATGCTTCTTGCTATCCTATTTTCATGATTTGAACTCAGGTTCTCAATATTGTACATCTTCTTTGTAAATTGTCCATAAGGGATTCATATAATATAAGGCCCTTTATTTAAATCCTTGGCTATTACTCACTGAAGGACACAGTTGTCCAGTTGCCATATCCTACACATTATCAGGAAGTCCACCATTTTTAGGGGGTCATGAATGTTTTTGTTGCTAAATTTTACGTAGATTTTTCCTTCCATAATTAGTTTTGCTAAAAGTGGCAACCTGTTAATGCCCATTATATTTCTCTTCATTACCTTTTCTTTGTGTATCTAACAATGTTGATTCCTCAGGAATATAAAGGTAAATTTTATTTTCAGGGAGAAGTTTGGGGTCATTGAAAATGGTATACAATTTTGCCAACCAATAACCCTTCTTGTTCATACAGTTCTGGGCCTAGTTCATTGTTCATATATACTTTCTGGCCAAGAAATATCAAGTACCACACATTTACTGAGCATCTACTACGAACTAGGTACTGTATTTATAGACTAGTTTTAAGTTCTATCTAACTGCATGTCATAGTCTCAACAATGAGCAGTCTTCAACTGCATGATGTTTTCTGAATGGATATTAGATTGATTGTGTGTGTGTGTGTGTGTGTGTGTGTGTGTGTGTGTGTGTGTACTCTGAGTCTGGATTCTCTCTCAGAAGTTCTACAATGTTGACCATTTCTATGTTGCCATGACATGAATAAAATTACCTCTCTTTTGCTTTCTCACAGCTTGATTTCATGTCATGTAGATGAGTGTCAAAAGAGAATTACTCATCTTCTCAAACCTGTAGGTTGGAGGCCATGGCAGAACCCTGAGCTCCTATAAATGTGAATATAAACAAAGAAGAATTCATATATTCATTCACATGCATAACCAGAGGTAGTAGATATAGACTTTCTTTCTTTGCATGGTTTTGGGGAGACGATGCTACCTACATAAATGGAAGCAAGATTACAGGTTAATTAAGAAACCGGTGGTACCATCATCAGATATGTTTTCTTTTTTTTTTCTATATAGACATTCATGTGGAAGTAGGTCTGAACTAGAAAATAATTATGATTTTTACCTGAATCCAAAATTAATTTAGAAACATTCTGACTTTGTCTACTTTTTGGCAAAAAGATCTGGATGAAGATCTCTGTGTAAAATCAGCCACAAATTCAGATATTTTGTCTATGTAACATCTAGATGTTTCTATGTATATATTCATATATTCATTTGTCAAATATGTATTAAGTCCTTATTAAGTGCAATGCAGTATTTCAAAGTGCTGGAAAAGATATAAAGATAATTAATGATACATGAACCCCATCCTCAAGGGCTTTAAAAATAAAATAGGAAACTAAATGATGGAAATCTTATGAAGATATATATCTAATGAGTCAGAGTTTATTTGGTTGAAATCCCATAGCAATTATTATATTTTTTCTGTAGCAAATATTAATCTAAACTATAAAATTTATCTAGAAAGATAGTTTATGCTGAACACTACTGAAGAAAATGTTATTTTGCAGATTGGATCTACTATAAGCAAATGCTATCTAACTTCACTCGGTTTTTCACCATCATATAATCTTCTCTTTATCTAAAGTTCTTATTATTTTCTCAATTCTACATCACTTTGAGAGAATTGTCCACTTCAAACATCATTCCTTCTTTTAAATCTTCATTTTCTCCTTATCTGACTCCTTCCTTACTGCCTTCAAATATACCACCTTCCTCATCTTTACGCACTTTTCAATACATCCTCCCATCTCTTTATACTGTTGTCCTATATCTTTTGTTCTTTTCTCATGCTCTTTTCAGAGTTAAAGCTGATCTCTTAGTTGCAAAATCTTATGTTCCTTTTTTCCCCTAATCTTTCTTCACCTATTAACTACAGTTAATATTGCAAGTGAATTGAATCTCCAAAGCCATCTAGGTTCCATATTAGATCAGAACAATTGCAGATGGCCCTGGATGCTGTGGGAGATCTTGGCCTTTTTAAGGAAAGATCTTAAGAGGTCTGTTTCTGTGAGGCAGCCACCCATTCAGTGATAAAATCTGGGTAAGAGAAATGAGGCAAAGAATGGTATTTTTTACCTAGTCCAAAAAATAAAAAAAATAAATCAATCTAGATTTCTTTCTTAAGGACTCTGCTTTGAACTCCAATCACTAGGTAAAAGAAGTCATTGTCTGCCTCATTTCTTATCTAGCCTTAATCACAAATTAAGCATTGCTACAGTTAAACTGAGACTTGTTAAATACCTTCACTTAAAAAGGTCGAGATCCTGGAGAGCAATCTGGAATCATTCTCAAAGAGGTATAAAACTGTGCATACCCTTCGACCCAGCACTACCATTACTGGGTCTGTATCCCAAGAAAATAATAAAGGAGGGAATAGGACCCACAAATACTAAAATGTTTGTAAGCAGCTCTTTTTGTGGTGGCAAAGAATTGGAAAAGGAGCAGATGCTCCCAAATTAAGGAATCCCTTAATAACATGTATATGAAGATAATGGAATATTATTGTTCTTTAAAAATTGATAAACAAGCTAATTATAGAAAGACCTGGAAGGATTTACATGAACTGATGCTGAGCAAAACAAGCAGAACCAGGAATATATTCTACACAATAACAGCAAGAATATGCAATGATCAACTATGAAAAGGTTGGTTCTTCTCAATAGTTCAGTGACCCAAAATAATACCAATAGACTTTGGACAGAAAATACCACCTGCATCCAGAAAAAGAACTAAGAAGATTAATGTAAATCAACACATGCTATGTTCACTTCTTTTTTTTTAATTTCTCCCATGATTTTTCCTTTTTATTGTGATTTTTCTCTACTAACATAATTCATAAAGCAATGTATATTAAAAATAAATAAAATTACTACAATTAAAAAAAAAGGTCAAGATCTACCACTGCATCCACAATCATCTTCAGTTATCCTGATCTATATCTTGCCACTGAATCCAAATGACTCTGGAGGGGAAAGTGTAGCAGGTGACCTCGCACAGCCCTTCCCCACTTAAATCCAATTTACTTGTATATCATAGCATCATCTCCCTGATATCATGGTCATCTTCAAGAATGAAGGACAAATAAACAACAGCAACAACTCTCTCTCAGACTTCCGTTTTTCCATTGAAGGCACCAACATACTTCTACTCTCCTGTTTATAAACTTGGCATTATTTTGCATTATTTACCTTAATCAGCAGCCAAATCTTGTCATTTCCACCTTTAAGTCTCTGGTATTCTATCTACCTACATAGGTCTCATTTTAGTTGAGTCCCTCAACATCTCACCTATATTATTGCAACAGTCTTTTAATTGGTCTACCTGCTTCATTCTATCCCTCCTACACACTATTGCCAAAGTGATTTTCCTTAAGAACCATGTCAACTTCAATGTCTTACATAAGCAATTCTAGTGTCTATTGTCTCTAGAATAAAATAAAGGCTCCTCTATTTATTTCCTAAAGCCTTACAGCCTTGACCCAACCCATATTTCCAGCTTCATTGTATTTTACTACCTCCCACATTCTGGCATCCTGCCAAACTGGCCTTCTCTCAGTACCTCATATTTTTTATTTCTGTGCCAAAGGCAGCTAGGTAGCACAATGGTTAGAAGGATAATCCTGGAGTCGTGTAGGCTTGAGTTCAATCTAGTCTCAGACACTTACTATGTGATCCTGGACAGGTTACTTACCCTCTACTTACACCAGTTGCCTCAACTGTAAAATAAGAACCACAAAAGTATCTACTTAACAAAATTGTTGTGAAAATCAAATGTAATATTTGTAGAGTGTTTAGCATAGTGTAGGCACTATGAATATTTGTTCCTTTTCCTTCCCCTTCACCCTCTGGCCATCTTCTGTGCCTAAAATGTGCTTCTTTCTTATCTTCAACTCACAGAATCCTCTCTCTAATATCATTCACAAACTACATTCTACATAAAAATTTTCCTGATGCTTTCCTTAACTAAAAGAACTATTTCACCCAAATTTGTATTTATTAGTCTAATTCATTTTTTTTTCAATTCGCAAAAAATTCCCTTCCTTTCCACTCCTCATCCCCAAAACAAGGGGAAAAAAGAGGAGAAAAAAACCTTTGTAACAAATATTTATAGCTAAGCAAAACTAATTCCTATATTATCCATGTCCAAAAAATATGTATCAGTCTGAATACTGAGTATTTTTCCTCTCTGTCAGGAGGTAGATAACATATTTCTCATACCAGAGGACCTGGTATATCTATTGTCTATTGTATTGATCAACATTTTTAAGTTTTTCAAAATTGCTAATCTGCCTTATATTAAACTACTTTCAATTTATTTGTATTTATTCTCTCTACTTTTTATTTGTATATAGATGATAGATAGGTAGGTAGATAGATAGGTAGATATTATTGTCTTCCCCATTAGAATATTAGCTCTTTGGAAGAAGATATTATTCTTTGTATTTGTATCTTCAGGACCAGAAGTATAGTGCCTGGCAAATAGTAGGCACTTAGTAAATGCTTGCTGATTAATTAATGTCTTCAAGATCTTGTCAGTCTTCCCTTTTCTCATATGCATCTTCACTCCTCCTCTCTACTAGTTCTATCCTTTTGGTCTACAAACATACATAACTCACCTTATTCCAAAACACTTATTTCTTGAATTTGATGACTTTTGAAGTATTTTCTTTTTTTCCTTCCTTCTTCTTACTATTAATCTTCTAGAAAGGTTCCATTTCTTCACTGCCCACTAATATTTTAGCCCTTTGCCATATGTCTTCTACTCTGCAAAATGTTCTTTTCAAGGTCAATAGCAATCTGTTAATCACCAAAATCTATGCCTTCCTGCCCATTCCTACTCTATCTTTTTTTTTCTTTTTTGCTGAGGCAATTGAGGTCAAGTGACTTGCCCAAGGTCACACAGCTAGGGAATGTTAAGTCTCTGAGACCAAACTGGAACCCAGGTCATCTGACTTCAGGGCTGGTGCTCTATCCACTGTGCCACCTAGTTGCCCCCTGCTCTATCTTTCTTGACCACTGTATTTCATAGGCTACTTTTATCTGAATCTTTTTTGATACTCTCTTCTTTGGCTTGTATCATTTGATTCTTGTTTATCTCTGAACTGATCCTTTCATGACTTTGACAAAAATATCCATTTCCCACAAAATGGATGTGACTTTAGAGTTCCCTTTCCCCAATTCCACTAGATGAAATTCCAGGAGTATCTTCATTGAAATGTAAATGCAGATTAGACATTTTTTTCCTCCCAGATACCCAGACTTAAAATTTAGGTGTCATCCTCATTCCTTACTCTATCTCATCCCTTACCCATCCACTATGTTGCCACATTTAACTTCTCTAAACATCTCTTATATGTGTCTCTTTTATTCTGTAGCACTACCACTAAATGGCTCAGGTTCTCTTCTCTTCGTATTAGGATTATTGCAAGAACCTGCTCATTGATCTTCCTGTCACAAGTCTCTCTTCATTCTAATCCATTCTCTACATGGATAACAATGTGATCTTCCTAAAGCATAGGTCTGAGCATGTTATCCTTCCTCCTCTTACTCAATAAAATACATTATTTCCTAATCATCTCTAAGATCAAATACCAAATCTTCAATTGGGTGTTCAAACCCTTTCAAAACCTGGCTCCCTTCTCCACTATCTTTCCAGGGTGTTCTTACTTCTTATGCCCCTCTATGTAGTCTTCAGTCCAGTGACATTGACCTCATTTGTTGTTCCTTGAACAAGATAATCCATTTCCCAACTCCAGGCAGTTTTACTACTCTCTCATGCATAAAATATTCTTCCTCCTCATTGGTGCCTCCTGAATTACCTGGGTTCCTTTAAGTCCCAATTAAAATCCCACTTTCTATAGAAAGTCTTTCCAGATTTCCTTTACATCTAGTAAATTCCTTTTCTTATTTTCAATTTATCCTCTATATTTTGTGTACATAGTTAATTATACACTCTCTCCATTAAACTGTATACTTCTTGAGGTCAGGGCTTATCATTTAACTTTCTTTGACTTTCTAGTATTTAGTAGCATCTGAAACAAAGTAGGCACTTAATAAATGTTTATTGATTGACTGGATTGACTACCAAGATACAAGTCTGGATTTGCCTTTTATCTGTAGATGTGTATGGCAATATATTCCAATAAATATTATAGAAGATAATACTCAAGCTATCAATAATGGTGGAGGAACTTTTCCTCAACTGGACCAAGAGGGCTAGATATGCAAACTGGTAAATGATTCTTTTTTTAGGAAAGGAAAAAAAAATGGAACCTGAAAAAGGAAAAATAAATTGAAAAAAGCAAAGATATGAATATACATATATATATGTATATATATATATATAGAGAGAGAGAGTCATTTGAGCTTCACAAAAATATGTGATTATTATCACTTTTTTACAAATGAAAAAGAGGCACTAATATATTGAAGGCTTCCTATGAATCTCCTTCATAGTAAGGATGAGAAGAGGGTTTTGAATTCAGCATCTCTCTTAACTCTAAGACCAATAATGTGAACTATATGCCATATTTTTGACCACACACATACATATATATGTATAGTATAATATACATATGTATATATGTATACAGATAGTATATATAGTATAATATAGTGCACACACATACACACACATATATGTAGTGAAGTTAAATTGGGCATTTGAATAGCTATTTGTTTTTCTGTATCACAGAAGATAAAGAATGGAGAAAGATAAAGTGACAATGGAACGAAAGGAAGTCTGAGTGAGGGGGTCAAGTAAGAGGGAGAAAAAAAAAGTAAGCTACATGGTAACTTATTTTATATGTAAAAGGAATAGTAGAGGGCAGCTAGGTGGTGCAGTGGATAGAGCACCAGCCCGGAAGTCAGGAGGACCTGAGTTCAAATCTGGTCTCAGACACTTAACATTCCCTAGCTGTATGACCCTGGGCAAGTCATTTAACCTCAATTGCCAAAGCAAAAATAAATAAATATTAAGAAAAAAAAGGAATAGTAGGTTATACAAAATAGATCTGTAGTTTCATGTACAATCTTCTTTTTAAAATTTTACTATGATATGGAAATGCGTGTTTTATTTTATAAGTTAAAAAATAAAATAAGATTTAAAAAAAGAAAGTCCAAGGACCAACAACATGATCTTGATCTGAATTTTACCTGTGGCTGGTGGCAGAGGAGAATAAATAAGAAAACAAAAATTATTCAGGGGAGAAGGGAGGACAATACATCTCAACTTGATCATGTCCATTGATAATTCATATACTTAACACTCCCAACTCACCAACTTGATTGTTGGTCAAGATAGGGTCAGGAGTGTAAAGATGTTGAGAAATGTCAAAAAATATATATATTTGTGGGTGGAAGTCTCACTTGTAAACAGCACAGAAAGAAAGATTGGTGGATAAACAAGGGGTTTTTATGTTTTGATTATAGCATAAACTCTTGGGGTATTACTTCAGAGTTCTATACTCATTTTCATATTTAGTATACTTTGAGCAAATTCCAATTCTTTTTCTTTGTGCCATGCAAACAGAAAATCTGACATTATCTCAACCTTTTGCCTGATAGCTCTTCAAAGGCAGAAGTAATTATAAGCCAAGAAAGTGGAAGGTGTCTTTAATCCTTTCAGGGAAGGTTTACCTTATCATCTTGTACTTCTTAATTTGTTAGTGAATGGGAAGATGTGTCCAATTCTAAAGCAAGGGAATAGGAGAGATTGGGAAGATGTAATAAGGAGACCAATCATGCATTCAATGTCTAAATGATATTTCAGGTCATTTTAGGGGGAAAGGCAAGGAGATGAGATTAATAACCAAAATATTTTTTTTCAGTGTAAGGGATTACTGATTAAAACCACTTTGGACAAAAAAGTACCATGCACTATAACATGGAATGATATCTCCCAGCACCATCTCTTTTATATATTTATATGAGTTGAGACCAGGAGGTTTGGTAGATGAAAAACATTTAACACTTGATTATATTCAATTACTAAAGCAATAAGCATTTACTAAGCAAGTATTAAGAATATAGTATCAAAAAAGTCCCCTCTCCTTAAGGAGCTTACATCCTATTTGGAAAGACAACATGAACTTATTTGGGTATGTGTAGAACAGATGCAAGGTAATATGTGTGAGGTAATGCAAAGTAATGGAGACTAGTGTATGGATAGACATGGAAACTAGCACAGAGCTCTTGCAGAAGATAATGAAGGCATGGAGATGGGAAATGGAATATCATGGGTATAAGAAATAAAAAGTAGCTTTTATGTTTATAAATGGGAGTCTTTGATCAACTGGGTGAGCTTATTGAGTAGTGAATTTTTGTTTTGAGCTTTTTGATTTTATCTTCCTATGGTGGGTTTGACAATGAGCCCTGGTACTTCATAAAGGAAAGGTCTCAGAGATTGATAATTAAAGAGATTAATTATATTGAACCATTATGGGAGAGACTACCTCTTTGTGTTGACTTGTTAAAAAATATCTTCAGTCATAAATTTGGATCATTTCACTATTTTTCTTCTTCTCAGGAAAGAATAAAGTGCAGCAGAGCTAATTCTGTGAAACATTAATAGTTAAGAGTTTTAGTAATCACAACAGTAGTCACTGCAACCAATTTCTAGGGCTGAGATTTGGATTTACTTTACATTTGTAGAAAAGTTTTTGCTGGAAACCATGTATACAATTCTTATCTCTTGAAGAGATAAAGAAGTTGAATGAGAGATGATTAAATTGGCCAGAAGAGGTTTTCCATAGTACTGTGTTTTTCTGGTATGAGGAATATTGAGTTGGGGATTTTCCATGTAATGCTCTATTTTTTAAAAAAAAATATGTTATTAATTTTTAGGATGCTCTATTTTGATCTTCTTCCTGACTGAGTTGTTTTTTTTTTTTTTGACTAGATAAAAGAGGCCATTTTTTTTTGCCTCAATTCTTACCTAGCCTTAAGACTGAATGGATGAGATCTCAGTTAAACAGACCTGTTAAAGATTTTAGTTTAAAAAGGCCAAAATCTGCTACTGCATCCAGGGCCATTTCTAGTCCTCCTGATCTTATCTGACCACGGCACCCAGATGGCTCTGGAAGAGAAAGTGAAGCAGGTGACCTTGCACAACCCTCTTTTTTTCCCCCCACAACCCTCTTTCAAAACTATTCCCAGAACATTTGGGGGGCTTACTTTTACCTAGCAATTTAAAAAATCTATATAATCAGTCTGTTACTTCTACACTTCCTCCTGGATGGTATAGAGTCTTTGATATTGTTTATCTAGCTCCCTCTATTTCAGTTTACAATCATTCTATTGGATTTATCAAAGAGAATCCATCAGAAATTTGAGAGCATGATTTCTCTAATGATAATTATATAATTTCTATAATAAGAAATCTCTGATTGCTACAAAGGGTTCTTCTCACATAAAAAGATTCTGTTTTTTTTTAGTACACATTTCTGCCTGTTAGAGTTGCCTTTACCATGTAGGCAATTAGAAACCACTCTGCAAAACTGGAGAAAATAGCTTGACATTATCTCTCTCTTACCTTTAGTGCTATTTATTCCTTATAAAATGAGATTAATTCCTTGGCTGCAGATGTCTTGCAAAACCATATAATACTGGGGGCAGCTAGATGGTGCAGTGGATAGAACACTGGCCCTGAAGTCAAGATGACCTGAGTTCAAATTCAGCTTCAGATTCTTAATACTTACTAACCGTGTGATGACCCCAGGAAAATCACTTAACCCCAATTGCCTCGCAAAAACAAACAAACAAAAAAACCCCATATAATACTAGATATTCTGACTGAAGTTGCTGGAGGGGCCTTTGCTCTGATGAAACAAACTTGTTATTTATTTTAATCTCAGGACATATAATTACAAATGTTCACGAACCTCATTGGTTCATGTTAGAGATGTAACTCATAGCTAATGAAACTTAGGTGTGTCCAAGAGAGGGTTCCTAGTGTGACCACTCTTTCTACTTTATTGGATTTTTTTTTGGTTCTAATGGAAAGACATTCTCCCCATCTTGATAAAATGAGGACTTTTGATTTTTTTTCTCTTGATTGCTGTTCCTTGTTGTATTAATGGATATACTGGGTTATATTTCAATTTAAGTAAAAAAAAATGATTAGAGTGGATTAGTAAACAATATCCCTGTTTGAATGTTGTAATCTTACTGTTCTTTTGTATCACCTCAGTGCTTTGGAACTTTTGGTCTGCAAATCTTCATTTCTACCTAAGATGTCCTGCCTGCCTACAGACAAGTTTTTGAAGGATGAGAATGTTGCAAGTGTCAACAATACTTTTTCATGTTTAGTGACTGCCTCCAACCTGAATGAAGCCCAGGTGTTCACATGTCCAGAAGACTTCCTTGTCCCAGCGCCTTCTTTTCCATTGGAGAATTTCTATTGTCGAATCTGTGGGGATGTGGCTATGGGTTATCATTATGGAGTCCTTGCTTGCATGAGTTGTAAAATGTTCTTTAGAAGAACTGCATGTAGTGAGAACCCTCCTACTTGTAAATATATGAATGAATGTCAGATTACCTTGCTTACTAGGAAGAAATGTGCGGCTTGTCGATTACAAAAATGTTATCATCTAGGCATGGCCTATAAGAAATGCAGGAGGCTGAGAAGGAGCTCTAAGGCTCTCATGTCAGACTTTGGGTCCGCTGCTTTACTTAATGCTGTTAATCATCTTTCTTTAGAGACTAAGAATTTAACTAAGGCTCTGTGTGAGTCTCTCAACTCCCTTCAAGCCCAGACTAATGTTCTCATTCATTTATTTAAGCAGACTCTGGATCAGTTAAAAGAATTTGATGATTTCATTAGTGGTCCATAATTATTGTTATATGTTTAGTTTAGGTAAACTGATTATTAGGTAACTATGATTAAAAGATATCTATTTTCTCCTTTGTTGTTCTATATGCTGACACATTTTCATTTGTGTGATATTGCTTATTCTTATCCCCAACAGACTTTGTCAATGTGTCAACTATATTTGTGATCCACAAAAAGCTTTTCAAGGATCAAAAGAAGGAAGTGTGAAATTAATTATTGATTAATAGTTAAAAGATTTAGTAATCACAATAGTAATCATCAAATTTCTTGGGCTTAGATGATTTTGTATAAGCTTTGGTAGAAGAGATTGTAAGAGACTTTGTGGGAGACTGCATGCAACTGGTACTGGATCTGCATTTTGAGAGATATGAAAAAAAAAAGGCACATGGGATCATTCAACCCAGTCAAGAGATGTTTTTCCTAGCACTGGATTTTTCTGGTATGGGGGGTATTTGAAGACTTTCCAAAGGATGTTCAACTCTTTTTTCCTTCTTCCTGTAGATCCTGGAGTCCCCATCCACCATCTTTTGCATGTCAACATAATTATGGATAAATCACAATCTCAGTTTTTTGTTTTTTTTTATTTCTAGTGGATTTTATGTAATGAATTGATATATGGACCTTCTGTAATGAACTGATATATAGACCTTATGTAATGGAAGGATATAAAGACTGCTTTGACTGTAATGTGTGTCTTTGATCACTGAGGAATCACTGATATCTATTATTGGTAATTGCTAGCCTGGTCAATAAATAAATTATACTTGGATTTTTAGTGTTTCAATTTTTTTTTTAATTCCAGATTTTTCATGCAAACCTTAGAATGGGAGGTGGGATTCGTCTCCAATTGTTTCATTAAATTAGAGTAAATGAGAGCTGCATTTATTTTTGCAATATGACCTGAGAAATTAGTTTCTGTATTCTAAGTTCTATGACCCATTTTTTGAGAGATAATTGTGTGATTGCTTATGTCTGAGATAATGCAGCAATATGAAAAGGAACTATTCTGAGATACTGAAACAATATGGAAGGAAACCATGTAATCTGAGTGATTTGTCTATAGCCATATCCTACCATATCTTTATCAATGAAACAGATCTTCTTTGTGGGTATTTCTGCCCCTTTGACAACCCTATGTTTTAGAGTTACAGAGATGTAGCCTTTTACAGAGTCCTGGCAACCAACAAGGATGGAGAATTGTGTACATATCATATAACTGGAGGAGCAGAAGAGGAGTTTCAACCATGATATAAGGAACCCCCCCAAAAAAATTTCCTTCACTATTACCAGGATAATAGGGGATTATTATTATTAATTTTGGATGAGGAAAATTCAGTGAGAAAGAATGTTGCCTTTCTCTTTACCTTGTTATTTTAAGTTATTTTGTTCTCATAGGAATACAAACAACAGAGTAATATTGGGAGACTGTATATCTCTGTTGGTTATTGGAATAAAAAAGTGAATTGTTGAAATGGGGAGTTGCCTCTGTAAGAATGCCAAATTCATTTTCTTTTCAAAGAGAGGCCAAACCACAGGGTGGTTATATAAGATAGTATTTGTAGGAGAAATAAGAGAATCATGCCAATTATTTATAGGCTAATGATGATTTTTTTAATTTAATTTTTACATTTGGGAGGGGGTTAGGTTGTCCTATATTTGATATATCTATGTTCCAATGAGTATTTCTTTGGAATTTGGGGACCAAACTTTTATTCATAACTATTACAACCTACACATGAGCTATAGTCTAAGATTTTTTGGAGAATATTCTGTGTGGGGGCAAAAGAAAGTAATTTTAGGGTAGTTGCTACAATCTATACCCAGAGAGAAGACTATGGGAACTGAATGTGAACTACAATAGAACATTATCACTCTTTTTGTTGTTGTTTGCTTACATTTTATTTTGTTTTCTTATTCATTTACTTTATTTTTTTTGATCAGATTTTTCTTGTGCAGCAAGAGAATTGTATAAATATGTTTATACATATTGGATTTAACATATATTTTAACATGTTTAACATATATTGGATTGCTTGCCAACTAGGGGAGGGGGGGAAGGAGGAGAAAATCTGAAACACAAGGTTATAATATTGTCAAATTATCCATGCATATGTTTTTTTTTTAATCAAGACAATATACTCAATATCTTTTATTTCATAATTATTAAAGATAGAACCAAACCTAAAGCTGCTATTTTAGTTGGTACCCACTGAAATTATACATGACTTAATTTACTTGTGATTATAAGTTATACATTTGAATCATACATGACTTTATTTGCTTGTGATTCTTAAGTTATACAATGGATTTACTCTTCTATATCATATATTATGACCATGATTTTAGGAACCTGATAAGAATTTGATCCACCAATGAAGCAACTCTAGAACAAGAAGTTCAAGGAAATGAAAACCACTTTCCTGAGAATTGTGACTAGTATCAGTCCTTGTTAATGCTAGGACAAAAGTTAAAATTTTAAATTAAAGGATTCTCAACTTTCAAAAGGACTTAAAAAGTTGTCAAAATCGGGTTTTCATAATGTTAGGTCATTTAACAAGATCTGTTCCTAATACTCATCTATGAAGTGAGTAGGATAGAGCAGATGGCCTCTCAGGTCCCTTTTTCCAATTCTACATCTATGTAAAAAGAGGCTGGGAACCCTAGCAGATAGAACAAAAATGTGAAGAACAAACAGTAGGAGAAAGTTTTCAAGAACATCTTTTAGCCTGTCATTTCAATCTCTGAGACTCCTTCCAGATCCTAAACTATAAAGCTCTGATCTCAAATTTATTCAATCCCAAATCAGAACCTGGTAAAAGTCTTTAGAATCTAGCTGATTTAGTCAGAATAAAACCAAGCATGTTTCTGGCATTGGAGTAATAAGATGAGGAGGGCTGAAGAAAATATTGAATTGGAATAACATGTTCTGAAGTTCTCCCATAGGATTTGGGGTGAGAACTAAGATATAATATCTTAGATCATATGGAAATGTGAAAGATAAAAGAAGTAAAATCTCCAGAAGGAAGAAAAGTCTTTCTGGTTTGACATTTTAGAAATTAAAATAGTGCAGGATAGGAAGCACTGAAAGAGAGGCAAAATTGGTATGTATTCCAGCACATCATAGAAGATTCCATTTTCCAAGTGTCTGGAAGTTATTGTAACACTCCAATTTGTTGAAGCTTTTGTAGCAATTGGCCATTCTGTTCCAGGGCTACCAGATCTGAGCATCCACCAATACAATCTTTACCAATAAACACCCGAGGCACTGTTCTTGCTCCTGTTAGCTGTTGCAAATAATCTTGGATCGCATTTGTATCACAGTGAGCTGTTATGTCGACAAATTCCAAGGACTCCTGTTTAATAGGCAATTGCTTGAGAAGCTCTACAGTTTTTCTGCAGTAAGGACAGGTGGGTTTGATGAAGACCACCACCTTATCAGCTTTGATTTTGCAATTCACGAATTTCTGAGCCATATTAACAACCTTTCCTATCTCCAACGGAGTAAATATCTAAGCTGGGGCAATTGCGCTTGGGGCTTCCCATGCATATGTTTTGAAAATAAAAAGCTTTATTTAAAAAAAAAGGAAAAAAAAAGAGAATTGTAAGCCCAGAATCTTGGTGGTGCAAATAGAAAACACTAGATAGGTATTAAAATACATTGAAAGTTATTGTGCTAAAAGAGTTCATATGTAATATGTAATAGAGGTGTAAAAAGGAGAGAGGAATGGGTCATGGGGGGAAAACAATATGAAGCAAAGGGAGACAAATATATAAGAAACAAAATTTATGATATTAAAAAGCTCAAATCTTTATCTGAGAAGAGATCATGATATATTATCCTATATTTGCCTTCACATTCAGAATTCTCATATCCCCAACAGGAACATAAATTCCTCATTGTCAGGAACCCAATCTTCTATTTTTTCTTTGTCTTTTATGCTGACGGACACAATATTAGCACTGAATAAACACTTTTTACTTAGTTTGTGGATTGTAATAAACATATATTATTTAAAGTATGTTCCACTGTAGAAACAAATTTTTAGTAGCATTCAAATAATCTGTCTATCTGACTAATTCTCTGTCCATATTTTGGCTTACATATATAAAGCTGGGAGAAATCTCAGAGGTCATGTCATGACTCATGTGCTTTGTCACTGGTCTTTCTATTTCACCCTAAAGACCACTGGACTTACCCATTTACCCTAGTGCTGAACTTTCTTACATGTGTTGTTTCCTTTCATTAGAATAAGAGATCTCTGAGAGTGTAGAATCTGGTACACAATAAATGTTTATTGACTTGATAAAAGGGATACCTAGTGATAGAAAAAAAAAAGGATATTAAAATAGGATGGAAATAAGGATGCTTCACATTGGCTCATCTGAGGGGAGCTCCCTTACTTTATTTTCCTATAAAGATTCACAATACCAATAGAACTTCTCTTGTTTGCTGTATCCTTATGACTACGACAGGATAAACAACAATTTGAGGCTCATCACTTTTTATTCCCCCAAATGAACCATAGAAAAACTAGCATAACTAGCACAACTTGGATTCAGGGTTAGGATATCACTCCTATTGCACCCCACTTGTCAAGATCCAAAATATGCTGAATAACTAGGTAGTGCAGTGGCTGTGGAGTCAGGAGGACCTGAGTGCAAATATGACCTCAGACACTTTTACTTACTAGCTGTGTGGTCCTGGACAAGTCACTTAACCCTGATTGAAAAATATCCTAAATATGCCTAGTAGCCATTTGTGGTGCAGTGGATTGAGAGAATTTGAACTTGAATTTCACTTCTTCCATTTATTTCTTGTGTCACTTTGGACAAATGATTTTACTTTACTAAGGATAATCTATAAATAGAGGACATAAGATGAAATGGGAATAGGAGTGCATTCATTAAGTGCCTATCAAGATGCAAATTTAAAAGATATGGCAGTCCTTGTTCTTAGATTATTGTAAAAAATGCATCTAGGAAATGTATGATGGGAAATATTGTGGGCAAGTTATGTAGTAACTGCAAAGCAAGCATAAGAGAAGCATAGATTATTGCACTGATATTTACGGAATGTTGGACAGGTAGTCTTTAGAAGATTAATGAGAGATGTGTAAGAATTAGGATGAGAAGGTATGGTTATGTTGTGATCTATACTATTGGAAAGAATATTCACATTTAGATCACAAATCTATTGAAATATTTCTGAAAAGGGTAGATAAATTAGGACTCCCAAGTTCATTGCTTTTTTCACTATTTAGTTGCAAATACTATCTAAGTGGTAGAATGAGGTACAGTCCCCCACCCCCAAAAGAAATATAATAAATATTAAAATGTATCTTATTGGTGGAGCTGTGAAATGATCCAATCATTCTGGAGAGCAATTTGGAACTATGTCCAAAGATTATCAAACTATTCATATTTTTTGATCCAGCAGTGTCTCTACTGACAAAAAGATCATAAAAAAGGGAAAAGGACCCACATGTGCAAAAATGTTTGTAGCAGCTCTTTTTGTAGTGGCAAGGAACTGGAAACTGCATGGATGTCCATCAATTGGAGAATGGCTGAATAAGTTATGGTACATGAATGTTGTAGAATATCATTGCTCTCTAAGAAATGATCAGAGAATGATTCAGAGAGGCTTGAAGAGACTTACATGAACTGATGCTAAGTGAAGTGAGCAGAACTAAGAGAACATTGTACACAGTGACAACAAGATTATGTGATGATCAACTCTGATAGATATGACTCTTTTCAGCAATGATGTGATTCAGGCCAGTTCCAATAGACTTGTCATGGAGAGAGCCATTTGCATCCACAGAGAGGATTGTGGGGACTGAATGTGGATCACAACATAATATTTTCACCTTTACTTGCTTTTTTTTCCTCTCTCATTTTTTCTTTTTTTGATCAGATTTTTCTTGTGCAGCATGATAAAAGTGGAAATATGTATAGGAGAATTGCACATGTTTAATCTATATTGCATTAGTTGCTATCTAGGGGAGGTGACGGGGGAAGAGAGGCAGAAAAATTTGAAACACAAGGTTTTGCAAAGATGAATGTTGAAAACTATCTTTGCATATATTTTGAAAATAAAAAACTATTATTTATTATTTTTCAAAATCTCATGTATCATAGTCATATTTATTATGTGTGTGTGTGTGTGTGTGTGTGAGAGAGAGAGAGAGAGAGAGAGAGAGAGAGAGAGAGAGAAAGAGAGAGAGAGAGAGAAAGAGAGAGAGAAAGAGAGAGAGAAAGAGAGAGAGAGCGAGAGCGAGCTCTGGCTTTCGATCTTCTTGCTGCATGTTTCCTAATTTCACTTTTGCTATTAAAAATCCATGATTGATATGTTTACTGAATGTCCTTTTCCCTTTTATTTTTTGGAACTTTCTGGGATATAGATAGTAGTTGTGTTGCTAGATGAAAGAATATTCACAGATATATAGCCCTTTGAGCATAGTTCTAAAATGTTCTTCAGAATAGTTGATTAGTGCAGTCAGATAGTACAATGGATAGAGTACCAGGAATGGAGTCAGGAAGACTAATGTTTATGAATCCAATTCTGGCCTCGGATACTTATCAGCTATGTGACTCTGGGTAAGTCACTTGACCACTTTTGCCTCAGTTTTCTCATCTGTAAAATGAGCTAGAGAAGGAAATGGCAAACCACTTCAGTGGTTTTACCAAGAAAACCCCAAATGAAATCATGAAGAGTCAGATATGATTAAAACTTTAACTAAATAATGACAATAACAAAATGGTTCAATCAGTTTATAATTTCACCAACAATACCTTAATCTAGTCCAAGTTTTCTCACACTCCTTCCCAACATGTAACATTTCCTTTTCTGTTATATTATCTATTATGATAGATATGAGGTAGTATCTCAGAATTGTTTTAATTTGCATTTCTCTAACCAATAGCAAATCAGAGCATTTTTTTTCCCCACATGACTAGAGATACTGTGTTTTTTGTTTTGTTTTTGGTCTAAAAACTTCCTGTTTATATCCTTCCAACATTTATCAATTGGAGAATGACTTGTAGTCTTCTAAATTTGACTCAATTTTCTATAAATGTGAGAAATGAGGATTTTGTCAGATTCACTGGCTGTAAAATGTTTTTCCAGCTTTCTGCTTTCATTCTAATGTTGGTAATCTTGGTTTTACTTGTGCAAAAACCCTTCTTAATTTAGTATAATAAAAATTTACTTTTCATAATACCCCCTTTCTTGTGTTTAATCCTAAATTCTTCCCTTATCTATAGTACTTATAGATACATTATTTTGCACTCCCCTATTTTTTTTTTTAATGCTATTATCTTTTATCTCCAAATTGTACACCATTTGAGATGGAATGTAAGAATCTGGTCTATACTTAATTTCTGCCATACTGTTTTCCAATTTTCCCAGAAGTTTTTTAATCAAATAGTGAGTTTATGTCCCCCAAAGTTGGGTGTTTGGGTTTATCAAACATTAGATAACTATAGTCATATACTATACATTTTCTATTAATTCCCTAGATATTCTTGACTTTTTGTTCTTTCAGATGAATTTTATTATTTTTTCTACCTCTCTAGAACAATTATTGGGTATGCTGATTGGTATAGCACTGAACAAATAAGTTAATTTAGGTAGAATTGTCATTTTTATTTTGCTGGCTTGGTCTATCCATAACCAAGTAATATTTTTCCACTTGTTTAATTCTGACTTTATTTGTGTGAAAAGGGTTTTGTAACTGTGTTCATATGATTTTTGGGTTTATCTTCACAGGTAGCCTTCCAAATATTTTACATTGTCTAGAGCTTTTTAATGGAATTTCGCTTTCTTTCTCTTGCTGCTGGACCTTGTTGATAATATATAGAAAAGAGGATGATTTATGTGGGTTATTTTATATGCTGTGACTTTGCTAAAATTATTATTTCAACGAGTTTTTTTGGTTGATTCTCTAGGATTCTCTAAGTATATCATATCATCTTTAAGAAGTAATAGTTTTATTTCATTATCTCTTATTTTAATTTCTTCAATTTTTTCTTTTCCTCTTATTACTATAGCTTGCATTTGTAGTGCAATATTGAATAATTGTAGTGTTAATGGACAACTTCCCTCTATTCCTGATCTAGTTGGAAAGGCTCCTAGTTTATTTCCCTTAGAGATAATGTTTTGCTTATGCTTTTAGGCAGATACCTCTTACCATTTTAAGGAAAGCTCTATTTGTACCTATATTCTTTTGTGTTTTTAATAGGAAAAAGTGTGTACTTTGTCAAAAGCTTTTTTGATATTTATTGAGATAATTATACGATTGCCATTAGTTTTGCTATGTCATTTAGGTCATATTGTCAATTAGGCTGATAGTTTTCCTAATATTGAATCAGCCCTGAATTTCTGGTATAAATTTCATCTGATCAGTGACTATGATCCATGTGAAATATTGTACAGTATTTTATTGCTAGTATTCTCCTTGCTAGCATTTTATTTCAAATTTTTGCATCAATATTCATTAAAGAAATTGGTCTATAACTTTTTTCCTCTGTTTTGGCTATTCTGGTTTAAGTATCAGTACCTTTTTTGTGTGATAAAAGAGAATTTGCAACGATTCCTTCTTTGCCAACTTCCCCAAATAATATATACAATACTGGAAATAATTGTTTAATGTTTTGTAGAATTCACTTATCAATATATCTGGTCCTATGAATTTTTTTTAGCAAGTTCATTGGTAACTTGTTAAATTTCTTTTTCTAAAATGAGGTTATTTAAGTATTCTATTTCCTCTTCTGTTAATCTGAGTAATTTTTATTTTATATTGAGAGAAATTATTACTAATAACTAAGGATTTAGGGAGATTCAGTATCCTCTCTTTTTCATTTCAAAACTCAGTCTCTGAAGGTTAAATTAATTTTCTCCTCAATTGTGGTCCAACACCATCTAAATTCGCTAGGAATTTAATCTAAGAATTTTAACCTAAACCCATTGTCTTCTACACAAATTGGAATGGGGATGATCTCTTTGAATAGATTGCTCAAGATGGGGCAATTTAGAAGTAAATAATATAACCAAGGGCAGTAGAATATGTCCAGATTTTCACTGTAAAATTAATTTTCTCTCATTACTTATTAACCAATCAGAGTTGATTGCCAACCTCTGAAATACTCGACTTTCTAAGGACACATAAGCCAGAAGCCCAATGCTATCATTGCCTTTGGTGTTTGACCCATTAACCTCTTATTAGAATATGCTAGCATTATTAATAAAATGACTAATTACCCAGAAATTATGTCTCTCAAACTTTAACACTGTCACAGTAAATATTCATCCATTTCTCTTAGATTGTCAGATTTTTGACATGTAATTTGACAAAATATTTACTACTAATTGTTATAATTTTCTTTTCAGTGATGGTATATATACTCTTTTTTGTTTTTGATATTGATCATCTCAGACAAAGATAAAGTTAAAATAGATTTAATCAAAAGTGAAAAAAATGGATACTAAACTGTGTCAGAAATATTATTCAATAAAGTTTTAGACTATTTCAAATATGCTAGAGCTACAATTAGAATTGTTACAGGACTTATCAACAGTCACAATAAAAGATTGATGGTCCTGGAATCATATCTACCAACAATTAAAAGAAGCAGGTCTGTGGCCAAAATTATCATATCCAGCAAAATTATCTATAATATTCAATGAAAAAAAATGAACAAATGAACTTGCAGATTTTCAGGACTTTCTATTAACCAAATCTAAACAACAGAAAACTTAACATATAAGAGCCAATATCCAAGATTAATTTTAAGGAACTTAATGTGGACAAATTCTTTATATTTTCTACATGGAAATGTGTACCATACATTTATGATTGACATCAGGAATTGGGTAGATCAAAAGAAAAACTTACACAAATTAGGTGCAGAGGAAGAATAGACAGAGACATTAGAGGGAAGAGGAGGGCTCATCATTTTGAAAATCTACTCACATTGAGAAGGGGTTAAATAGGCAACATTACATATATATCATGAAGGGCATAGCCCTCTCCAAAATCTATAAAGAAATAAGGGGGGGGAGGAAGGATGGATGGAAGGGAAAGCAAAGGATGGAAGAAGAAGACAAGGAAGGGATCCACAGATGGCAAGTTAAGGAGTAGAATTAAAGCAAAGAGTTAAGATGGGGTAGGAAAGGTGTGTGTGTGTGTGTGTGTGTGTGTGTGTGTGTGTGTATCTGTAAATGTATACATAAATATATTCTTGCTTAACATGTAAATATACACATAAATATATCCATAGCCTGCTTAGAAGAGATAGAGAGGATGAAAGGGCACAAAAATAATCAAATAAAAAAGGTGCTCAGCAGAGAACAAAAGAACAACCTACAAGCAAATAAAGAAAGGATGGGGGGCAGCTATGTGGTGCAGTGGATAGAGCACCAGCCCTGAAGTCAGGAGGACCTGAGTTCAAATTTGATCTCAGACACTTAACATTCCCTAGCTGTGTGACCCTGGGCAAGTCACTTAACCTCAATTGCCTAAGCTAAAAAAAAACAAAACAAACAAAAAAAAAAGGATGGACACTCATAAATATACTTTCTTCTACTATTATATATCTTTTCTTGAACTGGTAATTTGTTGTAATATATTTTGAATCCTCTCTGATGGTCTGCTGGGCACATGACAATGTTCTGTTTTGTTTTATTTTGTTTTGTATTCCTTTTCTGTTTTTCTTTAAAAAATAAAATAAATAAAAATCTTCTGATATTCTAGAATTAGAAGATGAAATAGAAATTAAAAGAATTCACTGATCACCTCCTGAAAGAGATCCCCAAATAAAAAGACCAAGTAATATTATAGCCAAAATCCAGAACTCCCAGATCAAGGAGAAAATATTGTTAAGCATCCAGAAACAATTGAAGTATAGTGAAACCACAGTCAAGATAACACAAGATTTAGTGATTTCTACATCAAAGGATCAGGGGGCTTGGAATATTATATTTTGGAGAGTAATGGAGTTAAGATTAAAACCAATAATCACGTACCCAACAAAACTGAGTATAATTCTTCAGGGGAAAAGGTGATATTCAATGGAATAGAGAATTTTCAAGCATTCGTAATGAAAAGATCAGAGCTGAATAGAAATTTTGATTTTCAAATATAGGACTCAAGAGAAACATAAGGAGGTAATTAGGAAAGGGAAATCATAAGGTGTGAGTTGAATATGAAGGGACAATATCTAAAAAATAAAATCAAGGGGTGAAAGAAGAATGTACTAGAAGAAAGGGAAAGAGAGAGCTTGAACACTATGGATTATATGCTATAAAAGAGGCAAGAAAAAGCTTTTTACAATATAGAGGAAGAGAAGAAGCAGAAAGAGAGTGAGTAAATTTTACTTTCATCAGAATTGGCTCAAATTGGAAGTAACATACATTCTCAATATAGAATTCTATCTCATTCCACAGAAAGGAGGAGGGGAAGGGAATAAGAAAAGGAGGGAAGGTGATAGAAGAGAAGGCATACTGGGGGAGGGGCTGGTCAGAAATAAAACATTTTTTAAAGAGGGTTGATATACCCATCTCAAAATTCTCCCTTCTCCAGTGCATCCTCCTTTCATCTATCCAATTAATCTAATCACAGATCTGACTATGAAAGCTCCTTATTCAACAAACTCCAGGCCCTTACCTTCAGAATAAAATATAAAATTCTGTTTTGCATTCAAAGCCTTTTGCAACCTGGCCTCTTCCTACCTTTCAAATCTTCTTACACCTTACTCCCAACATGCGCTCCATGATCTAGTGTCACTAGTTTTTCCTACTATTCCTCAAATAAAATTGATTCTGGGAATTTTCACTGGTTATTATCTATGCCTGGAATTCTATCCCTCCTTGACCTTGCCTCCTAGTTTCCCAAGTTAAAACTCTGACTTTTACATGAACAAATAATAATAAAAAAAAATCTTCTGATTCCCCAGTGTCTTATCTTTTATCACATTCACTTTATCCTGTGTTTGCAGCTTATTTGTGTATTGTTTGCATGTTGTCTTCCTCATTAAATCAGGAATTCCTTGAAAGCAGGGACTATATTCTTCATTCTTTGTAGACTCACCACTCAGCATTGGTGCATAGTAAACAATAAAAACTTATTGATTAATGTACTAATTACATTTTCTAATAATAAGATATTCAATTATTTATTATGAAGATAAGTACTGTCTACCTCAAATTATTAACACAGGCAGGAGAAAAACGCTTGATAGAATCCTTTAGATGAAAGTTAATGAAAATTCAATATGAAAGAAAAAAAAGTCACAACAGAAGCTTTAACTGCTGCATTTAAGAAGAAGAAGAGTTACAATAGGCAAAACTATTTGGGTTGGGAATTTTAAAAGTGATTAATTTGAAAGAAGATCTAAAAACTTGCAGATTAAATAAAAGCAGATAAACAAGGAGACTTTATTTTCTATTTAATAGCTTTATCTTTCAGTCTTGAATCCAGGTTTCAAGCCCTTATCAGACATTAGATTTAATTGCTATTCAGAGTTTATAGCCCAAGGCAAATTTTAGAGCTTTTTATATTGAGGCACCATGCATCTATGATACAAATCAGCTGACAAATTCAGGAGGTATAAGTACAACATAAATGCCTTATCTTTCTACTCAACATGTCTTGAAATTTCTCTTCAGTTGTTTTTCTGAGATATTTCCCTGCATTACTCTTTCTCTTTTTTTCCTTCAAAAAAGCAAGATACGAAGCTGATTAAAATATTAACACAATACCAAGAATTAAGGTAATAGAAAATAGTGTGGAAAGTTATATTTTTTCCAATTAAAATAGAAAGAACATAATTCTAAAGAGAAAAAAATACATCAATTGACAGATTATGCTAATCTTCCACAGAAAATGATAGCTATTAAAATATTATTGGATCTCATTTCTATCAAGAGAACATAACAGAGAGGATCAACACTTGCAGACCAATTTTTCAATTTTCCCATTTATATAAATTGCATATGTATGACTTTTTCATTTATATATGTGTATATATGTATATATGTCTCATTATCCTATGCTTTTGCAATAATAATAATAGCAATTAGGAATTAATTGTATATGATTTTAAATGAAAATTAAAATATTCTAGAAGTCTGTTTTTTAAAAATGAGATTTTTTTACCTAAGAATAATATTCACAGATTATTTTATTATATTATAATGCTGATGATTTTATTGACTTCAGTGACAATGTATTATGGAATTATACTTCCTTTTTAAATTGTAGCATATCATATTTATATCCACACAACCCAAATTGCTAATGATTTTAGAATTAATTTGTATTTTAGCAATTGGTCACTGGATGGCAGTAGAGATTGAAAAATTTGACAATTCCTGAAAAAAGGTAAATATGGTATCCTTTTCACAAACTGAAAAGAAAGATTTCAGATGAATTTATCTGTTGCTTTCTCAAAATTTTTAAAGAAAAAGAAAAATGGATTGATACGAAAAAATATTTAATTGGAAGATATTTGTTTTGTTTTGAAGAGCCAAGTACTGCTACACAGTACTACAATTAAAACTGAAGTGGATGGAGTATTGGTACATGATTTTTTGTTTGCCTATGATTATGCATTCAATGCAGCCTCTGAATCTAAGATGCAACAAAGTATGGATTGAGTCTCTGCTACAGTGTTAATTTTGACTTAACAATGAATACCAAGAAAACACAGATACTCCATCAACTAGCACCACATCATCCAAATTTGTAACCATTGGTTACAGAAAATGGAGAAATTTTGAATGTTGTGGATATATTTACTTATCTTGGCTGTATACCTCCCAGGGATGTCCACATTGATAAGGTTCACACAGGCATCACCAGGACTAATTCAATGTTTGGGAGCCTCAGAAGGGAAGTGTGGGAGAAGAGAGATAGTAGACTGATTGCCAAACTGAAAGTCTACAGAGTCATTGTGCTGATCCCATGGTTGTATACCTGTGAAACCTGATAGTGTTGCAGTGCTGTACCAGGAAACTGAATCGCTTCTATTTGAATTGTCTTAAAAAGATCACCTGGCAGGATAAGGTGCCAGACACTGAGATGCTTTCTTGAATTAAACTGTCAAGCATTCAAACTACTGCACAGAACACAATTCTGTTGGGCTGGCCACATTGTTCAAATGCCAAATGTACACTTGACAAAAAGATTATTTTATGGAGCACTCACACAAGCGCTCACAAAATGGCCAGAAAAAGCAACACAAAGACACTCTCAAGTTCTCTCTTAAGAACTTTAGAATTGATAGCATGGTACATGCCCTCTTTAGAGAAGGGGCTGTGCTCTATAGAGTAGAATTGCAGTAGCTCAAAAAAATTGGATGAGCAAAGTTAGAGAATTTACCCCAAATGATCATATGAACTATTTGTGCTCGATGTGTGGCAGAACATTTTGAGCTCATATTGGTTTGATCAGCCACAGTTGGACACATAATTTGACTCTAACATAGTGATGCCATTTTGGTCCTCTTCTAGAATGAAGGACAACACTCCAAAAAATCAATTACTATGTAGGCAGTTAAATGAAATGGAAAACATGTTAATTCAGAATTCCTTACTTGTATAGCCCTCCATGCTTTTACCTTAGCCACATGCATACATGCTAATATATTTGTCTTCTGGCTATGTGTGCTTTTTTTCTTGTATTTTCCTACACAAAGAGTTTCCTTTAAATGCCCTCCTTTCCAAGTATTTTACATATTTGTAGGAGACCATAACTTAGAGTTATAAAGAAATTGTTTTGCTGTTATTTTTCCCCTATGGCAATTTATGAAATGTTTTTGCTTTGAACTAATTGCCTCCTTTCACTGATCACATGAAGTAAGCATAGCTGTAGTATTAGGGACTTCAGACCCTCAGAGGAATCTGAATCTGGTAGAATAAATGTTTTTGAGAATCTAACCTAAAAGTAAGAAGGATAGTACTAGACAAATATATAATCAACTTATTTATAAAATTCATTTATATATTTATATAATCATGTATATATGTCATTTATATAATCTTTTATTTTAAGAATTATAAGCAAAAATGTCACACTTTAGCCAGAATAAATGGATTTTGAACCTTGGAATAAATGAGAAACAAGTTCATGAATTCTAAAACATCTCAAATTAAATACTGAGGACTTTCTTATTTCTTATCTCTTTGCTTCACACTGTCTTTTAAATTTCTTAGTTCAGGCTTATTTATTTTATCCATGATAGTGATGAATAGAAATTAATAGAAATAGTAAAGGTTGATATAGCCCACAAATACTTAGCATCTATCAAAGTCATGAAGATAGATGAAAAATTCAAATCAAATTCAAGAGTGTGATTTAGAGATTGAAAGATTTAAGGATGTTAGATTCAACTCCCTCCTTCTAGAGATAAAGAAGTTATTAGTTACTTCATGTAGCATACTAAGTAGCAGAACTAGAATTTGAACTCATATTCTTTGACTCCAAGGATAGCACTCTTTTTCTTCCAACATTCTACCTCCCAACTTCTTGGAGAATCATTAGAAATTAGTATTTGTAATATTGTCTCATATGACCATCTTTAACCTTAC
Source organism: Myrmecobius fasciatus (assembly GCA_023553655.1). Classification (NCBI taxonomy): domain Eukaryota; kingdom Metazoa; phylum Chordata; class Mammalia; order Dasyuromorphia; family Myrmecobiidae; genus Myrmecobius; species Myrmecobius fasciatus. The sequence continues at coordinate 433,834 of JAJPUD010000328.1, forward strand.
CATCATGCTCTTTCTGTCCTCAGTGGAAATGGAGAGCAGTTGGTCACTACATGGCAATAATCAGGTACAATTTGTCTCAGCAAATTCACATAGCATAGGGGGAAAAGGCCATAAAATCAGAGGAACTGGATTTCCCAGCATGCTATTTTTAAGTGGGGGGTTCATAGATATAAAAGGGAGTTGTGGATAAATTTCAAACAGTCTATAAACTTAGCTGGGGAAAATCGACATCTTTATTTCAATATAATTGCTTTCCTTTTTAATCTTAAGTATTTTGTCTTATGGCTTTTAAACCATTACTCTGAGAAGGGGTTTAGGGCTTTCATTAAACTCCTAAAGAGGTCTATGTGAGCAAAAAGATTAAGAACCCTTGGACTAAAGAATCGCTGAAGTGCCTTCCAGATCTAAATTTTATGATTCATTCATTACCAAAAGAGTGATTCTGAATAAAACAATCTATTATGAATCCCTATCCAATGCTGCCATCCTGTGGTCAGCATAGAAAAGAGCATAGTTAAAAACATTTCCTGAAATAAATGAAATAGATTTTGTTTCAAAATTTTGAAAACCACTTGAGTAGTGGTAAGTGTTTATATGTCAGGGAATTGATGGTCACCCTGTTGCTCCTTTTTCCTCCTAGGAAGTTCAGTCTTTGTTTTCCTGGTCTTTTTAGTTTTGCATTTTTTTTTCCTTGTCTCACCTTTTAACTAGTACATGGCATGTGTAGAAGAGAAAATGCATTAAGAGTTCTGAAACTGCTAAAAAGAGATTATGGGCCTTGTCAACCTTTAATATTTCTATGGAAAATTGTCTCAATTTTTTAATTAAAGTTTCTATTGTGAACTTAATCATTAACAAACACAAACCTTTTAATAATCAAAATTGACTTTAAATAAGAAATTATAAATTTATATCATGTGCAACTTGTTTTTTCTATAATAATAGCTTTTTATTTTTCAAAGTACATGCAAAGATAGTTTTCAACCTTTGAAAAACTTTATGTTCCAAATTTTTCTCGCTTTTCCCACTTTTCCCCTCTCCTAGACAACAAACAATTCAATATAAGTTAAACATGTACAATTCTTCTTAATAATGCACATTTATGTACTGCCCTAGAAAAACCAGACCAAAAAGGAAAAATGAAAAAAGCAAAAAGCAAACAAGCAAGCAAACCACACAACAAAGGTGAAAACATGTTGTGATCCATATTCAGTACTCACAATTCTCTCTCTGGATGCAGATGACTCTCTCCAACACAAGTTTACTGGAATCGGCCTGAATCACTTCATTGTTAAAAAAGTCACATCTATCACAGTGGATCATCACATAATCTTGTTTTTTCTGTCTACAATGCTCTCCTGGTTCTATTCACTTCACTGAGCATTAGTTCATGCAAGTCTCTCCAGGCCTTTCTGAAATCGTCCTGCTGGTCGTTTCTCAAAGAAAAATATTATTCCATAACATTCATATACCATAATTTATTCAGCCATTCTCCAACTGATGGTCATCCACTCAATTTCCATTTTCTTTCCACTACAAAAAGGGCTGCCACAAACATTTTTGCACATGTGATTCTTTTCCCTTTTTAATAATCTCTTTGGGATCATGTTTTTTTTTTTTTTCTTGTAGATACGATTTTTCTTGCACAACAATGATAAGGGTGGAAATATGTATACATAGATTCTGTTTGTCAAATAAAACAATAACAGTTTGATAGCCCTTTGGGCATAGTTCCAAATTGAACAACTTGGTTTTAAAGATTATCTATTCCAGGAAGAAGAGATACAAGAGAAACACAATTTAAAATAACTACAGAATTTATAAAAGTATTTGGAAGTCTACTTGCTCAGACATTCACAGAACCCATATGAATAGCAATAGAAAACATCTTCATAAAAATATGGACCTGAAGATTTTTCTCTCTCATTTCTTATCATGTAGTCAACTAACACATTTTTATTTGTCATTATTGTCATCATCATCATCATCATCATAAATCATCACTGTCATCTATATTTATCTTGCCCACATATTTAGCAAATCATATTTGGAAAAATGTGTCTTCTCACTATTTCTAGAAAGTAATGACTTTGGCCTTTCTTTGCTGTTATCACTTAGCTAATTTTCCTTTTCTGAAGTTGCCAATTTAATAACCAGCAACTATATCTGCTCAAGGCAGTTCAATAAGTAAACAGATACTCCTTTACTGCAGATGATAAGTTCATTAGTGAAAGACTATGGTAAGCTTATGATCAACTGTTTACCATTAAAAAAGCAATTACATATTGCTTCATTGGTATAGCACAGCATGAGTATTGTCTCAATATAAACATGTAAATATTCATATGACTAAAATTTAGAATTTACATGGTGGTAAAAAAAATCAAAGCACACAAAACATCAAGTAGTTACTGTAAATAAAATCCTTGTCACCTGTTTCTTTCTTTTTTATTTTTTATTAAAGCTTTTTATTTGTATAACATATGTATGGGTAGTTCCCCAGCATTGATATTTACAAAGCTCTCCATTACAACTTTTACCTCCAGTCCCCTCCCCTCCTCTAGATGGCAGGAAGTCCACTACATGTCAATAATGTTGAAATACTTGACAAGTTGTGCAAGAAAAATCCTATCTATAAGAAAAAAAAGAAAATCAGAGAAAGGCAACACAATGCAAGCAAATGTCAATAGAGATCATGAAAATGTTACGTTGTGGTCCATATTTCATATCCCTCTCTCTGGGTGTATATGGTCTTCTTCAGTGAACAATTGGAACTGGTTTGAGACAATTCTTTGTTGCAGAGAGCCATGTCCATCAGAATTGATCATCATGTAATATTGTTGTTGCTGTGTATAATGATCTCCTGGTTCTGCTCATTTCACTCAGCATCAGTTCATGCAAGTCTCTCCAGGCCTCTCTGAAATCATCCTGGTCGTTTCTTACAGAGCAATAATATTCCATAACATTCATATACCATAATTTATTCAGCCATTCTCCAATTGATGGGCATCCCTTCAGTTTCCAGTTTCTAGCCACTACAAAAAGGGCTGCCACAAACATTCTTGCACATGTGGGTCCCTTTCCCTCCTCTAAGAACTCTTTGGGATATAGGCCCAGTAGAAATACTGCTGGGTCAAAGGGTATGCACAGTTTGATAACTTTTTGAGCATAGCTCCAAATTGTTCTCCAGAATGTTTGGATCCGTTCACAGTTCCACCAACAATGTATTAGTGTCTCAGTTTTCCCACATCCCCTCCAACATTCATTGTTATCTTTTCCTGTTATTTTAGCCAATCTGACAGGTGTATAGTGGTACCTCAGAGTTGTCTTAATTTGCATTTCTCTGATCAATAGTGACTTGGAGCACCTTTTCATGTGACTGGAAATAGTTTCAATTTCTTCGTCTGAAAATTGTCTGTTCATATCTTTTGACCATTTATCCATTGGAGAATTGCTTGAATTCTTATATATATGAGACATTTCTCTATATATTTTAGAAATGAGGCCTTTATCAGAACCATTAAATGTAAAGATGATTTTCCCATTTTGATGCTTCCCTCCTAATCTTGTTTGCATTAGTTTCATTTGTACAGAAACTTTTTAACTTAATATAATCAAAATTATCCATCTGGTGTTCAATTAGGAGTTCCAGATCTACTTTGGACATAAATTTATTCCATCTCCACAGGTCTGAGAGGTAAGCTATATTACGTTCCTCTAACTTGCTTACAAAATCACTCTTTATATCTAGATCTTGAACCCATTTAGATCTTATCTTGATATGTGGTGTTAGGTATGGGTACCTTTTCTTTTTAAGGATGATTTCATTTAATAATTTTTTTTTGTTAAAAACTACTATAAACACATCCATGTGCTACATTCTGGGCTTGCAAAGATTTATATGTTACTGATTACATCCTTGAGGGAGTTCATGGTCTTATGGGGCAAGTGATATATTCATGATTAAGTATAATAAAAGGGAATAGAGTAAAATCTAAGGGAAAATTCCAGCCAGGCTATCTGAGGAATTTGAGAAAAGCAAAATTATATTTTATATGGGAAAGAAGGTATCAGGAAAAATTCATCTGAACTGTGTCTTGAATAAGGAAGTAACTTCAATAGATGGGGAAGGTGGGAATGTAGAGTAATCTATCCAAGAACTGAGAGAAATCTTGAGCAAAGATAAGAAGACAGAATAAAGAAATGTGAGACTGGGATATAGAGCAATCCAGTCTAGATGAAACAAAGGGGATTCAAAGAGACACTTTTATATTATTAAATAAGCCTGAAGAGATGTGGGACTAATGTTGGAGGGAATGTTGGAAAACTGGGACACTGATACATTGTTGGTGGAACTGTGAACAGATCCAGACATTCTGAAGAGCAATTTGGAACTATGCTCAAAAAGTTATCAAACTGTGCATACCTTTTGACGCAGCAGTTTTTCTATTGGTTTTATATCCCAAAGAGATCTTAAAGGAAGGAAAGGGCCCCACATGTGCAAGAATGTGGCAGTCCTTTTTGTAGTGGCTAGAAACTGGAAATGGAATGGATGCCCATCAATTAGAGAGTGGCTGAATAAATTATGGTATATGAATGTTATGGAATATTATTGTTCTGTGAGAAACGACCAGCAGGATGATTTCAGAGAGGCCTGGAGGGACTTGTATGAACTGATGCTGAGTGAAATGAGCAGAACCAGGAGATCATTATACATGGCAACAAGACTATATGATGATCAATTCTGATGGACATGGCTCTCTTCAACAATGAAATGTTTCAAACCAGTTCCAATTGTTCAGTGAAGAAAGCCATATTCACCCAGGGAGAGGGATATGAAATGTGGAACACATTTCATACTCTCTACTGATGTTTACTTGCATTGTGTTTCCTTTCTCTGATTTTTTTTCTTGTAGATAGGATTTTTCTTGCACAACAATGATAAGGATGGAAATATGTATACACAGATTCTGTTTGTCAAATATTTTAACATAATTAACATGTAGTGGATATCCTGCCATCTAGGGAAGGGGTGGAGACCAGGGGGGAATATTTGTAACAGAAAGCTTTGTAAGGGTCAGTGTTGAAGAATTACCTATACATATGTTTTGCAAATAAAAAGCTTTAATTAAAAAAATAAAAGGATGTGTGGGAGGCCTTGAATGTTAAGATAAATAGTTTGTTTTATTTAATAAACACTAAGAATTATAAATAATATATGACCCAAGTCTTACAATTTCATAGGTACCTCAGGAGTCATGTATCCTGTGGTCTCTACAACTTTTCGGTGACAGAATCCTTCTTCTTTATTCCCCCCATGCTTCTGATCATTTTTGCATATCTCTAATTTTTAATAAGTTTTACCTTACATTGAGTTGAAGCATCTGTAACTTCATCAGCTCTTATGGGATCAATCAGAAAAAAATCTAACTTTTCACTTGTATGTTGATATTTTAAATATTTGAAGATGATTAACATGTTTCTCCTAAGTCTGTTCTTCTTTAAATTAGGAGAAAATAGTTTTCCCTTTTTTTCTCATATGGCAAAGTCAACAGTTTATTTGTGTCTCTGGTTATCCTCCTCTGGAGATATTTGTCAGTGTAATTCTTAAAATATGGAATATGGGACTGAAAACAGTGCTTTAGATATTTTCTCAGTAGGACCAAGCATAGCAGAACAATTATTATTTCCTTCATTTGAACACCAGGATTCTATAAAAGCTTTTTGGGACAATGTTATGCCATATCATTGACTTATATTGAACAAGTGATATGCTCAAATCTTCAGATTTTTCTAATAAAAACTGTTAGATGATATCTTTGTTTTCTTCTTTTTTATTTTTTAATAATACTGTACTTTTCCAAATATATGCAAAATAGTTTTTAATTTACCCTTGCAAAATTTTGTTACAAAATTTTCTTTCTGTCCCTTCCCCAAGAACCAATCTAATATAGGTTTAACAAGTGTAATTTTAAACATATTTCTATATTTGTCATGTTTTATAGGAAAAAACAGATCAAAAGGGGAAAAATCATGAAAAAGAAAAAAAAGCAGGCAAACAATGACAACCAAAAAATGAAAATATTATGCTCTGGGCAGCTAGGTGGTGCAGTGGATAGAGCACCTGCTCTGAAGTCAGGAGGACCTGAGTTCAAATCTGGACTCAGACACTTAACACTTCCTAGCTGTGTGATCCTGGGAAAGTCACAACTCCAATTGACTCAGCAAAAAAAGAAAAGAAAATATTATGCTTTGATCCATTTTCAGTTTTCATAGTTCTCTCTATGGATGTAGAATGCACTTTTTATCCCATGTGCTGACACCTCTTCTACCATATACTTGGGCAGATGATGTTTTAAAAGCAAGAATAGTATATATATTTAATTATATACATTTATCCCTATAAATTTATTAACTTACTTTTATACATTTATTCTTAATACATTTTAAGAAACCTATCATATTCATGTATTTATCCATATTACATTTATTATAATCTTATTATATTTGATTCATTCTAGCCTGTTGATGTCCTTTTGATTCTTTATTTTCTCATCCTTAAAGTTATACCTGCCAAATTTCTATGACCTGATAATTTGACAATTATTGTGTCTCTACTTTCATCCAAATCATGGAAAACAATTTTGAAAAGAATGGTACTAAAGTTATATTATCCCTACAGTCTTTCATGAAAAACTTCCCAATAATTTAATGCTGATTACTATTGTTTGGGTATAGTGACTGAATTAATTATGATTCCACCAACCTGAAATATCATCCAAAATAAAATTTTTTAAACTATGGGGCTATGATCCTTTATGGAATCATGTAACTGAATGTAAGGGTCATGAAAAAATTGATAACAATAAAAAGCATCAAATATTCTTTCAAGGTTCAATTCTTTAAGTAAAACTAAACAAGTACATCCATCATTAACATGAAAATTTGCTTTTATCTTTAATAAATGCTAAAATTATATGTATACCAAAAATTGCTTTAAAATAAATTTTTTATGATTAATTATCAGTAAATGTTTGATTTGTATACCTCTTTTATATACCTATATACCTGGTATTACAATAAAAATTTTTTTGGCAAAAAAGGGATCATGAGTAGAAAAAGTTTAAAAAGACCTGATCCAAATCACATTACTCATTCTTATTTGTAAGTATTTTGTTGTTAAATGACTTTATGATATTCAGATAAGATGTCTGACATTCTCTTTTACTTGTCTGGTAATGCTAAACCTTTATTTTCATAATAAATTCAAGAATTTTGCCAGTAATCAGTCAAGCTTATCAGTCTGTATTGAGAGTACTCTCTCTCTCTCTGTCTCTCTGTCTCTCTCTCTCTTTCCATTTATGTGACATATGTATGTGTGTGTAGAAATAAAGAGATGAAATAGATGTAAGAATAGCATTTGTCTTTCCCCAGTTCTCTTCTACATCTTCCCTTTTCTATGATTTATCAAAAATTACTGACAATAACTCAGTAATCAATTAACCTGACATTGCAGTGTACTGGGATGAGAAGGCTCATTTGGACATAATTACTAGAAATAAGCTAGATATGTTGTCTTACCTTCTTTGCATTTATATTATGTTTCTGTTCACTATAATTTTTTCTATCTTTCTTGATATAAAGATTATTTTCTTTGGGAAAAAGTACAGAAGCAAAATTATAGTTGAATAATTCTCTTTTCTCTTGGCTACTATTTTTTAAATTATTGACTGATTCAGTTTAGGAAACACTCAAAGGCAGTCTAATGTGCTATGTAGAATATCAGATTTAAATGAAAAAAAAAAAAAAACACTTTACCCTTTCTTGATCCTTACTACTGGTAACAAAAGCTCTTTGTTGTTTTTGTAATTCCTTATCAAATGAGATAATATTTGTAAAAAGCATTTAGCACACTGCCTTGTACATATCAAGCATTTTATAAATTATTTCCTTTTACTTGCCTTGATTGAATCAATTGAATTAGATTTAGGGCTCCTGACGTATTCTTTCTTATAAGACCATGCCACTTTTTGCCCTTCTTTTTTAGCATGTTCTTGCTTCCACCTTTTGAAAACCTCACTTGGTTTGTGTGTTTCACATTATTATTTTTAGTTACATACTTCTGTTCTGTTTTTGTTGAACTTACCTGATTATACTGTTAAGAGTTTGATTTTTCAGAACTTTCTATCCCCTTGGGTTGAATTTACCTATAGAATTTTCTTTTCTGGATATGTTGAAATCCATGCTTCCAAAAATAGTCTGTCTGCTAGGTTATGCTTGGATTTCTGCTCATTCTCTATCTCAATCTCTATATAAAATGGTTGCTTTCTCCCAAGGTTCTTATCAATTCTACTCCAGAAACTAGTGTTTCCTTATTGATTCCAGTCAAGTCTCAAATAGCATTTTCCCTCATAGTTTCTTCTCTCTTTAGAAGACTTAAATTCTAATAGAGTCAAGTAATAAAGTTATCAGTTTTCCTTTCAGAGATGTGAGAACTCCATCAGATTTTGGTAATTGAAATCTCCCATTACAAATTTCCCCCATGTATATATTACTATCTTGATGATGTAATCATCAAATTCATCATACACTTCTTCCTCTTGGTTGAATACTATATTCCAAATCCAGATGTTTTTTTCCCTCTATTTATACCACTCAAATACTTTCCATCATGCTTTCCTCCTCATTATTTCCTCCTGTAAAATTGAGGAACAATTTTACAATGCTAATTGTCTCTTTTACATATTAATTTTTAAAAATAAGTTCTATGGTTTCATAGCTATATGCTACCAATTCTCACAGATTGTTATAAAGCCTTTTCTACCTGCAAAGAATAAATGGCAGGAACAAAAGAATTGAAGGAACTACTTAAAAAAGCTTTATCAATGGTAGTCCTAATGTCTCATTCAGAGTTATCATATCATGTTGTCCTAATTGGACAATTGTCTAGTCCTTGACCCCATGCAATTTAGGCTGTTTTTTTCTTTAAAAGATGTTAAAACTATCAGGATCTAATTGGTTCAGAGAACTAACATGTCAGACACCTGACATCCCTTCGTATTTGTTTGAGAACAAAACAGCTATAAAGAAATCAAGTGCTCTTTGATGTGTGGCTAGTAGATCACAAGGGGCAAATGTGGACAAGAGCTCAGATAGATCTTTGTAAGTTAAAATTTGGCCTCAGACATTTAGTAGCTGTATAATCCTGGGGAAGTCACTTAATCTTGTTTGCTTCAGTTTTCTCATCTGTAAAATGAACTGGAGAAGGAAATGTTAAAACAACCCAGTGTCTTTGCCAAGAAAACCCCAAATGGGGTCAAAGAATCAGTCTCAACAGTTTCCTGTGGTAAAGAATATCAAAGGTTTTGGTAGAATTCTGGGATGACAAATGTCACAAAGTTTTCTAGGACATCATCAACTATTTCCTAAGACCTTTATGGTATTGATTTTTGCTGACCTAAATAATTTTTTCTATTGTTACTTTCAAGTCGACATCAATCTTCATGCCTTGGGGATATCTAGAGAAAAATGGCTATCACTTTTGCCACCTGGGTATTCACTGATAGTGAAACTCATAGTCTTCACAATAATTTGCAGTTCTTTTTCTTCAAATGGGTTATCACTGCTAACTTTCAAGTCCATGCATGGAGCTTGGTTTCATTTTTGCATGCATAATACACTGAAATATTCTGACCAATGTCAAATTGGATGTCATCTATGACTTCTTCTCTCATGGTAATTTATGAAATGAATTAATACATTATATGAGAAAGAAGCAATGTGTATGGAGCCACACTATCCTTTAGGCTTCAGAAACCATAGTGAAGAGGATGAAGAAAACCATTACTCAAAAGTACCATGACTTCTGATACTGGAAAATATGGCAGAGTCTAGGAGTTCATCTGGGGTGTATGCCAGCAGGAGAAGTAAATTACATCATTCAGAATCAATTTTCTGTTCCTAAGCCAAACAGAAAAAGCTAGAATTGAGCAGGATGAGATGGCAAGGGTTGTGATGTCGGCCAAGAAGAGAATTAATTCCCAAAGAATTAGACCCAGCTGTCCTCTAAACAGATTTTGGTAATGGGAATTGGAGCTCAGTAATGGAATACTCTGTTGGACTAAAGGAAATCCTTTTTAAGGTGTAAGAAGGGAATTAGTTATCACCAAGGCCTATTAATTTAGAGTTATAAAAGCTTTCTATGGTGACTTAGATGAAGAAAAATTCTGGATATTGTGTAGAATTGATTCTACTGTCCCTGAATGGCAGCTGGTTTATTGAAGAAGTATAAAACTTGTCAGGTATGTTCAAAGGAAAGTATTATTAATGTAAGCTCTCTCCTTGAAGAATATAAACAATAACATATTTAAAGTTGATATCAAATCAATCAATTGTTCAGCAATTATTTAGTAAGTGCCTAGTGTGTACTAAATGATATCTTGGGTAATGTGGCTACAAGGACATAAATGAGCAGTTCCAGCCCTCAGGAAATTTACATACAAATTGGGAAAAGATCACAGAGATAACTAAATGCAAAATATATATAAAGTAATATTTGTGAAGGGGGAAGGGACATAAACAATTGGAAGAATTAGAAAGGCCACTAATAAAAGATGTCACTTGAGACTGAGCCTTGAAAGAAGCTACATCCAAGACACCTGAGACAATTTGTTCAAAGACACAGAATATTGTATATGGAAATCAGCAAATAAATTAGTTTAGTTGGTGTAGAGAGTATTTGACCAGGAGCACTGGGAAGTTGATATGGAAAGAAAGATTCAAGCCATATTGAGGAAGGACTTAAATGACAAAAGAAGAGTTTGTATTTTTTTTTTGTCACAGAGGTTATAGAGAGCCCCTTGAACATGGGAATGATGTGGTCAAGCTTTGAAATATAGCTTTGTCAGATGGATTGATAGAGGTAGAGACTTGAAATAGGGAGACCAATATTAAGGCTTTGACAACAGTCCAATTGAGAAGTGACAAGTACCTGAACTAGGTTGATAATTATATGAATGGAACAAAGGATAAAATTCTTTTTCTCTTTTTTATTTGATAGCCTTTTTGGCCAGGTAAACAAGTCTCAAGGGAAATGTATGCACACATATACACATAACTCCATATATAATACCCACATGTGTGTATATGTAAATATACAATAATATAAAATATAAAGTAATGATAATTATAATAACTAATATTATTTAGCACTTACTATGTTCCAGGCACTAGACCAAACACTTTACTATTATTAATTCATTTGAATAGCACAACAACCCTGGGAGGTAATTGCTATTGTTATCCCCATTTTGCAGATGAGGAGACTGAGACAAAAATGATTAAATTACTTGATCAGGGTCACACAACTCAAAAGTGTTAGAGGCTGCACTTGAATTTAGGTCTTTTTGATCCTCAATCCAATACTCTCTTCTATCCACTGTGCCAGCTAGCATGCATATATGTATGTATACATAAAACACACAAACATGCATGTATACAAATATACACACATATATTATATGGGTGTGTACCTCATTAGAGGTACTCTGTGATATATAGCTGTTAATTTTCATATTGACTTATAAATCAAAGAGGATTAGGTAAAAAAGTCAGATAGGTAAGGAGGATCAGGAGAAAGTAGTGTTATAAAAAGCAAGAAAGAAGAGAATGAAGAAGACAGTGTCAAAGGATATAAAGACTAAAAATAAGGCCATTATGTTTGACAATTAAAAGAACATTAGCAACTTTGGAGAGAGCAATGGATGATGAGATTAGAAACTAGACTATACACAGTTAAGAAGAAAGTGAAAGAGAATAGAAGCACCTATTTTATTTTATTTTATTTTATTTTTTATCAGATAAAGGAAACACAATGTAAGCAAACATCAATCGAGAGCATGAGGACGTTATGATGTGGTCCACATTTCACATCCCTCTCTCTGGGTGTATATGGTTTTCTACAGTGAACAGTTGGAGGTGGTTTGAAATATTTCATTGTTGAAGAGAGAATTGATCATCATATAGTCTTGTTGTTGCCGTATATAATGGTCGCCTGGTTCTGCTGATTTCACTCAGCATCAGTTCATGCAAGTCTCTCCAGGCCTCTCTGAAATCATCCTGCTGGTCATTTCTCACAGAACAATAATATTCCATAACATTCATATACCATAGTTTATTCAGCCACTCTCCAATTGATGGGTATCCCTTCAGTTTCCAGTTTCTAGCCACTACAAAAAGGGCTGCCACAAACATTCTTGCACATGTGGGGCCCTTTCCTTCCTTTAAGATTTCTTTGAGATATAAACCCAATAGAAATGCTGCTGGGTCAAAGGGTATGCACAGTTTGATAACTTTTGAGTGTAGCTCCAAATTGCTCTCCAGAATGGTTGGATCCGTTCACAGCTCCACCAACAATGCATCAGTGTCCCAGCCCTTCCACAACCCCTCCAACATTCATCATTATCTTTTCCTGTCATTTTAGCCAATTTGACAGGTGTGTAGTGGTACCTCAGGGTTGTCTTAATTTGCATTTCTCTGATCAATAGTTATTTGGAGCACCTTTTTATATGACTACAAATAGTTTTAATTTCCTCTGAAAATTGCCTGTTCATATCCTTTGACCATTTATCAATTGGAGAATGGCTTGAATTCTTATAAATATGAGACAATTCTCTATATATTTTAGAGATGAGACCTTTATCAGAACCCTTAATTGTAAAGATGATTTCCCAATTTATTGCTTCCCTCCTAATCTTGACTTCATTGGTTTTGTTTGTACAAAAACTTTTTAACTTAATATAGTCAAAGTTATCTACCTGGTTTTCAATTAAGAGTTCCAGTTCTTCTTTGGACATAAATTTATTCCATCTCCATAGGTCTGAGAGGTAAACTATATTACGTTCCTCTAATTTACTTATAATATCACTCTTTATATCCAGATCATGAACCCATTTAGATCTTATCTTGGTATGTGGTGTTAGATATGGGTCAAGCCCTAATTTCTTCCACACTAGTTTCCAATTTTCCCAGCAGTTTTTGTCAAATAGTGAGTACTTATCCCAGAAGCTGGGGTTTTTGGGTTTATCAAAGACTAAATTGAGAAGCACCTATTTTAGATGACTTTCTCAGGGATTTTAGCCATGAAAAGGAAAAGATATATGGGATAACAATAAGTAGGGATATATCGATAAATGAAAGCTGTTTTTTTTTTTTTTTAGGATGAAGGAGGCATGGCCATGTTTATGAGCAGTGGGAAGCAGTCAGTAGGAAGAGAGAGCTTGAAAACAAATGTGAAAAGATTGTCTTGCCATAGTGAGGACCCAATTGAGTTTATATTGCATATATATGCATATACAACATATGTATAGGACCAAAATCAGTGGATGATAGTCTTGATCCAAAGATGAAGCTTTGAGGGCAAGTTCTGCAATATTATAATGTGAAATTGAGAAAAAAAGACAATGCAGAGTTTAATGAACTCAACAAGAGTTCAACATGGGGAAGGAAGGAGAACATAATGAACATAGGGGTAATGGCCTGGGAAAGAACTGAGGAGACAAAGGAAGAGGAAGACAAAGCTTGGGATTGCAATGCAGAAGGAAAGCTGGGGTGCCAAAAGATTGTGACAAAATAAGAGAATTTTAAAGAAGTACATTTGTGAGTGATGGCAAGATTAAGGATATCATTAGACATGATTGAGAGGGAGTAGGTGAAGCAAATTGAGTAAGATGAAGAACTGTGAGATTAGGGTGTTTGAGAATCTCTCTCTCTGTCTCTCTACCCCTCCATATGCACACATACACACATTAACATATATCAAAGTTCCCTAGTATGAACACAAGAATTGAATAGGAGAGAAATACTGTCAATTAGGAATCAAGTTCATTGCACAAGGAAAGCTAGTGTCCTAGAAAATAATAGATAACAACATTTGAATGGATAATGGATATGAATTGAGTGAGCCCTCAAAGAAGAAAAGATTTCTAAGTGATGGTGGTAGATGGAGAACCTGGAAGTACAATGGGGAGGAAGGAATATTCTTACTCCTTCATTTTAATCAGTGATTTAAAGAGAATGAGTGAAAGTGCAGCCAGTTCTGGAAAGGGATAATGGCATTTGTCACCAAGAGGGAACTAGTTCTCAGTAAAAGTGAGAAGATGCAAAGAGTTTAAAAGGGAAAGATTTAAGATGAAAACAAGTTTTTAGTATTTGAATGATGATGACTGAGTGATTCAGAATCACTGGATGAGGAAGAATATGACATAAGATAGTTTGTTAATCACTGAAGAAGGATTTCAGATAGATTTTCATTGTCTTTAGGTTTTTCACCTTATGATTGAGTTATCTCAGGATCTTAGATTGTTCAGGTAAAGGAACAAGTGCTAGGAGCTGAAGGAATGGTGCCTCTCATTTCTCCGAGGCAGGAAACCAAGTTATTTGCTACTCCTTTTCACCATGTTTTGGCATGTCACTAGGGTATCTGAATGAAGCTCTAGCTACTTCAAACTTTTTAGTCTTCTCCCTTTTATAATATTTTGCAGTTTGATTACTTTGCCATTTATAGTTGATCTCTAATTAAAAGATTCCTGCCAAAATCTTAATAAACAAAAACAAAACAAAACAAGGCAACTAGATGTACAATGGAAAAAGTGCCTAGTCTGCAGTCAGGAAGACCTGAGTTCAAATCATGATTCAAATACTGATGAGATATGAGTTCTGAACAAGTTATTTAATCGTTGATTGCCAGTTTTGATTTGTCAGTTTCCTCATCTATAAAGTAGGAATGATAATAGAACCTTCCTCTCAGGGTTATTTTGAGAGCCAAATATGATAATAATTGCAAGACACTTAGTACAATATCTGGCATATAGTAAGCACTATATAAATATGAGTTATTATTATCACCAACAAAAATGACCCTAGATTTTATATGTAAGATCTTATGTAAAATCTAATTTCTAATAACTCTATTTTTATCTCCTTTTTCAGCTATTCACACTTCACAAAACTTCTTACTTTGAAATTGCTTCTTCCCTGCCTCAGCATCTTCTTAGCTACAGCCAACAATGTGAATGATGGATTATATAGCCTGATGGCACAATTAGGAAGCCATTACAATGGTCTAGACAAGGAAAGATAATGAAGGCTTGAACTATGGTGGTTTCAGTGAGAGTGGAAAGATTGATGTGAGAGCTATTGCCAAGGTAGAATCAATAGGACTTGACAATTAATTGAATGTGTGAAAGAAGAGAAGTAGAAAACATCAAAGTTAGGTCTGAAGCTGCTTTTCTTAATCAAATGATTAAGAGAAAGCAAGTTTCATAAATAAGAACAAAGAAGAAGGATTGAGTAATTTCTTTTTTTGGGGGGGTATTTATTTTGGAAATTACAATTTCCACTTTGTATTAACTGAATTTAACATAGTCAGAGGGACACTTGGATATATGAAAAGATAAATAAATTAAGCATTAATTAAGCATTCATTATGTGCAAAACACTTTTCAGAGGCTACATATAGAAAACAAAGATTGTCTCTGCTCTCAAGGGATCAGATTCTAAGAGGGGGTATAAGACATATGGAAGATTTCATTTATAAGTCAGCAGGAACAGCCCAATGATCCTTTGAGTATAGTGGTAAAGCAGATATTAATATTTTAATGTAATTTCCAAGAGTTTGGTGGCAAGAATTTTCCTTTTTGGTAGCCAGGGAACCAAAAATCTGGGAAATATGCTCTGTAGAAATGATGGGCGGGAGAGGATTCTGGGAAGATGGCAGAGGTGGAAAGAAAATCCCAAGTTCTCCAGATCTCTCTCAGAAAAAAAGACAAAACATTCAGAGTGAATGTAGAGTTGTAAAGATAAACAAGAGTTGGGGATGAACAGTGGTCTTCTTGAAACAATTGGAGAAGATCAGAAAAAAGATAAGGGCAGAAGTTTTGTCTATGTGAAATGTAAATACCTCCATGCTAGTCCTACTGAAATAGCAAATAGTGAGAGCCCTGGGGTTGACTGGGTTGGTAGGTAGCCTTGGCCCCAACTACAGAAATTTTCACCTTCTGGACAGTGTGAGGAGTTAAGCATCTGAGGGGGGGAGGATTGAGGGAACCTCTGCTGATAAGGGATATCAAGCCCAGTTGGTTAGCCCAGATGTGGTTCTGGGAAAGAAGGAAACAGCACATAGTCTGTGAGTGCAGAAGCAGGAAGGAAAACTTGAAACCAGAGGCACCATCCACCATATGGATATGGATATGGATATATCCTCCATACATAGGTCTAGAAGTGATTACACTAACAAGCTCCTTTAAAAAAAATGAACAGGCAAAGGATACCATAGGAAGTTACCATGCAAATAGAGAAAGCCAGGAGTCATCTTCAGAAGAGGATACTTAAACAATCCCCCTACTCCCAAACAAACAATCCTCCCCCCAAACACTCCAAAGCTTTTCTAACTCAAAAAGTAATGCCAAATGATTGCTTTCCGAAAATAATTCATAGAACTCAAAAAGACTAAAAATCAAACGAGAGAGACTGAGGAAAAAAATTAAGAATCCAAGAAAACCAAAATTATGAAAAAAGTCAACCAACTGGAAAAGGAGATCCAGAATCTTAAGGAAGAAAATGACTCCTTAAAAACTAGAATTGATCAAGGGGAAGCCAGCAAAGTTATGAGACCAAGAAATAATAAAACAAGAATGAAAAAAATAGAAGATAATGTTAGATAGCTCATAAGAAAAACAAACTGATCTGGAGAACAAATCTTTTTTTTTTTTTTTTTGCTAAGGCAATTGGGGTTAAGTGACTTGCCCAGGGTCACACAGCTATGGAGAACAAATCAAGAGAAAATATAAGAATAATAGCACTGCCTGAAAGCTAGGATAAAAAAAATCTTGATACAATAATATAATAATTAAAGAAAATTATCCTGAAGTGTTAGAACAAGAAATAGAAAAAAATCCAATGACCATGACCTGAAATAGATCCTATGAGGAAAACCTATAGGAACATCATCACCGAATTTCAAAACTGTCAGGTCAGGAGAAAATATTATAAGCAAAAAGAAAAAACGCTATTCATATATGGCAGAACTGCAATTAAAATCACAATGACCCAACAGCAGCTGCAATAAAAGACAGCAAGTCTTGGAAAATATATATATTGAAGAGCAAAAGAATTAGGGTTGTGGGTGAAAATATCATATCCAGCAAAGCTAAGCATAATTCGAATGTAAGAAAAAACATTTAATGAATTGTCTGACTTTCAGGATTTTGTTACAAAAAAATCCTGAACTTAATATAAAATTTAACATAAAAGATCCAAGAGAGATATGAGATAAACATCAAAGACTAATTACAACGGATTTAATAAAGATAAACTATTCAAGTTTTATATGTGGAAATGTCTAAGATTATCATTAATAATTGGATAGTTGAAAAGAAAGATTGGGATAGAGCTGATTATGATGTGATTTTAAAAAGCAAAACCAAGTAGGAAAAGGTCAAAAGAGTAATTATATTTTACAAATGAGATGTGAGAAGAAGAACTGATACAGAGAAATCAGATGGGAGAGGAGGACTAGTAGTTCTGGAACTCTACTCTTATTGGGAATTGATTAAAAAGGTCACAATACAGATACATGTAGAAGGACATAAAAGTCTTTTAAATTCAGAAAGAAAAAAGAGGGTAAAGGGATAGGGAGTAGGGAGATGATAAGGAAGGGAGTTTTTAGAGGGGAGCTTACTCAAACCAGATCAGAATTAAGAAGAGAGCAACTATATATATATATATATATATATATATATATATGGGAATAAAGGTATTCTAAATTTATAAAGAAACAAGAGAGTAGGGGAATAGGATAAGGGGGATGGTTGTATAGAATAGTGTGTAGATGAGGGGGGAGGGGATGAAGAGGGATAGGGTGAGGGGAG
Source organism: Myrmecobius fasciatus (assembly GCA_023553655.1). Lineage (NCBI taxonomy): Eukaryota > Metazoa > Chordata > Mammalia > Dasyuromorphia > Myrmecobiidae > Myrmecobius > Myrmecobius fasciatus. Next base: position 451,761 of record JAJPUD010000328.1, read on the forward strand.
AGGATAAGGGAAGGATCCTTGGGCAGGGGTGGGTGGGTAGGTTTAGTAATAGGAAGGCAAGATAGCAGGTAGAAGTAAGAGGAGTCAGGAGGGATAGGAAATGAGATACAAATACAAAATAAAGATCAGGAGTAGAATTTATTGTGCAACAAAAGCAAGGGCAGCAATCATGACCTCAAAGTTCAAGCTGAAATAGATTTAGTCAAAAGAGAAAAGAGAAAAATAGGAAACTGCACTATTTGTCAGCCATATTAATCAATTTTATATTATATAAAATAATTAGACAGTATAAGTTTGGAATATTGCTGTGGTATAGGAAATGATGAATTGGTAAAGTTAGAAAAATATGGAAAAATTTGTATTTATGAAGGAAGATGTTATACACTTTCAGAGAAACAGGAGACAAACGAGTTTAGTACAGTCTTACACAAATGTATATAAATTTATATGTGTATGATTGTACCTATGTGTATGTGTATATATATATGTTTATGGGTATATATCTGTATATATATATATATATAAATGTTTGCATGCATACATATGTATGTATATATGTATTAATACCTATATTATATAAACTTTCTTTAACTAGAAATTTATTACTTTATATTTTGTATGTTTTTTTTCAGTTGTGCATATTACAATGTTTTCTCCCCACCCCCTTCATTTTCTATTTAAGTTCAAAATAATAATAATAATAATAGAGAGCTTGGGAAAAGCAAATTAGTCAGGAAAAAAGAAATGATGGAGGTAAGATTCCAGGATACAATTGAAGAGGTAGAAAGAGAACTGCTACTATCCCAACTGTTTAATAGGTCTCTGGTTTTCATGGACTATGTTTGAAATATGTGCAAGAACAGTTGCAAGCTATATAT
>JAJPUD010000328.1:457638-489633 GCA_023553655.1 Myrmecobius fasciatus
CTGAACTTTATTGGTAATATATAAAAATGCTGATGATTTATGTGGATTTATTTTGTATCCTGCCACTTTGCTAAAGTTGTGAATTGTTTCTAGTAGTTTTTTAGTTGAGTCTCTAGGGTTCTCTAAGTATACCATCATGTCATCTGCAAAGAGTGATAATTTGGTTTCTTCACTACCTACTCTTATTCCTTTTATCTCTTTTTCTTCTCTTATTGCTGAAGCTAACATTTCTAATACAATATTAAATAGTAATGGTGACAGTGGGCAGCCTTGTTTCACTCCTGATCTTATTGGGAATGGTTCTAGTTTGACTCCATTACATATGATGGCAAGCTATATATTTAAAAATTGTTGTTTTTTTATAATGATTGAGGCACTAAGCAAAAAGCAATGTCATTCTCAAGACTGTTTCCACCAGGATCTGAGAAATGATGGCAGTCAAAGTGGTCTCTCCTTCAGAGTACTTTGCTTGCTTGCCCTGTACATAGTATTTAGTTGACAGTTTGTATGAATGTCTGGCCCCATCTTCACAAGAGCAGATTTCCAGTGTGATTTGGCTAGAAGCAAAATTGTTAGTCTGGAGTGGGGTCAGGGTTGCTCCTGCCAAGAATCTTGAGCCTGAGGAAGCAGTTGGTCAGATAAAGTGGTAGTTGGCAGTTGGTAGATTAAAGCGAACATATTAAGTGAAGCCATTAAGTGAATATACTACATAAATATATATGTATATAATATTGCATTTTGATATATATGTATAATACACAACAACATATAGTGTTATATTGCAATATATGCCATATATTACAATATACTTATATGATATATATATTATTATAAATGCATATTATTTTATATATTTATTACATAAGTGAATGTAGGGACTGGAGCTCTAGAAAACATTTTTTTTGGTGGGAGAATAGGGAGTAAAGGATCATTAATGCCAAGCTAGAAGAAGTATCAGAGGCCAAAGTAGTACAACTTGCACTTTTTCTAGGTGGAGGAACTGAGAAAACAAATTACTCAAGTTCATACAAGACACAGATTTGGAAGAGCTCCTTTTATTCCAGAATAAATCTTTTCACTGTGCTACACTGAAGATGATGATAAAGATCTATATGCTCTCTATATTCTTTTGGAAGTAGTTACCCAATGCTGGGAGTGAATGACATTGCCACTAGAGAATATAGTCACAAAAGAAAACAATTGAGGGCAGATTCCTGGAGGATGTCAATGTTTAAGACATGTGAAGAGAACAGAAACTGATAAAAGATGAGTTTTTATGTTCAAGAATGTGTTTGATGTCAACCTGTGGCTGAGTCAAACTTAAGATTTGCAATTCTTGAATCAGCCATATATTTTTTCTTTCAGTCATATGCTTCTCTCTTAAGGTCATAAAATGTCCCTATAGCCTTTAATAATGTCAGATATTTTAGATATTTTTCATAGCATCTAATTTATAATTTAAGACTTTTGCAACTTAAATGCTACTCCAAAACTTAGTGCTGTTCTTAAATAGAGGTAGAACAGTAATGTTTATAAGCTATAGTCTATTCAAACTTCTTAATTATTTCTTGAACCAAAGGAAAATTCAATTGTTTGTCAGGCATTTCGGTGTTCAAGCATCTTAATGTTCTGCCATTCCACCCCCAATTAGGTTTTGTGACCTAAAATTCATAAAATTTCTTGAAGACTCAATAAGACTTAGAATATCACAGACAATACAAGCCTTCTTATCTGTAATAGGAATTGAATTAAATAAACATATTAAAAGGCACTCTTCTTATCAAATGTAAGTGTAAAGTTGCAATCATCATTTCAACTGTACTTCATTTCCCTCTCCAGGAGAAAACCATATTATATGCATAACAAATCAATATGAAACTAAAGAGGGAAACAACAGCTTGCTAAATAAATAACATAAAGCAATTCTCCATCAAAGCTTCAGTAATTACTTTGTGGAATAGGCTGCCCTTAATACAACAATTAATTAATTTTTCCAAATGAATTATGCAAGCCAATATTTTTTCTTCATTAATGTTTTGTCGGAGTCATTAAGTTTCATTAATGAGTAACAAAGAAGCAATTGGGATTTTATTCTGGCTGATATGTGTTAATGTGCTTAACTTGAACTAAATGTGTTTCTAGTATGTAATCAAATTTGAATCTATCAAATCAATTTGCCAGTCAAACGGTTGTTTGGAGCTGCAGCTGCTTCATGTGATGGCTTCATAAGGAACATGCAAAAAATGGACCTCATCACCTTAGTCACACAGTGTAATGTCATATCAAACCCTAACCACAAGCAGTTTGATTTTCTTAAAAAAATGGCCACAGTTTTTTTGGCTTGATCCTTCCATTGGCTGGTCCTTTTATTATATACCTCTATTCTGATTAATAGAATATGTACTGGAAGACAAGTGTTATACCATAACAAAGACAATTTAGTTAACATTGGTTAAATATTTTTCCATTTAAAAAACTATACTAGGGGGCAGCTAGGTGGTGCAGTGGATAGAGCACTGGACCTAAAGTTAGGAAGACCTGGGTTCAAATCTTGTCTAAGACACAACATTCTCTAGCTGTGTGACCCTGGGCAAGTCACTTAACCCCAATTGCCTCAGCAAAAAGCAAAAAAAAACCCCAAAAAACCAAAAAAGAACCTCTACTAGGCACTGAGGAAATTTAAAGTTTTGATAGAATATGTATAAATAAATAATTATAATCATAATGCCAAATAATTATTGTTTTGGGGACATGCCCTGTATAATTCCTGGTACATAGTAAAACAAAAAATGAAAAAACCAAAAGTACATTGTACATCATGAAAATCCTTTAGCTATAGTTCACCTATATTTTAGCACACTATTTGGTGTTATTTTTCCAGATTTGTTAATATGTGTTGAGCCTCTGTTTAGGTATAGGGAAGGATTGGGAATTAAGCATTCATATAACTTAACATAAGACAGATGCTGTAATTATCTTGATTTGTCATTTGAGGAAACTGAGGTGAACAGGTTAAGTGACTTGCTCAGTGTAATACAGCAAGTGTTTGAGTCAAATTCAAACTCAGGACTTAACTTTAGGCGCAAGGTTCTATCCACTACACCACAATTGATGGAACAAATTGTATGGCCCAGACTAAAGAATAGTCATTAATGGTTTGATATTAATTTGGAAGTATTTAGGAGAATGGTCCCCAGATACTTAACATTTTAATCAATGCATGAAATCATAAATCATATGCTCATAAGTTTTGATGAAAATACAAGGTTGGCTAGGATAGCTAACATATTGAATACCAGTCAGAATATGAAATGAATTTAGTTTTCTCTGAACAGTTGAGGCTGAAGACAGATTGCAAAGTCTGAGGAGAAAGTGGACACAGAGGAATTGAAAGTTCATCTTGTAATTCTTTCTAATGCAACTTTTATAATGGATCATAAACATGTCTTATGGCTAACCAGCCAATTAGAATGAAAGCAGTATTAATGTATAAATAATACTGAGGTATAAATTGATAATTGTGAGAGTTTCATATTTTTACTTTATAATAGTTTATGTCATAATATAGACTTAGGGCAAAGTTTGATGTTAATCATAATGAATATAATTTCATATTTTCAGTAAACTTCTTAAAATATCAAATGAGGGAAGACAAGCATCTTGTCAAATCTTCCTATATTATAACTGTTTTTAATCTTAGAATGTTATGGATGAACAGCTTTAGTAGAAGTTTTCTACTACATTCTTTCTGAATATAGGCTCTGCTATTTTCTGATTGTTCTTTTGTGCATATGCAATAGCATTATATCCTAGTATTGCTTATGTTTTCTTTGCATGAATCTTTTCACTTGTGTGAGAGTTAGTTTAGGCAATACTGTATTATATAGCATATAAATTTACTTAAAATATACTTAAACCTCAGTACATCTCAATTTGCTGAAAGCAAATGAATAAATGAGTACACTTACCTAAGTGAACCTCCTTAGGGTTGTGAATCTCACTCTTCCTTCAAGATACTTCATGTAGTGGACATGACTCCTGACCATCTAACATACAAAATGAACAAGGATGCCAGTGCCAATTCAGATGCATAATAATAATGTTTATTTTTTTATATTTTATGATATGAAAAGGCTATATAAATAGTGACTTTAATGTGTTTTTCCCCCGTACTCTTTTGGATCATCTTACTTATCCAACTTTGTCCAGATAACTGTATGGATAGTGAGATAGTAGACTAAATGATTGTACAGGTAGTTAGTATGTAGCAGGACAGAATTAGGATTTCAAAATAGCCTGGCAGACCAAAATGATCAGCTCAATTTAATAATAAGAAATTTAATAGACTAAATACAGAGTTCTATACAGGTTCAGAAAATAAATTGTGCAAGTACAGGTGATGGTGGTAGGTCAATGTCTAAATAACAATACTTGTAAAAAAAGTAAGGTTTTTAATGTCCTTGGAGTCAGTAAAATCAGAGTTTAAGTGCTTACCTTTGAGATATTGAACCTCTCAGGGTTTTAGACAATTCTCTTAGACTATGGATTGCAGAATAGTTACAGATCGACATTGCTAGAACATGTTTCCTTACCAGAAGTCCTTATACCAGTAACATTATATGAATTCAGTTCATGTGATTATTGTCAAGTAAAGAGTATGACATGGTGATCAAAACAACAAATACAATTGGAAACTGGATTAGCAGAATATGATATTCTATTTTTTTTGCCTTGTCCGACCACTGGTAAAGTATCACATTCAGTTTGAGAGTCCATAGTTTAGGAGGGATAGTGAGAAACACTCAGAAAAGGTGATTACAATGGTGAAGACATTGGAGAACATGCCATACTAGGATAATTTAAAGGGATTTAGAATGTATAACTTGAAGAACTACTTGGTAGAAAAGTGATAAGATTTGCTCTCCTTGGTCTGAAATGAAAGAATACAGATCAATGGATAGAAATTAAAGAGACACATTTAAGTTTAATGCAAAGAAAAAAATAATCAAGCGTTATTTGTTAACAAAAAAAGTTATCCCAAAATAAAATGGACTTCATTGGGACATAATAGTCTTCAAAATTACTGGAAATCTTCAAGTAGAAACCTGATGACCAGTTATTGGGGATATGATAGAATAGATATCTGGATATGGTTTGAATTAGATGGTCTTTGAGTCACCTTCCTTTATTTGTTTCATTCATTTTTATATTATGATTCTTTGTTTAGTTATTTGTTATATTGCAAAGAAATATAGTATTTATTTCACTCTTTCCCCCACAGATAACAAATTTCCAAAGTAAAATTCTTATAGTCTATTTCAGAAACTTTAGAAAATTTTATTTCTGCTTTTAACATCAGAATTTTATTCTATACTGCTCTTTTTTCTTAATCTCATTCTTTTTCCTTGTTTGGCCTATTTTTATCCTTTATTATTTTGCTTTTTCATTTATTTCCTTTATTCCCCAAACTTTATCCATTATTTGATCATATAATGTATTGGTTAACTTAAATATCATTGCTTTTTTATCCTCAAATGGTGAATGCATTGTTAATAACTATTTAAAGTTATAAAGTATCTTTTGTTTAAGATATTTAACTTGATAACAGGTTTGTTTCAGGAATTCTTCACTTTTTTCCCATTTTAGTCTATTTGCCATTCAGTGATCTTTTGTTCATTGTCCTCTCCTTGTAAAAACTAAAATGTGTTTTCAGGATTTCTTTTTCTTTTAAAGAAATTGCTTAGTCATCTTCTGTTTTCCTAAAAAAAAAAAAAAAAAAAAAAAGCTTAATCTTTTTTTTTCCTGAGGCAATTGGGGTTAAGTGACTTGCCCAGGATCACACAACTAGGAAGTGTTAAAAAAAAAAAAAAGCTTAATCTTGACAAGAAATTTAATCCTTTTTAAGACTACAAATGATTTTTAAAATTCTTTTATATACTAGCACTTAGTACATTACTGGGGCCATAATATACATTTAATAGATGCTTGATGAATGATGATGGATATATCTCATACCATATTTTAGTTTTTTCTTTCTTTCTTTTTGGTTTGGAGAAGTTCCATAAGGCTTGAATTTGTGTTTTTCAATATCCAGTTGTACCCACTAGATGGAGTTGTCTGGGGGAGTTTCACTATATAAGAGAAATCAAAAATTCTCAGTTGTCTCAGCATCTCCACAAGAAGCAAATTCAACCAAACCTTTCAACACACTTTTAATAGACCAAGGCACTTAAGCTGAACACCATGATCTTTATTATCATTTGAAATTTCTATTTACTACTTAGAAATATGATATTACTGGCCAGATCTGGCCAGATCTTGTTTTATTTTCTTATGATTCTGACACCCTAGCCATCATATTTGAATTTACTTCTACAGTAAACAAGGGAGTGAAGAGAGAAGTAAGGTCTCATGACCTGACAGTTCCAGATCTGTCCCAGAAGCCAAAAACAATACTATAACTTGTTTTAGCCTAGGACAAAAGGAAAAAGAGAATTTCACACTGTCTTTTCGGGAATTTACCAAAAAAAAATGAATTTAACACCATTGAGATTCTATCTACTTTGTTCAGAGTGCCCGTTGGGGTAATTCTAATATTTTATGTAAAGAGATATATCACTGTTCTACTAGTTTGTTCTATTACTTTTTAGTTACATGATTCCTTCAATGTAGTCTCCTTAATGCAATTAATTAACAGAAATGAATTTCAATGAAGTCATAATTGATCATAATTTCATATCAAAGAAAAGATTCCTCCCCCTCCCCCCAAGGACAAGAAGAAAGCCAGGAGTTAGGCAGATTTAAAAAAAATGAATAAATAACTGCCAACTGTAGGTGAAAGCTGAGACAGAAGTGAGAGAAGAATTCTCCAGTTGTTTCAGCATCTCCACAAGAAGTAAATTCAACCAAACCTTTCAACATATTTTGAACAGACCAAGGCACTTAAGCTCAACACCATGCTCTTTATTATCATTTGAAATGCATACTCTACACACCTGGCTCACTTACTTATTCTCTCTCCATCAGAGCCTCTCTTCAAAACCAAAATGTTATTCTACTTCACATTTCTCCTTTGGCTGTGTGTTTCCCAATCCCAGTTTGTGAGAACAACTCTCCCTTCAGAATTTTTCTCCCAGAGTGAGGAGGAAATAATGCCATTTATATTAAATTACAATTTCTAATGTCATATTTTCTATCTTTCCCAGGATAAGGAGAAAACAACTTGTACACACACACCATATATACCTCACCCCACCACCCACACCCTATTTTTTGTGGCACATAATGAAGTCTAACATAATCCACAAGCTTCACTTCAGTAAAGGACTTTCTGGGTCCCAAAGGCACCCTTGATTCCACAATGCTTTCCCTTCTGACTGTCTATAGGGTTATTCTTTTTCTCTTCCTTTGAAGGAAGTTTTTCCTGATTTCATTCATTGTTAGTTCATAATATCTTTTTTTTTTAAGTTATCATCATTTCTTTCAGGCTTTATTCCAGACTTTAAAGTTTCTTATTTCTGCACATTGCAGAAAATTTGTATACTGGATGTTCTTTTCACCCTCCCTATTCATCCTAAAAATACTTTATAGCCATGTGAGCTATTTGATTGAATGGTTTCTTCCCAAGTCTCCACTTAAAGGAAAACACTCAAGCTAGCTAAGCTATATCTTTATTTTTCTCCAGGATTTGCCCCTTACTCTTTGGAATTTGTCTACCATGTTTTTCCTTCTTGGTAGTCCAGTGAATGATATCTGTAATGTATTATTTGTCTTCATTACTCCTGAAAAGTTTTTACATGTAGTGGCTAACCCTTTTATCTTCAGCTTTTTGAAGCCTAATAATTTTAAAATTCTTCTTCTTTTATGTATTCTTTATGTCTCTCATTTTCTTAGCATTTTTCTAAAATATTTTAAAATTTGGATTATCCACTAGCCTAGCTTGTTTTTCTGTTTTCTCTGTTTCTACTGTTTTCCAGCATAATTCTACTTTGCAAATATTTTGATGATGGCATATTTCCATTGCAGTTTTCAAAATTTCTAAGTTTCATATAATTATCTTGCCCTAAGAATCCTTAGCTGTGTCCAATTCTTTTTATTTCTTCTTGTGTTTGTTAATTTATTTTTCTTGTTGAATCCTTTCCCTATAAATTCCTTTATCTTAATGATCCATTTTGTTATATTGTAAAGAATTCCTTGCTTGTTTCTGAAGCTACATTTGATAATATTTATATATATAAATATACATTTTTTATGTGGCATTATAAATTTCACTTCTTTTCATAACATTTTTAATTATTGAAGAATTCTTTGGTTTGCTCATGATTCTCATATTTTCACAATTATTTCTGAGGGCCTCTTCCTGTTTTTGCCTATTTGAAACTTTACAATTACTAAATTTGAGGGAGGGGCCAAGAAGATGGTTATGGCTCTTTTTTCTTCCTACTCAGTTATATCACCACAAATCTTAAATACAAATATATAAATTTAGCTGCCAAGATTAGAAGGAAAGCAGAAAACTGGGAACACATTTTTACATCCAAGGGTTCTGATAAAGGACCCATTTCTAAAATATATAGAGAATTGTCTCAAATTTATAAGAATACAAGTCATTCTCTAATTGACAAATGGTCAAAGGATATGAATAGACAATTTTTAGATTAAATTAAAACCATTTCTAGTTATAGCAAAAAATGCTCTAAATCACTATAGATCAGAGAAATGCAAATAAAGATACTTTGAGGTACCATTATATGCCTCTCAGATTGTCTAAGATGACAGGAAAAAATGATAAATGTTGTAGGGTATGTGGGAAAACTGGGACACTAATACATTAAACTGATCCAACCATTCTGGAGAGCAATTTGGAACTATGACCAAAAGGCTATCAAACTGTGCATACCCTTTGATTCAGCAGAGTCTCTACTGGGTCTATATCCCAAAGAGTCTCTACTGGGTCTATATCCCAAAGAGATAATAAAAAGGGGAAAGGACCTACATGTACAAAACTGTTTGTAGCAGCCCTTTGTGTAGTGGCAAGAAACTGAAAACTGAGTAGATGCCCTTCCACTGGGGAATGGCAGAATAAATCATGGTATATTATGGAATAGTATTGTTCTATAAAAAATGATCACCAGGATGATTTCAGAAAGGCTTGAGAAATTTATGTGAACTGATGATAAGTGAAGTGAATAGAACCAAGAAAACATCGTACACAGCAACAACAAGATTATATGATGATCAGTTCTGATTCATGTGGCCCTTTTCAACATTGAGATGATTCAAGCCGATTTCAATAGTGATTGAGAGAGCCATCTGCATCCAAAATTGTTGTGGTTGAATGAAGATCACAGCATATTTTTTCACCTTTTTTGTTCTTGTTTGATTGCTTCTTGTTTTTTCTCATTTTTTTTCTTTTATGAGCTGATTTTTCTTGTGCAGCACGATAAATGTGGAAATATGTATACAAAAAAAGAAAAAAAAAGTGCTCTAAATCAATATTGAGTAGAAAAATGCAAACGAAGACACTCTGAAGTACTACTACATATCTCTCTGATTGGCTAGGGTAACAGGAAAGATGGTGATGGAGGGGATGCAGAAAAACTGGGATATGAATAACATTGTTAGTGGAATTGTGAACTGATTCAACCATTCTGGGAAGCAATTTGGAACTATGACCAACGGGCTATCAAACTGTTCATACTTTTTGATTCAGAAAATAAGTGAAGAGTAGAACAAGGAGAACATTGTACATAACAGCAATAATATTTTGTGATGATTAACTCTGAATGGATATGGCTTTTTTCAGCAATGAGATGATTCAGGCCAATTACAATAGTCTTTTTTAATGGAGAGAACCATCTGCATCCAGAGAGAGGATATGAACTGAATGTGGATCACAACATAGTATTTTTGCCTTTTTTTGGTGTTGTTTGCTTTCTTTTTTTTTCCCTCATTTTTTCCTTTCTTATTTTTTTCCTTTCTGATTGGATTTTTCTCGTGCAGTAAGATATAGAATTGTGCCATTTTAACATATTTTGGGATTATTTGCTAATTAGGGAAGGGGATAAGAAGGGAGGCAAAAAAAATTTGTTACACAAAGTTTTGTAAGGGTGAATGTTAAAAACTATTTTTGCATATATTTTGTAAATAAAAATATTATTAAAAACAAATACATATTTAGCTGTCAGTTTCAGAAATGTAAAAGTTGTAATGAGACAAAAGTTGGCCGAGATGAAAGTGAAAAGCAATGAGTCAAAATGGTTAGGAAGTCTAAATCAAGAAACAATTTCTAGAGTAGTGTCTAGTAATAGGTGGCTACATACCGTCGATATATTGAACTTGTTCAAGAATGAACAAGATTTGCTAAAGGAACTTAGACTGAAAGATCTCAGAGAAACATGATTTTAATAGATTTTAAGTTTGCTATCCCATGGAGGAAAACTATTAGTTCATCATGTCAAATGATTCTGTGGAGACATTTCATCATAAAACTTAAAAAGTTTTACCTATAACTCCTCCAGAAAGAATCTTGTTTTAGTCAAGGACTATATGATGAAAGCAATAGCCGAGTTTTTTGGGGGAGTGAAATAGCTTGCAAATAAAAAGTCTAATTCTTGTGTTATTGTCAAACGTTTCTATTTTACCTACCAATTTTTACTATGAGGTTCCTTATTCTTCTCTCTTCTAATTGGCTAAACATAAGATATTACAACAGAACATATCATATAGGTGAATAAGAATAACAACTGTCCTTTGTTTACTGTCATATTAGTTTGAAGACTTATAAAGGAGCTGAGGGACATTCTTGAGGGAATATTCTGTTATTAATATTTAGAAGGGGAACTGTGGATTGGGCCCATTGTGCATGGACTGGGGTCCATCTGACACCAGTTATATGTATATCTAGGCTTATAACTTGCAGAGAATTTGCCAATGTGTATTAGTAGAAAAAAGTTCCATCACTAGAGGTTTCCAATAAAATTATAGCTCTGGAAAATATACAAATGTGTGTATATGCATGTTTGTATCTATTACCTTTAGTATTTGACACAGTTGACAATATATATGACCTCATTTTATGACAATACCCAAAGATTATTGAGGAGAATTATCTTCCTGGTCACAGCTGTCTTGTGTAACTTAAATGCAGGGGAGACAACTTGATTAGGCAGAGTGTTCAAGACTGCATTTTTAGCTATCTTGTTCCATGTTTTTCAGCTATTTGCAGCTCAAAAAAAAGTAATACATATATTTACACTTCTTTGTGAGTCATATATCTTTATCTTGCCATTGCATATGTATTAATGATATCCTGAATCATTTTAATAAAAATTTCTTAGAAATGAAAAAGTAGGCACTCGGGTTAGTTAGCAGTTAATTTTTTCTGGTTGTCTTTTAAAAAAGAAACATCTTATCCATTAAAAAATGTTTGTTATTCAGATCCAGCCATTCTGGAGAGCAATTTGGAGCTATGCTCAAAAAGTTATCAAACTCTGCATACCCTTTGACCCAGCAGTGTTTCTATTGGGCCTATATCCCAAAGAGATCTTAGAGGAAGGAAAGGGCCCCACATGTGCAAGAATGTTTGTGGCAGCCCTTTTTGTAGTGGCTAGAAACTGGAAACTGAAGGGATGCCCATCAATTCCAGAGTGGCTGAATAAATTATGGTATATGAATGTTATGGAATATTATTGTTCTGTAAGAAACGACCAGCAGGACGATTTCAAAGAGACCTGGAGAGACTTGCATGAACTGATGCTGAGTGAAACGAGCAGAATCAGGAGATCATTATACACGGCAACAACAATACTATATGAGGATCAGTTCTGATGGACATGGCTCTCTGCAACAATGAAATGTTTCAAACCAGTTCCAATTGTTCAGTGAAGAAAACCATATATACCCAGAGAGAGGGATGTGAAATGTGGACCACAACATAACATTTTCATGCTCTCTATTGATGTTTGCTTGCATTGTGTTTCCTTTCTCAGATTTTTTTTTGTAGATACGATTTTTCTTGCACAACAATGATAAGTGTGGAAATATGTATACATATATTTGATTTATCAAGTATTTTAACATAATTAACATGTAGTGGATATCCTGCCATCTAGGGGAGGGGTGGGGACTGGGGGGAAAATTTGTAACAGAAAGCTTTGTAAGGGTCAATGTTGAAGAATTACCCATACATACGTTTTGCAAATAAAAAGTTTTAATAAAAAAAGTTTATTATTCTTCTGAATGATATTTTTTAAAAAAGGTAGCTTGATATATGGAGCAAGTACTGGGATAACTTCTACTTTCCCAGATGATGATGTTAAGAAGTATACAATAAGGTGAACGTCTAAAATCCTCTGAATACTTTGATTCTTACAAAATCATTTTTGGCCAAGAGAAATGGGGGAGGAAAGGAGGCCAAGATTGATACCAAAATGGTCTTTTCTCACAAGCAATTTCTTAGTGGTCATTTTTGGAACTCTCTCTCCTGACTGACTACTTGCTGGAATCCAAATCAGTAGAATAACTTTATTTCTGACCTAGTTTTTCATTTTAAAAACGACATTAAGGCATAACCAAGTTTCTTCAGCCAATACAAACATTGTTGTAGTTCATTTGACTGCTAATCAAAGTCAACTACATTGACTGAGGTCTTTTTCAAACTTAGTTGTAATGCTTTTGATCGATTTGACTCAAATAAGACAATTCTGTTTTTAGTTAAAATTCCAAAGTATTGCTTTTTAAAAAATTTTTTTTTTATTTAGTGGAATAGCCAGAGTGGAATAATTTGACTGAGATCCTAAATTTACTCCTACTTTAACACTATCTTATCAGTTCCTTTGCTTAATTCTTGGTAATTGACTTATTTTTTCAGCTTTCACAAGCATATTAGTCTCTCAAATCAGGTGGAAAATATACCAATGATGGAATGATATACCAATATCATATACCACATTCCATTTGTTTTCAGTTTTTAAAGAATTTAATTTAAAGATCTCAAAGTATTCAATTCTACTCTATGTTCCCTTAATGGCAATTATATTATAAACATACAATATTATATGTATATCATATATACACGACATATAAATATACAATATTTTAAATATACAATAAATATATAGTATATTAAGGATGTATACTATTACCTTCTACTATCAGTTTACATTTATCAAAGTAGTAATGACTTGTTATCGTGTTTATTTTTCCATTAATTTGATTATAAATGTCACAAGTAATAGTTATAAAACAATTGTTTGCTCAAAAAGACATATTTAGTATGAGCTAATTATACCAAAAATTCATAATTATTGCAATGCTAATACATAATCATTATAAAGGAAAAGTTAATGCTGAAAAGTAAACAGCCATTGGCACCGAGGTGTTAGAACTCATTAGATCCCTAATTTCAATTCTTTGTATTGCCATCAAAGAAATCAAGTTTGTAATTTAATTGAATTCTTTCTAGGTTTGGGGTTAGGGGATAAGATTTTACTTTCCATGTGCCATTTGTAATCTTTATAGAGAAAAATTTTCTAGTATGTGATGAAAATGGCTTCTTAATAACTATAACATTACTCTTCGTCTCCTTGTACCAGTGTCCACATTATCCATTAGCCATGTGGATAATTGAAATTCTCTACAGATCAGAAATTATGTTGTAGTTTCCAAAGAATAGCAGATATGTTGCTGATATCAATTGGATACTGTAAATGAGCTCTTCTCCAAAGCTTCTATAAGAGTTGATGAAGTAAGCTTTCTTTTCATCCTTCTTAGTCAAACTTGTGGTTTTTTAGTTTTTTCTCTTATATTCCATCTAGTATTCCTGGATTTTCCATTCTTCCTGGATTTTTATTGTCCTCTCTTCTGCCTGTCTTAGCTCTTCTGTGATAGTTAACTCTCTCCACTTACTTTGCTGGGTTTTAACTTATGTCCTTCCCCTTACTATGGATGCACCCTAGAACTTAAGTGTGGGCCACCTTCTTTCTCAGTGATCTTGATTTTCATGAATTAAATTAAAATTTCAATGAAGATTAATTTTGAATTATCTTTCTTCTGAGCTTCAGGACTTTATCACCACCTCTTGGTAGAAGTATTTATAGCTGCCTCAAAACAATGTGTTCAAAACAAAAAAAAAAAAACCTCTTTTCATCCAAAAAAATCACCTCTTTTTCTTTAGAGGCCATTACCATTTTTCTGGTCATCCTGATTTATAACCAAGTAGTCATCCTGAAAATTTTCCTCTCCCTCAACACCTTCATCTTTCAAATTCTTTTTTTATGAGACAGTTCTACATTAAAAAGATTGGTCCAATTTTATAGTATTTCTATACTTAGAATTGTAGCTATGAAAGAGCTCATGCTTATGCTCCCAACTAAGGAGAAAAGTTCTTAAAAATGGTCTGGGGATTGAATTACCAACCCTGAGCCACTCACTAGTGTTGCTTCCATTATGCCCTTATACTGCAAACAAAGGGACATCAGGCAACATAAGGACAGAATCAATCATAGGTATTTATAAGAACTTCAGATGTATTCTTTAATGGAAAATAGGACAAATGAAAAAAAGGACAGTGATAGGGGAGATGCTGCATATTACTTGATTTTCTTTTTTCATAGCTTTTTTCTTTCAGTGCTCTTGGTACTGAAGTGAGTGCCCATCCATCCACCAGACTCAGTTACAAACACACTCTGACCCCACACCCCTTCTTTTCCATTTAGAAATCATTTCTTGGGGCAGCTAGGTGGTGCACTGGATAGAGCACCAGCCCTGAAGTCAGGAGGACCTGAGTTCAAATTTGGCCTCAGCCACTTAATACTTTCTAGCTGTGTGACCCTGGGCAAGTCACTTAACCCCCATTTCCTCAGGGGGGAAAAATCATTTTTCATGATCTTGAAGGTGAGAAACCACATATGGGTCTGTTAATGGCTGCTACTGTTACTACCTTGGAACTAAAATCACTTCTCTTTTCCTCAAAGTTCTTCTGTACCATTTAAATGACAATCATCTGCCTTCCCATTTGATGGCTAATTTAGAATTAATTTTTCTCTTTTCTCAAGCTGGGAAGAATTCCAGATCTCAAGGCTTTGTGGACAGCCAAAGCATTGCCAGAGGTTATTATATTCATGTGTGTAGGTATAGTATATATTTGTAAAAACAAACAAAACAAACCCAAAAAACCATCCCCCAAAATTTAATGCATATTTAACTCGTTATATGTGTGCACATGTGTATGTTATGTGTGTGCATGACTGGGTGTGGTTTGGTAAAACCATGACCTCTCTGGTCTGGTTTCCTGACACAAGTTTTATTAATGTTATCAGGTTGGAACTCCTAGATAAGGTAGCAACATTGCTACAACTCACTTCTGGTGTCCTAAAGATAATGTTGGTACTGGGGAAGACAAAATCTCTATTCTTTTGTTTCCCATTTAACAAATCAGTTGAAATAGAGATGGAATAGAGTCATGACTTCAATCATGAAACATTTACTAAGTATATTGAAAAATAAGAAAAAATTTACATAGAAGTTCTCCTCCACCTCATCAAAGTCATCATCATCATTATCATCTTACATAAAAGGCCACATAAAAATTTGGGAAACATTCTTCTGTCAATAAATGTGCATAGTGTTTATGGGAAAGAGTAGCCAAAAACTTATAGAAATCAAAAGGGAGACAAGTAGGGATGCTTGTTTGCTAGGTATAACTCATTTTTCTAGACTGTATACTTTAATATTCTTGATCTTCTTGGGGAACAATCTCTAGTTAAAGTCACCTATTAAAAAGGATCACTTCTATGATAACAATTCTACTTGAATTTTTTGGGGCGATGGGGAACTGGTCTCAAAGTCACTTTAGTTTTCTTTTAGAAAAATGTGATTCCTCTAAATCTGAGTTCTACTTTGCATGAGTGTTCAATTCTGATCTCTGAGCTCTAAATGATTTCCTTCTTTCAGACCTTACAAAGCTGTAATGGTCTAGTCAAAGAAAACAAAACAAAATAAAACAAACAAAAAAACCCTAACAAAATAACCTCCTAAAAAGTTTCCCATTTCTCAAGCCCTAATTGGCCTTAAAAAGCAAAGCAGACAGACTCTTCTTTCCCCAACAAAGTCTGTTAAGCAGCAGCACATGCTTCTTACTCCAATCATTTCAGCTCATGTTAGCAAATGGAAACACAATTTTCTTCCAGTCAATTCAGCAACAGATCAGTGAAAGTTATAAGCTCTTTTCTCAGCCTTTAATTTAGCTATTTTTCTATTACCCATTAGAAGTAACTAAGAAATTCCTCATATAATTTATAAGTGATTGTAAAACGATTGTTGTAATTTATATTTTGCCATTTAATTTTAAAATGAAACTGTTTACTTTGTCTAATTCATGCTAAGAAATTAGTTTCATTTGCAGTTGCAGTTGACTCAAGCCCCCACCCACCTTTGCTCCTCTGACAATTTTCCAGTGGAACTTTACTTGCTGTGTTAACACCAAATTAATTTTGCTTCAGTTAATACCCAATTAAACAAGGAATTTCAAGGTTTATAACTTAAAATCAGCCAGTCTATTCTCCCCTTCACTGAAACACAAACTTTTTTTCATGATTCTGGTTTTTTTCTTTTTTTTTTTCCCTCATCCTTATTTCATCACACAGAATATTGAATGGTATCATGATTGAAAACTGGGCCCTGGTTATATATTCTCTTTTACCTAAATATATGATGCAAGAAACAATATACAAAATGTTGATTCACTAAAAAAAGTTATATGGTTCACATCTTTTCCCAGGCTAATTCATCCTACCCTCAGTAGCATCCTTTTTTTTTTTTGGCTAATTTTTATTTTTTAAATTAAAATTTTCCTTTTTTCCCTCACTTTCATCTTTTCTTCTTTCTAAATAAGAAATCAACAAAAACAAAACTCCTGTTATGTCCAAAAAAAGGAAAGTCCCAATCTACTCTCAGGGTTCATTATCTCCCTATTAGATGAATTACAGCATGCTTCATAATGAATCCTCTAGAATAGTGGTTATTCATTGTGTTAATCAGAGTTGATTTAAGTTCTAATCATTGTCTTTCTAAGTTGTTTGTCTTTATAATGTTGTTATTGTATAAATTATTCTTCTGGTTCTTTTTCCTTCACTCTGCTTCTTTACATTCCATTATTTTCTGATTTTCCTGAAAACAGCTCCTCCATCATTTCATTCAAAACAATAGTATTACATCACCTTCATGTGCTATAATTTGTTTAACTATTCACAAATTGTTGGACACTTCCTCAGCATCAAATCTTTGACTCCATAAAAATTGTACTATAAATATTTTTGCATATAGGCTCCTTTGTTCTCTCTAGAAAAACTTAAAAGTATAGATCCAGTAGTTATAACTGGGTCAAAGTATATGCCAAGTTTAATTGTTTTGGGGGAATAGTTCTAAATTGCTTTCCACAATGACTGGACTGTTTCACAGCTCTACCAAACAGTACATTAATATATCTGTTTTCCTCCAGGTCTTCCAGAATTTGTCATTTTCCTTTTTTTGGGGAGAGGGGTCAGCTTTGAAAAATCCAATTTGCATAATAATCTCAGATTTTTTTAATTTGATTTTTTATTTATTAAAGACAGAACATTTTTATATGCATATTGATAGTGTGGATTTTTTTCTTCTGAAAACTGCTTGTTCATATCTTTTGATCATTTAATTAACTTTTATTCCAATAAACTTGAATTAATTTCCTATATATCATCATACAAATGAATTTTTTTTAATGATTACTGCTTTGTACTATAGTTTGATATGTAGTACTACTAAGTTCCCTTTCTTCCCACCTTTTATCCCATTATTTCCTTGAAGATTCTTAACATTTTTTTCTTTCAGATGATTTCTTTTCTTTTTCTTTTCTTTTTGTCTTTTTTTTGAGGCAATTGGGATGAAGTGACTTTCCCAGGGTCATACAGATAGTAAATGCCAAGTGTCTGAAACCAGATTTGAAGTCAGGTTCTGCAGACTTCAGCCTCGTTTATGCTCTATTGACTATGCCATCTAGCTGCCCCAAGAAGAATTATTTTCTACTTGCATAAAGAAAATCTTTGATATTTTGAATGGTATGACATTGAATAAATAATTTAATTTAGATGGCATTATAATTTTTTATTATATTGTCTCACTCTACTCATGAGCAAGTAGTATTTCTCTGATAATTTAGATTTGCTTTAATTTGGGTAAAAAGTTTTTTTTCCCTGAGGCAATTGGGGTTAAATGACTTGTTCAGGGTCAGGACAGACTTGAACTCAGGTCCTCCTGACTTCAGGACTGGTGCTCTATCCACAACATCAACTAGTTTCTCCCAAAGTTTTTTTTTTTAAAGCTTTGTTCATATAGTTCGTATATGTGTCTTGACAAGTAGACGTCTAAGTATTTTATATTTTCTGTAGTTAAATGGAATCTGTCTATCTCTGACTGATTGTTTAAATATGATTTATATGGGCTTATTTTATATTATGAAAAATGGGATGAAATTGTTTTTTCAGCCAGTTTTTAATAGACACTCTATGGTTCAATGAGCAGACCCACCATATCATCTACAAAATATGAACATTTTATTTCCTTTTTTTCTATGCTTATTCCTTCAATTTCTTTTTCTTGTTTTACTTCTATACTTAGCATTTCTAGGACTACATTTAATAGTAATGGTGACAATATACATGCATGCTTTTCACCTGATATTATTGGAAAGACCTCCAATTTACCCTGACAGTGCTGATCTTGGCTTTAGATAACCATTTTTACCATATTCAAGAAAGTTCCACTTATTCTTTTGCTTTCTAAATTGTAATGGATTCTGTATCTTTTTAAAACTTTTTTGTGCCTAATGATATATTAATATGATTTGGATTATTTTCATTATTAATATTTTCATTTATGATTTTAGTCTTCATATAAAACGAACCAGTTTCTAGCTATCTAGTTTCTAACTATCCAGTTTCCTCATTAGAAACCAAGACTTTAAAGATAGTGCTCAAAGCTGTACCTTTTCCAAAGAGATATCTTAATTCCAAAGACAGTTTTTTTCCTATGCTTTAATCATGGGATCATAGAGTAGGTTATAGAACCATAAATTTAGAGCCAAAAAAGAGTGCAATAGACATATAGTTCAACTACTTCATTTTACTAATAATGAAACTGATGTTTCAGAGGTTTTCCCTGAGGTATAAATGCTGACACTGAAAATTTAGCAATCATAAGAGAAGATGAACTAACTAGTTCTAGCACAGCCCTGCAGGAACATGATAGAGTAGCTTCCCCAGGAAGGATGGAGCTTTGAAAAGAGAAGGGGTCCTAGGCTATAAACTTGAGAGACTGTTATAATTAGGAGGTAAGATATGGATAGATGATTATCTTGCTTTATTGTTATTTTTTAATTTAATTTTATTTTGTTAAAGATTTTTATTTTTCAAAACATATGCATAGACAATTTTTCAACATTAGCCCTTGCAAAACCTTGTGTTCCAATTTTCCTCCCTTACCCCATGCCCTCCCCTAGATAACAAGTAGTAAAACATAGTAGAAATATATGTTAAATCCAATGTATGCATACATATTTATACAAGTAACATGCCACACAAGAAAAATCAAATCAAACCAGTAAAAAAAGAGAAGCAAAATAAAATGCAAGCAAACAGCAACAAAAAGAGTGAAAATGCTATGTTGTAAACCACACAGTTCACACAGTCCTCTCTCTGGGTATATATGGCTTTCTTCATTACTGAACAATTAGAACTGGTGTGAATGAATCATCTCATTGTTGAAGAGAGCCATATCCATCTTGCTTTTTTTATTTTTAAACACTGTGTCTCCCTACCTATAGGGATAATAATGGCTCTGATCTGACATGGGTGTTATAGGCATGTATGAGAATTTGTTTTGTTTGATTATAACACAGATGCTATAACTTGGGTCATTTTTCACTCCTCTAGTACTTCAGGGGTTCATCATACTAATGCTGGACTTAGTTGTGGACAACCAATTGGCTTAGCCTGCTGCAATTTGCAACTTCTAAGCTCGAGAGATCTGCCAGCCTTAGCTTCCCCAGTTCCAGGGATTATCCAGGGATAACATGGTGTGTGTCACCATGTTAGCTAAAGATGTTATAAAAGACAATGAAAAAGATTCATCAGACAGATACAGTGAGAAGCAGGAGAGAGGTGGAAAAAAAGGGAAAAGTGTTTTAACAAGACTTGGGGTGGAAAAAATGTCAAAGGCTTTAGAAAGATCAAGAAGAAAGAGGATAGGAAAAGATAATCAGATCCCACAGTGAAACAATCCTTGATAACCTTAAAGATGAAATTTTACTAAGTGTTTAATTATGAAAAGATGATAAGGTATAAAGAAGAAAAAAAAATAAAATTAAGGCTTTGGAAAATAGCCTCTTAAGGTAATGCATATTCCCCAGAATTCTTTCTTCCCTCACCTTTTACTTCTCCCCTTTTCCTCCTTCCTCCCTTCTGTTAATTTTCCTTCCTTTTCTCCCCAACCTTTCCCTTGTCTTTCATGTTTCTGCCTTTTCATTCATATAATCTCCTTTTCTCCTTTAGCTTCCCCTCCTGTTCTCTTCTTTATTCTCTCCTCTTTTTGCCATTCCTTTCCTTCTCCTGTCCTTCTCTCCCCTCCCCCTCTCTTTTAAGCCTTTATTCCCTTTTCTTTCCCTTCTACTGCTTTGCTCTTTCTTCTTTTCTCCCCTCATTTCTCTTGTTCTTCTCTGTCTCCTTCTCATCTCTTCTTCTTTTCACTAACCTTCTCTTCCTTCTTTTCCTCTCTTCTTTTTTTATTGGAATTCCTAGCCTCATCTATATAAGTGACCACTAAATTTGTATGTCTCTATGTATTCATAACATCTATAAAACAAGTATAAAGGTAGAGATTGGTTGAGTCAAAGTAACTCACCTTTACTGAAATGAATGACAAGATGCCAGCTCCCATGAATACCTCTACCCACAGCATCATTCAACTAGGGGTGTGACATAGGCATGTACAAAATCTAGGCATTTCAATTTAATTATTAAGAGACCTTGGACAAAATACAAATATTCTTGATTGACTTAGAAATTCTCAAATACAACTGTATGAATTAGAAAGTGACATTTCATGTGGAATATATTCAGATTGGTTAAGAAGACCCTAACCCTTTGGCTTTTATATAAAATGACAAGCCAATTTGCCATCCAAACATTTGAAAATCTTGCAGATTTGTAAAAACTTGTAGAGAAACCTTTGAGAAGAATTTTTTAAAAAAGAGGAGATCCCTTTAGACCCCCTTGTCCCTCCTCTACCAAACCACTTTGGACAGAAGAGGAATTTGTCGGCTTTGAGGGGTCAGAGGATTTGGAATTTAGGAATTTATCTTTGTCTTCAAGATATCAAGAACAATAGTGAGAGGTAACAATATCTGAGTAGAGAGTGAAGTCCAAATTAGACATACTGAGGAAAGGCAGTTTCAAGATTCTGTAAGTAGCCCCCTAGTAGAAAACTACAACCTA
This sequence comes from Myrmecobius fasciatus, assembly GCA_023553655.1. NCBI lineage: Eukaryota > Metazoa > Chordata > Mammalia > Dasyuromorphia > Myrmecobiidae > Myrmecobius > Myrmecobius fasciatus. The sequence continues at coordinate 479,166 of JAJPUD010000328.1, forward strand.
AGGAGAACTTCATGGGAGGGAAAGGGAATATCAGTAATCTGCAGCTCTGTCACATAAACTCTAAACTTGATTTCACTTTCTTTTTTAAAAAAAACTTGATTTTTAATTTATGTATTAACACATTCATATAACATAGTGTAATAAAAAGAAACTGCAAATCTATTATGTGCAACTTGCTATTCCTTTAAATATTCACTTTCTTGGGACTATGTATGTACTTTTATGAATGTGTCATGGACTTTTGGAAGGAATGTTTGTAGCAAATGTTCTTATTATACCACCTTACTGAATATACTTTATAAAAAGCTAATTAAATCTCGTAACCTAATAGATAGGAACTAATAAACATGCAGGGTGGGTGCAGGGGAGGACACTGGTGGAACTAGAGTGCTAAAAAATATGTACCCACCTCAGCTCTTCAATGGTATACCTAAATCCAGAGAAGAGAAATAGCTTTTTGGAGATTTTACCTATCTCTGTGGATATAGTATGGAACAGTATATCTAAAGCTATGACCAATGACATATTGTCACGTCAAGCTCTAAAACTCAATATTTGACTTCTCTATTCGACTTAATAGAACTAGTAAAATCTAACTTTATGTTCAATACCTATATTTCATCTTTGATTCCTTATTCTTTTCTATTTTACAAAACAGTTTAACCAGTCAAGTTCTTATTTCTTTAGTATCTCTCACATGTGCCCCTTCTTTATTTCTACTGTGATTAGCTTCATATAGGACAGTATTATCACATAGCTATAGTATTGCAACAGCTTTCTAATTGTTTTTGTCACCTCTAGACTTTTCCCCTGAAAACTTATTCTTTATACTTTATCAGATTAACCTTACTTATGAATTAATGATGGTCTCATTTCTTTGCTTAAAATTTTTCAGTGGCTCCCTATTACCTACTGCATACAGTCCAGACTCCTTGATCTACTAATTCAAATATTTCCTGTCTAATATCTTATTATTGAGTTTCTTACTATTCCTTGACACATTCTTTCCTGCTTTTGTCTATTTGATCATGCCATTCCAATATTTTAAATATGCCTTACCAAAACTTTATCTTTTGAAAATTCTTTTTTTAACTTCTTTTTTTTATTAAAGCTTTTTATTTGTATAACATATGTATGGGTAGTTCCTCAGCATTGATCTTTACAAAGCTTTCTGTTACAAATTTTACCCCCAGTCCCCTTCCCTCCCCTAGATGGCGGGAAGTCCACTACATATTACTATGTTGAAATACTTGACAAGTTGTGCAAGAAAAATCCTATCTACAAGAAAGAAAAAAGAAAATCAGAGAAAGGAAACACAATGCAAGCCAACATCAATAGAGAGCATGAAAATGTTATGTTGTGGTCCATATTTCATATCCTTCTCTCTGGGTGTATATGGTTTTCTTCACTGAACAAATGGAAATAGTTTGAGACAATTCTTTGTTGCAGAGAGCCAAGTCCATCAGAATTGATCATCATGTAACTACTAGAAACAATTCACAATTTTAGTAAAGTTGCAGGATTCAAAATAAATCCACATAAATCATCAGCATTTTTATATATTACCAACAAAGTTCAGCAGCAAGAGATTCAAAAAGAAATTCCATTCCAAATAACGGATGATAGTATAAAATATTTGGGAATCTACATGCCAAGGAAAAGGCAGAAACTATATGAACTTAACTACAAAACACTTTCCACACAAATAAGATCAGACCTATTCAATTGGAAAAAACATCAAGTGTTCATGGGTAGGCAGAGCGAATATAATAAAAATGACAATACTACCCAAACTAATTTACTTATTTAGTGCCATACCAATCAAACTCCCAAGAAATTATTTTACAGATCTAGAAAAAATAGTAGCAAAGTTCATTTGGAAGAACAAAACGTCAAGAATTTCAAGGGAATTAATGAAAAAAAAGGCAGATGAAGGTGGCCTTGCTGTACCAGATCTAAAACTATATTACAAAGCAGCAGTCATCAAAACCATTTGGTACTGGTTGAGAAATAGAGCAGTCGATCAGTGACACAGGATAGGATATCAGGACAATCTAGGCAATAACTCTTTTGAAAATTCTTAAAGGAAATAATTTAAACTTAAATTAGCTATGGGACACCTGAGTAGGATTATTTGACTATAAGTTAGAGATGAGTTGCTGGATATGTTCACTTTGGTTTTGTTTATGTAGAGGTGATGGTTGAATTCATGGAAGCTAAAAAGATCACTCATTGATAATGTGGAAATATAGAAGAGGAGGGGGTCCAAGACAGTCTTTGGTATACTCACATATAGTTATAGAGGAAGAAACATGGAAGGTGATACATTAAAGGAAATCAAAAAGAATCAGTTAGATAGGTGGGAAGAGAACCAAGATGGAACCGTGCATGAAAACAAAAGGAGGATAGAGAATTAAGGAGTAGATGATTAATAATATCAAGTACATCTAAAAAGTGAAGAAGAATGAGTCATGAGAATAGCTCTTTGGATATAACAATGCATACTGGTAAGAGAACTTTCTTTCAAGTGGTGAAGATAAAAAGCCAGATTGCAAGGTGGTGAGAAATGAGCAAAATCTAAAAAAAATGGGAGCATTGAGGATGGAAAACTTTTTATTAGAGTTTAGCTGTGAGAAGTGGGGGATAAATAAGATAGCAGTTCAAGTCCATGGGGGGCCTCTCAAAGTTTCTCTGAAAAACTTTAGTATCAATTATAAGACATTAGAGACATTGATATAAGACTGCCCAGCATGGTATGACTTTGTTAGAGAAAGCTCTATGCTACATGATCAAGACAAAACCCCAGGAGCATAAAGGAAATGTGCAAGTCCAGAGACATTTCTATCCCAAATGTTGTAACAGACTACATGTGCCTAGTCAATGGATAGCCTTCTGAACTTGAAATCAGCCACAGCTGAGCATGCCATATCTTTTTTTTCTTTATTAAAGCTTTTTATTTGCAAAACATATGTATGGGTAATTCTTCAACATTGACCCTTACAAAGCTTTCTGTTACAAATTTTTCACCTTAGTCCCCACCACTCTCCTAGATGGCAGGAAATCCACCACATGTTAATTATGTTAAAATACTTGACAAATCGAATCTATGTATACATATTTCCAAACTTATCATTGTTGTGCAAGAAAAATTGTATCTAGAAGAAAAAAAATTCTGAGAAAGGAAACACAATTCAAGCAAACATCAATAGAGACCATGAAAATGTTATGTTGTGGTCCACATTTCACATCCTTCTCTCTGGGTGTATTTGGCTTTCTTCAGTGAACAACATCTCATTGTTGAAGGGAGCCATGTCCATCAGAATCAATCGTCATATAGTCTTCTTGTTGTCGTGTATAATGATCTCCTAGCTCTGCTCACTTCGCTCAGCATCAGTTCAGAGCATGCCATATCTTGATCCCAATATTATTGGTCCTCTTCTAAAATGAAGGAGGAACAACAGTCAATGCATCCATACGTATGTATGCATATATATATGTATATTTAAATTAGGGATGCAGGGGCAGCTAGGTGGCACAGTGGATAGAGCACCAGCCCTGAAGTCGGGAGGACCTGAGTTCAAATCTGGTCTCAGACACTTAACATTCCCTAACTATGTGACCCTGGGCAAGTCACTTAACCTCAATTGCTGCAGCAAAAAAGCAAAAAGAAAAAAAAAGAAATAGGTGAAATTCACCTACGTCATTAAATTAGGGATGCAAAGAAATATAGGGATGTCTATAAACAGTAGGAAAGTCTTGCATAAAAAGATGTTAAAATGAGGAAGAGAAAAGGTATGCATCCTGAAAAAAGTCTGGAAATAATGGGAAGATCAAGAGGACATGAGTTCAAATATAGTCTTAAACATTTACTAGCTGTGTGGCCCTGGGCAAGTAATTTAACCCTGTTTGCCTCAGTTTCCTCATCTGTAAAATAAGCTGGACATGGAAATGGCAAACTAGTATCTTTGACAAAAAAAAACCCCACCAAATGAGATTACAGTAAGTAAGAAATGACTGAAATGGCTCAACAACAATAATAATAAGAACAATATGTGATCAAGGACATAAGTAGGTTGCCTTGATAAAGATCATCTTATCCTCTGAGACTGGAGCAAAGGAGGAGGGCAGTGTTGAGATAATTTGAAGTATAAAAATAGAGAAGGAAGGAAAGGGAACTTCTATCAATATGGACTCATTCACAAGCTCTTTCTTGATTACTGACACTTTCTCCTTCATATATACATTATATTTATTTATGTGTGTTCATGTTGTATCCTTCTAGTAGAAATGTAAGACCACCGAGAGTAGATACCATTTTTTTCTATCTTTATGTATTCAGGTCCTAGAATAGTGACTATTAGATAGTAGATGCTTAATGAATATTTGCTAAATTAAAAAAAAATAAGTAAAAATAAAGTTTAAAAATCTTACAATCTGTATTTGAGCATAAATGGTACTATTCAGAGCAGGTTTGTACTCTATCTGGTTTCTAATGAGATAATACATGGGCAGAACCATTTCCTGGAAGCTCACTCTAAGACTATGTCAGTCCTTCTAGGATACAGAGAGCTATAGTTTAGAGGGATAAAGGTGATTTCATGTGCTGTACTATTAATCTTTTTGATTCCAGTCATTACCAATATTTAACAAAGAGGTTAAAAAAGTAATTATCTACTGACAAAAAAAAGAAAGAAGCTCCAGATACCTTTTAAATATTCTTCCCACAAGATACCTTTGAACTCAGGCTATATCCTATTCAGTGTTGTGAATAAAAAAGAAACTGAAACCAAACAAACCCAAAAATCCAACTCAGGCATTCTTATTTTGAGTACCACAGCCTCTATTTAACATTCCATCTTCATATGCTGTCTACATTGTTAAATTGCCTGAAACTGCAGAGCAGTCAAGCAGTACACAAATTAAGGCACAAAGTAATCGGATTTCAATCACTAAAAATTCACAGCTCAATTAAGTTATTTACTGAGATGTTTGTCTTAGCTGCAAAATTCTTTGCATATTTATTGCCACTTCACACTAACCTTTTAAAAATATCCTGATGTGAAAATAAAAAGGCACATTTGTTTTATAAGGCAGGCTAAAGTTATGGCTTCAGGTATTTAAAACTGAATAAAAAGTCAATTACCTTCAGGTTTGCCAAGAGAATGATTAGGTATCTATAACAGAAAATGGACTGCAAATAGACCTGTTATGTTTTGTCTCTGAAAAAAAGAATGACAAAAATGTATGATTTCAGGTAATATTCTAGCATTCTATTCTTTCTTACATTTTGTCTGGCTGCAGATATATCTCATTTTTCCAAGGCTCAGTAAATCCAGTTTGCCTCTTGCAGAATCTGGCACTGAATTGGTTGAATATCTTTATATAATTCATTAAAAAGCACCTTCAGCTTTTAAAATTTACTTCTTTGTCAAATGCATATAATAATTACTAACCCTTTCAATCATAGGGAAAATATAAGGGTTCCTCTGATCATGTGTATAAAGTATCTTGAAATTATTAAGAAAATGCATATTGTATTTAATCCTATATGCCTAATGTTGTAACAAGTATACATTTAAGAATATACAAATTTTTTTTTGGTGAGGCAACTTGGGTTAAGTGATTTGCCCAGCATCACACAACAAATAAGTATTAAGTATCTGAGGTTAGATTTGAACTCAGGGCCAGTGCTCTATCCACTGTACCACTTAGTTGCTTAGTAGAACAGAAGCAGAGATCTAGGGCTAAAAAACAGACAAACCACAAAGGTCATTTAGGCAAAACTCCTAACTTTACAGATTAGGAAACTGAGACCCAGGGAAGTTAAATGGAAGTTAAAAAAGTCACACAGGCAGAAGGTGACAGAGACAGAATTTAAACTCAGAGTCTCAGACTCTAAAGCTAGTGTTCTTTTCATAAATTTGTTAAATTGTACATTATGACATCATACTTACAGTCATCCAATTAATGTACATTGAACACTCATTTCCCCTGTTCTTTCCTTTGTTATTTTTATCAGAGCCAACAAAAAATATCAGCTCCCAGAACCCTAGATCTTCAGAGAAAAAGAGAAATTCTCTCTATTATACTTTTTAACTACATAGAATCATGAAATAACAGAATCTTATAGTTAGAGACCTCAGAGATCATCCAGTTAACATGTCTGAAGTAGAAATCTTCTGAATAACATCCTTGTCAAGCAGGGGAAAGGAAAGAGAACAATCATTTGTTATATCTACTATGATTCTTAGCATTGTGCTGAGTATTTTACAATTCTTATTTCATTTGACCCTGATTCTTAGCATTGTGCTGAGTATTTTACAATTCTTATTTCATTTGACCCTCACTATAATTCTGCGAAGAACATGCTATTAATTTCATTTTATAGTTCAAAAAAACTAAGGCAGACAGATGCTGTCACTTGTCCAGGGTCACAATTTGAATTTTAGTCTTTTTGACTCCAAATGTAGCAGTTTCTCCATGGGGCCACCTAGCTATCTCAAACTGCACTTTTTAACAAATAGTTTTAAAACTTCAGCTTGAGAACTTTTAGAGATAAATAATTCATTGTCTCAAGAATCATTCCATTATCTTTTTGGAAAAGTCTTCAAGGAAGCTTTTCTGTGGAATGGTGGATTCTCTTCTTCTTGTATAAACTTATAAAGGGATCCTCCCTATTGGTTTCTGGTAACTAGACTTGGAGAATTAAAGTGTTAAAATATCATAAGCAAAAGTCAAAGAATATCTTTTAAGGTCCAATCAACAAAACAGTGCAAGTGTGTAGACCACAGATCTCACTGGCAAATTGTTTGCTCAGATAAACATTCCTTTGGGAGAAGAAAATGAATCTGAGTTAAAGCTATTTTGATTTTCTTGTACTTTTCTAAGGCTGTTAGAAGCTACAGTAAAAGATAAGGTGTTACAAACTCATGGGATTTAAAGGACCACTAACTTGAGGATGTTACTTAAATTTTTGTTAAATATATGCACTCTCAGAGTTAAAAAAAGTGATGAAGATTTAAAAGTAAATTTCCCATGAAATGGTTTAGACTGTAGAGTATCATCATTATCATTAACATTCTCTCAAGTTTCAGTTTTCTGAAAAAAAAGAATAAAAGAAAAAATCCCACAAAACCTACTTAAATAGCTATGTATGCTCTTTGATTTTTAGCAGAACAGTTCTTTCAGTGCACAGTACAGCTTCCTCTGGCATATTTGAAAACTAATCACAGAAAAAGCACCATTTTTTGGGCAAGTATTTATGTCCCATTGAGCTTAAATATGGCAAAAGCAAAAGATTCTCACCAATGGTAAGATTGTTCCTTTTATTTGATGATTAGACTTGTTCATGTGCTTCAGCAACCACTGTTAAAAGAAGGCATAGCTTTGTAGGAGATGGCATACTATTTGGCTCAGTACTGAAAATGTAAATGCTGTGGGCACAGTTTTTCCATTGGAGCTGATGGTGCTGATGACTTTCTATGCCATCAAAAACCTGGAAGTCGATATTGAAAGTCAAGCTTCTGTACCCTAAGTCACTGAGCCATCCTTCCCTCATCCAGAAGCAGTGCTGCCCCATTAGCTTTACTGGCCTTAAGGGTAAATTTAATAATGCTCCCACTATTTTGCAATTGGCTATCCAATAGAAGTAAAAGTGTTTAATGGTGAATTGGAGAGTTCCAGGAATCAGAATGGTTGGGCTACTTTCAATAAAATGGAAAAACAATATAAAATTATGTTCTGAGCTATGATGAAATGCTTTGTTGTAGCTGTTAGTCTACTTTTTCAAATGAAATCAGTTAACCTTGGATTAGATACTTAGGAAGATAGCATCTCAAGTTTTCTATTCTCAAAAAGTCTATCCAAATTAAGATGTTCTTAAAAGATTTATTTTATTATTTGTTATTTTTTTAAAGAGCAAAATCCAGGGTTTTTCAGTCAGGAGAGTTGATAGACTATAGAAATGGAATCATTCAAAATTTCTAATAAAATGATTATTTAAAAATGTCAAACTGATTCTACCTTGAAGAACTGATTAAATTACTTTCCTACGTAATAAATTCCAGGCTCCCTATTAGCTACAGAATGTAAAATCCTCCATGAGACTTTACAAAGAGACATCTTACACTTTATTATTCTCCATAGAAATGTTGGCCTTACTGTTGCTCCCAAAAGATGTTCTGTCTCTGGACTTTGTGGCCTGTTTCCCATGTTTGAAATGCTCTCACTTCTTATCTTTACCTTAAGGTTTCCTTTAAGACTCATCTAAATTTCTACCTTCTTCAGCAGGCCTTTCCCTATCTCCCTTATTATTAGTGTCTTTGCAAATACACACATATGTAAATAAGTGTTATATAATATTCTGTGCATAGTTAATTTATATGTTGTCTTCCCATTTTGAATGTGAGTTCCTTGAAGTCTGGGACTGTTATTTTCCTTTGTATTTTTTAACTTCTTTGTAATTTTTTGTCAGAAAAGTGCCTACTCAATTGGTAAATGCATAAAAATATGTGTTTTGGCTCAGAGAATATATTTTGATATTTGCATCTTGTCTAGGCAAGTGTAAAAGAATAGAACATGACAAATAAGAGGATATTTGGACTGTATCTAGCACCCAGACAAATGAGCCTAGGAATCTTGGTCCTGGCCTAAAAGGCTGGGATTTTCAGGGTGCTTGGATATGAATTTTCATAGCCTTCTGGAATTCATGTCTTAAATATATAATACTGTGTCCTGGGACAGATCCGTAGGATTCTTGGGCAGAATACAACAATCTTATCTAAACATTACCCTTTGATTTGTAAACTCAGACTTCAAAACATACTTCCCTAGTTAGGGCTACATGAAAAAATCTTAGACTTTCTATTAAATAGAAACAATTTAGAATATCTTCCTTTGCCTGGGATGGCCTTGACCAAAAGAATGCTTTACTTATTTTCTGGGTTTTTTTTGGTCCTGGTGGCAGCCTGCCAACCCAATATCATTTTATTTCTTAGATCATTTTACCTTATTTCTTTCAATTCTCAGCCTATTTGGAGGAAGAATACTAGGCTATGCTTCCAGTTTCACTTCTGAACAGGATTCTTCTCTCCCCTCTTTAGTTTGGAGTTCTTGTTCCTTTTTTTCAGATGGCCTAATCCAGCTCTTTTTACCCAATTCTTTACTTTAATTGCCACTATTTGATGCCTTTTTATCAGACAAAATCTCTAGCTCCACTCGTATCAGGCAGAACCTGAAGAACAAATCCTCAATCCCTTTCTAGGACATGCCCCTACATAAACCCCAGTGTTCCACATCATGGCTGGGTGCTTGGGTTAATAGCTTTGAACTTGTAAGTAAAAAGTATTCCTTTTCTATAGCAAATTTGTCACATGTTTTGTCAGTTATGGTGAAAGTCAGATTTATTATTTTATGACCATAACATTTCAACTTTCTTTTTTATTTTTTCAAAATTATTAAGAAGTCATAATCAAAACCATTTTTTTGAATCATAGAATCATGGAATTTCAAGGTTACAAGGGACCCCAATGGTCATTTAGTCCAATTTATAATTTGAAAAAGTATCCTTGGTACAGGGGCATCTAAATGGCACAGTGGCTAAATTTCTGGATTTGGAGTCAGGAAAATTTGTCTTTGTGAGATAAAATTTGTCCTTAAACACTTACTAGCCAAGTGACCCTAGGAAAGTCAATTAACCTGTTTGCTTCACTTTCCTCAATATAAAATGAGCGGGAGAAGAAAAAGGCAAAGAACTTCAATATCACTGCAAGAAAACCCCAAATGGAATCATGAAGAATCAGACATGACTGGAACAACTGAACAATCTTTGGAACAACAAATCTAATATTCTCCTACTTACAGTCCTTCAGGACAGGGAAAACTACTGCCATTAAAATCAGATCATTTTACTTTCGGAAAGCTCTATTAGGAATTTGCTTTCCTTACTTCAGCTCTAAACTTGCCTCTTTGCAATTTCTATCCCTTCTTCTATCTCTGTCCAATGAGTATTAATGACACACATTTCATCCCTCTTCTATATGGCAGTCTTAAGTATTCAAGAACAGCTATCATATTTCCCTTGAATTGTCTTTTCTTTAGGCTAAAGATATGCATTTCCTTCCAATAATCTTTGTATTGCATGGATCTGAGGCAGTGCAAATTTTAGTAGCCATTCTTTGAATATTTTCTAACATGTCAATATTATTCCTTCAATGTAATAATCCAAACAGATCAGTCTTTTAGATGGATTCTGAATAGGACAGAACTTAGGGTGATATTATCACTTCCTTATTCCTGGAAACATTTTAAAAATGTAAACCAATACAGCACTGATTCTTTTGTCTGTCATATAATTTATATTGGACATGTTATTCACTTAAACCTTCAAATAGTTTTCAGACTGTGCTATAACTATCTGTTTTTTTTTATGTGAGAAGCTGGTTTCTTGAACCCAATTATGATTTTCCAT
>JAJPUD010000328.1:510536-569641 GCA_023553655.1 Myrmecobius fasciatus
GCCCTGGGGCCGTTTGCCGAGTTGACTTCTGGTCTGGGGCTGATCTGGCTAGATCTGCACTAGGACCACACTTTCAGCTGCTCTCAATCCACCCTTTATCAAAGGTAGACCTGCCAAAGCACCTGCCCACAAGCAGAGCACAGTGGCCCAAGAGTCTCCCAGGGACTTCCTGGCAGCCTAAAATCTTCTGGTCCGTCCCAGCCCCGGACTTGCACCCCGGCTGCGCACTGGCGTCTGAGCGCTGGGAGCTGCTCGATCCCCTGCCCGTCTAAAACTGACCTCAGAAATTCTTTCAAAGTAGATATTTGATAGAAGTGCGTTGTAGTCCAAGAGTTCGGTGGCACTCTGACTCCAGAACCAGTTCAGAGGCTCAATTTGTCTGGGTCTGAGGGAAGGTCTCAGGAGCTCACAGAGAATGCTGTCTGTAGTTCGCCATCTTGGCTCTGCCACCCCTTTTTTCCATTCTTGATATAAAAGTTTTCATTTGCTTTCTACTCTTTTCCTTCAAGGTACAGTTTAGGTGTCATTTTTTTTTTCATATAAGCTTTCCTGATATTAATAATGGAAAATGATTTCTTCTTTAATTTTTATTGAAATAATTTGGATGTCTTATTTCCTATTACTGCATTTTTTCTGTCACATTTATTTGTCTATTTGTTATATTCACTTTTTATCTTAAAACATCTTTCAGGGCAACCCTGTGATGTTATTCATCCCTGTGACTCCGGAACTTAGAACAGTGCTTTGCACAGTGAGTGCTTGATAAATATTGAATCGAATTAGCTTGCATAAAGTGAAGAACTGGCCAAGATCTTCTCTAAGTTCTTTCCTGATCTCAGTCATGTGAACTATAAATGAATCACTGATTTTTCACAAATGCTGAAAACATCTTAAAAGCAATCTAGACTCTGACATGTGAGAAATAGAATAAAGCAACTTTTGTCCAAGATTAAACTTGTTCTCCTGCTCTTCAAATTAATCAAAGGTTTAAGTGCAAAAACATTTAATATTTATTTTAACTGAATATTAGCTTTATTTTTATTCATAAGTAATTACATGTGATATGTAATTTATAGCATCCTCATTTTCAAAAGCATTACTATCATTCAGTTATTTTTTATTTGAATAGCAAACTAAAAGTCTCTATCTTATTCAAAAAGATCAAACTAGATAAAGAGGGGAGGTAAAAAAAAGCAAATAAGATTGTATAATAAGAAGACATATTTTTGTGAAAAGTAAAATTATAAACATTCATCAAGTATCTATACTAGTCAGATATTGGGCTAAGTCCTTACAAATATTCCTAATCCTAGGAAGAAGGATCTTTTATTATTCCCATATTATTACCAGATAAGAAAATTGAGGCAGAGAGCATTTAAGTGCCATGGACAGGGGTCTTGAGGCTATTAAGTCTCTAAGACTAGATTTGAACTCATATCTTCTTGATATGTTCAGATAGAATTTTTGACAGCTTTTGAGAGTTATACATGACCAAAACAAAGTTTCTTTGTATTCTCACCTGATCAGACCACCATCTGTAGTGTCATGAATAATTGTTAGAATCACATTTTTAGAATGGACTTTGATAAGAGAAAGCACTTCCAAAATATGGAAACCAGTATAGAGTAAGAGAAGGGAGGACTCAGAAAAGAGAAGACTTAGGGAAAACATAATAACTGTCTTCAAATATTCAAAAGACTGCTATATATAAGAGGGATTATACTTGTTTTGCTTAGTATCAGAGGGCAGAATCAGTAGCAGTGGGTAAATGAAGTTATGGTGAAACAAATTTAGACTTGAAGTAAGGAAAAAACTAAAATAATTTGAAAGCTATAAAAGTGTATTAGGTTGCCTTAGTAGGTGATTTGAGAATGAACTAGTAGTAGGTTCTTCCTCACTCACTATTGTTCAGTCATTTCAGTCATTCAATAATGAATGGAGGCTTACTGGGTTTTTCTTCACTAGAGATCTTTACATCAGGGCTACATTACCACTTGATGGGAATATGGTGTGATAGTTTAAAAAGTTCAAGAGACATAGTTTCTGGATATTTAATCGTTTTATTAATAATGCAAGAATTTTATTAATAAAAGGGTCAATGACTCTCTCAAATGCCAAAGATCCCTCATCACAGTGGGCTCAGTTTATATGCCCTTGGAATAGTGAGTATTTCTGAAGGTGGCAATCAACTTTGGTTAACAAGGAAAGAATGATTATTATAATGAGAGGTGGGTTTATTTCAATGAGTGTATTGAGATACATGCCACTGAACACCCAAATCTTGGTTAAAGAGACATTGATTTCAACATCACCCATCTGACAAAAGGGAGAATCCATATTTTCTCAAACTTACCTGAGTAAACATAATGAGAGGAATCCACCTATTTGCCTAAATTTAGAATTTCTTTATTGTCTTTGATTAGATTTTAGCTTTTCTGGCTGGATAAGTCTTTGGGTAAAATTGAATAGAAAGGGGGAAAATTTTTGGTTCTAATTCAATAGATTATTATTAATTACAAAAGAGAAATAATTATTTCTCCTAGTGGAAGGAATTCTTGTTTAGGTGTCGATGGGATTAGAAAATCCCTGAGATCCCTTTTAACACTGAGATTTTGTGGGTAACTCTAAAAGGTTTTTGCTTTTGGAGAAGTCTAAGAAGACAATTCCATCTAAGTTTTACCCTTTGTAGATGGGCATTTTTTTTAGCCTTTTGGATGTAATAAGAAATATAATTGATCTTGCTACTTCTTTACCAAAAATGTTTTAAAACATTGATTTTCAAGGCTAAGTATCTGGGATTCAATTTCAAGTGTAGATAAGGAGAGCTGAGAATTATGTCTATACTGTGCAAACAGCCTTTTAAAGTGAAAAATTAAATTAAGAAATTCTTTTCTTTCTATTGAATGAAAAGCAACTGACAATCTCTTGTCTACACATTTTTGTATTTACTAGTTGTTGTGCAAATCTATTCAAATAGAGAAAATATGACACCATTTTGAACCCATTTCTGGACTCTTTGTAGATTCAGTAGATTCAGAATCTGCTTTTAGAATTTCAGTAGATTAGGAATTCTCAGCTGAATTAGAGGTTATGAATAAGGTGATAAAGGATTGCTAATGTACTGATGAGAAAAGATTTGGGGTCCATTTATCTGATTATCTGATTCCCTTAGCTCTAGTCACACAAGCTACCCATTTTATATAAGCATTGAGTGGGATCTTCTGGGAGCCATGGGGTACTATAGAGTTAACTATGCAATATGCAGATATTGTATAGTTAATTAACCTTTCAGAAAGATGAAAGGAAACCACCCAGTAGCATAAACTTGACTTATGTTTATTTTTGTATTTGTATTTTTTTTTTTTTTCATTTGAGTTTCTTCTTCCCAACCCATTGCCATATGCTGCTGGGACTCAGCTGTGATTATCTAACTCACAGATAAAACAAGTGAAATAAACAAATAGAAACTTAACAACTACTCTTTGCGATTCTGATTTAACCAGAGATGCCTCAATTAAAAAAAATGAATGGCTCATTTAGAGGCTAGTGCTATGTTCTAGCCCTAGGATTTCAAGTATCAAAAAGTTTAGAAATCATTTTTCCAATCTATCTTCCATTCTTCAATGGACCACATTTTACTTATGGGTGTATGACAAAAACCCTTAGGACAGATTAGTTGCATATGTGAGGGCACTACCCCAGTCCTTAATTCTACATAATGCAACATGACCTACACTCATCAGGTGTTTTCATTTGGGGCAGGTTGATAATTGACTACATTTTTCACATCAGGTCTACAAATCAGTATTCATTCTTATGTGTCATAGTCTGTTAAGTACAATTTTCTTGCTTGTCTCCTAATATAGATCCATCATTTTGGGACCAAAGGGAAAAAAAAACAAAAAAGAGGAATTTTAGGGGCAATTTACCCAGAATTTGAAAGCCCAAGTGGTCCAAAGGACTGGAGTTTATTATTTAGACAAGATTAATTTGATTGAATAAACGTGTCCATTGTGTGTGTGTGTCTGTGTGTGTGTGTGTGTGTGTGTATTTGCACTAGCACTCATGTATCCTCATAAATGTTTTAACCCTGGGTACCCGGCATATCATCACCAAAGGGTATTGTTTCCATAAACAGAATGACTCCTGTTAAACATTGCCAGAGGCAGATGAGTGAGACCACTCACTGGGAGCATAGACTCTGGCAGGTTTCACATAGCCAGAGTTTGTGGTAATGAGTCTGAAGGGAATAACAATGGCTGTGAACTCAAGGGGAAAGAATAATACATTTCCTGGGAAATGCTGTAGAGTTTTGAAATTTATTTGTTTTTGTTTGTTTGGTTTGTTTTGCCTGGAAAGGTAAGATCAACTTTGAAAAAAAAATTAAGGTCACTTTCCTATCCCTGTCATATCCTAATGGGAAAATGTCTATTCAGCTTTTAGGTAGATTCATCACATTGAGGTAATATCAGCAATGGCAGTCAAATTTAGAGAGAGATGAAATTATTTTAATATATAATTATATTTAATATATAATATTAAATTTTTATTATTAATATAATTTAATTAACATATATTTAATATATAATTATAATATAAAATAAAATTTTCTATTATTTTTAATTGTTTATCAGAAAATTGTGTTGCTATGGTTCAATAATTCTTCCTATTGTGGCCAACCAATGGGTCATGAGACTGAATTAACTTGCAGTAGTTATTAGACTAGAGACAGCTAGTTGCTAGTACCATAATTTACACTTTTCCAGCATGGGCAAAACTTGACAGAGCTTATTTTCACTGTCATATAACTTTTGAGAATTAAGAATTAGTTATGTTTTCCTCTTAACATAAGCCTTAAAAAAGTTACACATTTTTTTGCAATAAAAATCTTTAAATCAAGATTTTATTATTGGAATATACATTTAAAATTATAATATAGGTGAATGGAAGAATAGTTTACAAAAATTCACTTTACATAGAGCTTCTTCAAAACTCATCTGTTGTATGAAGCCAGGTAATCCTGCTGAAATGATGGCCCAGATAAAGTAGCTTGGGGCTAACTTCCTGGTGTGGTAGTTAAATTAATAAATTTATCAGTGAGAAATCTTTTCCACTAAGAATATCCCCAAGTTTTTTTAAACTCTTTTTATTTTTTTTTTTACTGCCTGAGGGTCCTTGACATCAGCAAGGTACATATTTGATCAAAACCTTGACTATGTGAGCCTTTGTTCTAAGCTAGAGGCCTAAAGAAAAAAAAGGAATATACTTTAAAAAGAAAAAAAAGAGGAGCAAAAAGTTCACACCTCAAAGTCAAAAAGTAAGTTGCTAAACTATTTGAGGTTAGTCGTCAGCTCAGGCTGTTGCCAACTAAAAATAAAGTTTGATGGTTAAACCACCATGGCAAAGAGAATAAAGAGAAAAAAAATAAAAGTAGAATGAAGTCTCAGTAAAATCAATGTTTTAAGAGGACCACAAAGAGATGAGTAATATAGCACAGAAAGCCAACAGCTCCTTTTTTCCTACTGAATGGGTGAAATAGGTGAGATTTATATAATTTCTGATCTAGTATCTGTCTAAATGACCTCCAAGACACGGAGTTAGGAAACACCTTCTTGTCTCATTTAAAGAAGGGATATATGGAATCTTCTAGTGTACTTCTCAACCCCTAGAAATTTCTGTGTAGTTGCCAAAGAGATGCAAGTGGGAATAACTGAAAGAGCAAGAGGTATAGAAATATTTGATGAAAATTAAAAAAAAAAAATTCCAGCATATCCCAGTTCAAGTCTCATCTTTTTTAAAAAAGCCTTCAAGTTCTACTCTTACTTTTCTCCCCTCTTCTCCTAAATTATGCCATATAGAATCAGCATCTTACAATTTAGAACTGTTATATAGGATGTCCCAAAAGTCATAGTACAGTTTTAAGCTGATAAAGCACATTTTATATACAAATTTTATTGTTATCCCCATAATCGTCATTATTATTTTTAAAAAATTTTATTTTATCTCAGTACAGATGCCTCTTAATGAAGAACTTTATTAATGCAGATCTATATCCCATTTGTAATTTATAGTTTTACAGTTATTCAGGAGGCATATAGAATAATTTATCTAGGTTCATAGAACCAGAATGTGGCTGAAGCAGGTATGGATTTCCAGGTTCTTATTAGGGGAGTCCAGCTTTTTAGCTTATAAATTTTCAGAGACCATGACTCTTGGAGAGTCATATAACAAATGTCTTCTTATTCTAGTCATTAATAGTTTTACATATGTCAGTCTGAACTCTCCAAACTTGCTTGCAAGCTCCTCAAGGACAATGACTGTCTCATGGTTCTTTTATATCAACTAAATAACTGGTATATGTTTTTTGAACTCTTAATATATATAAGAAACAGCTAGGAGATGCAGAGTGATAGACCTAGAATTAGACCTGAATTCAAATCTTCCCTCAGACATTTACTAGCTTGGACAAGTCACTTAACATTTGTCTGAGTTTCCTCAACTGTACAATGGTGATTATAATGATATTTACCTTTCAGGATTGTTGTGAGAATCAAACGAGACATTTGCAAATTAAGCATATAGTAGGCACTCTATAAATGTTTACCCTCCTTCCCCACCAAATTATACACTAAGCAGAACAGGGGATAAAGAAACACAGAAAGACACTGTCCCTGACCCCAAAGAACAAAGAATTCAGTTGGAGAGATAAGACATATAGACATAAAAGATAACTTATGAGAAGGAATATAAGCACCAAATGAGTAGTATAGACAATAATATAGCACCTATGATTTCAGGAGAGACAGAACAGTTTGAGTTGGGACAGTGGGGGATGAACTTTAAGGATTTTGCTAAGGAGCAGAGAAGTAGTGATAGAATTCTAAGCAGGATGGAACGTGAACAGAAAGGCAGAAGTAGGAAAGCACACTGTTCACAGGATCACTTTGAGTGAAATGAGCTTGATTGTAAAGGACAATATGTTTATGTAGCAATATGGCAAAAAGGTTGTTTGAAGGTGGATGATCGAGAACCTTGAATATTAAGCAAAGGCATTTGGTTTGGAGGAAGTCATTAAAGTTCTTTGAAATTGTGAGAATGTATTTTTGGAAGTTTAATTTATCAGGGATGGGAAAGATAAAGGTAAGGAGATCAGTTAGAAAGCTATCCTGGAAGTTCAGGGACCTCAAATAAAGATAGGTCAATGGCAGTAAAAACAAAGACATAACTGTGGAGAAGTATTATAAAGCAAGAATTGGAAATTTGGTGAGAATTTGGATGTGGGGGTGAAGGAGAAGGTTTATTCAATTATAATTCCAAGGTAAGTAGTCTGAATAATTAGGAACAGGGAAGTGTCATTCAGAGAAACAGTCAAAAAAAGTGAGCTAGTTTGAGGAAAGAAATGATAACTTTACTAAAAAAAAGTTGGGGAAAAAATCATAAGATCACATAGATATGATCTTAATTATCTTAAAGGTCATCTAACCTAAATATTCATTTTACAAATGGAGAAATTAAGGCTAATGGAAATTAAGTTATTTGCTTAAGTTCATATGTGGAGCAAACATGAGAGGTGATATTTGAATCCATGTCCTTACACTCCAGATCTATGCTTTTTCCATTGTACAATATTTCATCTTAAATCATTGAAAAATTGCACATAAAACAAAATAACACATTGGTAGCATCTAAAATATATGTGACATTTCTCTGACCATTGGGTAGAAGGTATGTGTCATTGATAAGATTTTTTTTTTTATTTGAAAAGTTATTTGAAAAGTATAGGAAATAAATAATTTATGATTTTTTCTTTGTTTTGTTTTTGCTTTTGTCTTTTAAAGATATGTTGCTTCATCAGAGCAAAAAGCCACACATTTGAGTAAATTCCTTTTCACAAAAAAAACTTTCAAACAAATTAATTTTCTAATATCTCAGATTTGACATTCCATTCTAACTACCTGTTTTTGTTCTTGCCTTTGGGGACACTGGAACAATGTTGTCTTCAGTTCTGTAGAAAGGAAGACTAGAAATTTAATTTGTACAACAGATTTTTTCCCTATTTAATCTTTGTGATAATTTTATCATTCACAATGAATGCTTCAATAAAAATGAAACATAGCTTTACTTTGGTGCCAGAGTTTTCTCTAGCTGTTCACAAAGCATGGCGGTGTGTACAAGTCATTTAAGTTTACCCTCGGGTCTATTGGCATTAGGTACTGATCTTGATTGATAACTGTTTATATGCAATACTAAGTCTTCCTGCATTTTGCTTATTCCTAGTAAATGAAAGAAAGTCCTTCTGGACTTGAAAGCAACATTTAAATCACTTTTTTAACTTCATGCTTGCTCCCTTTTATTGTTCCTATCCTACATAGCAAATTCCTTCCTTTTATTCTGACTGAAGTGTCATTGTTTTGGAGGTAGACCATAGCTTCCTTTGCACCTTCCTGTTTTAATTTTCATTGTAGCAGTGAAAGACCTCAGACGTAGTGTACATTCTACAGTAGGGATTATTAAACTGAAGTCCATGAAAAAAAAAGATTCATGATTGCATTCAAATAAATTTGATTTTCCTTGTAAACCAATCTATTTTAAGCATTTAAAAATAACATTATAAGAAGGAATCTTTAATGTACAACAGAAGTGCCTCTCCTGTCCTATGGGTCACATAGATGTGATATTTTCATAGACATTCCTAGTCATGGGTTTTTTATTTCAACCTGAAACTATAAGTGTCAATAGATTCTCTAGTTTTAGTTTCAAGCATCAGAAGTAGAATTAGATATTTTGTATAGATTGTATCATTCATCTTTCATTATTTTACCTGTACATAGAAATCTATTTCAGCTATCAGGAGAATTCTATTTAATTATACTTACCTTTTTTGATAACACAAATGAGGACTGGTAGGGGCAGTAGAACAAAAATTCAGGAGCAATGTAAAATAAATTATAAGCATCCCCCCAAGATACATATTCTAATAATTAACAATTATTCTTTTTAAAGATGAGAATTTCAGAGGTGAATGTTTCAATACCAAGCACTGAACCAAGTGCACAAAAAAACCAGGAAAGACGACATGGATTATAAAAAACAATTCATTACTATTAATACCTAAGCTAATAAGCATTTTATGATAGCCCATCTTTACTACTTATTAATTTGTTTTTTTTAAGGGCAAACCAGTAGATTTTGAGCATTTTGTTATAGAAATTCAAAGGATCAATATTAAGAGAATTATTTTGATTTTTCATTATTTTTAAGTTTTTTTATTCATTTTATAAGAATATTATCTTAAAATACACTGATAAATAAGAATGTTTTCTGGTTCGCAGAATGAGTGATTTTGCTTCTGAGAATATTCCTGTGAAGTGCTGGTAAATAGTTGTGGCTCAGTTCAGATGACTGAAGTAAGGGAAATAGTACTACTTGGGCATTTTCATAAGATTGCTGAGGTTCATTGTGACCTTCAAGAGATTATGAGTTTTTGAGAGCATCTAACTGGCAGCTGAGATCAACTTGACCCAGGCTCTGATATAGACTTTGTGATTCAGTTACCATGACAGCGATGGTCAGAGAATGATCTTGTTCATCACTAGATAATACTATGGAAGCTAATGAGGATGGTGGGGTTAATGGGAGCTTTAGAGCTAATGGATATTTGGAAGAAGATGAAGACCTGATTTAAAACTCTTGCAAATTTCAGAGGAAAGGGAAGAAAACAAACATTATTTCTTTGTCTACCTCAAAACTTGTCTCTTTTCGTGACACTAAAATTTTTAGATATAAGGCTGAGGCATTACTTGGCGGAATCTTTATTTTGGATCACTAATGTCTTTGGCCTTCCTCATGCTTCCATCATGGCTACTTGCCTTTTACCATTTTAACTTACTGGGTTCTTTGTGAATTTCTTCTGTCCTTTGTCCATCTGAGAGATGTTACTGTTATACAAGAATTTCTTGGTTTTCATTTTCTTTTGCTGCAGCTAAGTGATCCAGTAGATAGAGAGTTGAATTATGTGTCAGTAAAAGTTTAATATGAGTTTAAATATGGTTTCAAACACTTACTAGTTGTGCCATACTAGTAAGTCACTTAATTTTTCTTTGTCTCAGTATTTTCTTCTGTAAAAAGGGGATAATAATAGTATATACCTCCCAGGATTGTTGCTAGGATTAAATGAAATAGCATATATTTTAAATGTTTTAAAAATATGGATAAATTGGTTGTATCATGTGAACAAAGACAAAAAAGCAATATGATCTCAAGTCATTTAATATTTAGTCATCAATAAAATTAATAAATGCTGACAATGTTCCAGATACTGTGTTGGATTGTTCTAGGCTGGGCCTGATTTAAGACAGTCTCCTAGCTCTGCAGCAACATACTAATTAACACAAGGAGATTTACTCAGTCACAGTAGAAGAAGGATATTCAATTTAAATGTGCATTAAGCACACCCTGACTTGATTCAGCTCAGTGAATCTCCCTTACTAAAGTTGCCCATTTTGGGCTCACATAACCAGGAAATGTTATAAAGAGTCTGAGCTTTTGGACTCTTGAGTTAATCAAGTCACAAGTATGGTTTCAATAAAAAGGAAAAAACAACAACAACAACAACACAACAACAACAACAGCAATAGCAACAACAACAACAAATCAAACCAAAAATGTAATCTAACTTTCACAGAGCAATGGCTTAGGTATTATCACAAAGGTGCTGGGACATGTTTGTGTAATATAAACACAGAAATGATGTTGTCTGTGCTTTTGAATAGATAACAGGCTAATATGGAAATTTTTATTTTTATTACTTTTTATCAATGACCACTCCAGTGTATATGCTTAGTAGAGAAAATCGAATTAAAGAGCACATATATTTTAGTCCCTTTTGTATAATTAAAAATAGCTTTCCAAAATGGCTCAACCTTTCTGAGCTTAATGTTACTGCCCTGTTTTATGAAAACCAATTGTATGTCTATTATATAACTCACAGGATTATTTTTTTTTCTTGTTGGTTTATTGAAAACATTTTTATTTTTAATTCTACATTCTATACTTCCCTCCACCCTTTTTGTACCCATTGAAAAGACAAGAAAAGGCTCATTATACATACAAAGTCACACAAAACAGATTTCAATATTAATTATATTCTGAAAAAAATAGCAAGAGAAATTAAGAAAAGAAAAAGAATATGCTTCAGTTTGCATTCTGAGTTCATCATTTCATATCATGAGTCTTTTGGAATTGTGGTAAATCATTTTTTATTAATCAGAGATACTGTCTTTTGTAATAGTTTATCTTTAAAACATCACTGCAATACAATAGAATATATATAATATATTGATATATGATGTGTGATTCTGGCTCTACTAGCATCATTTTGAATCAGTTCTTATATGTGTTCCCAGGTTTTTCAGAAACAATATCTTTTAGCATTTCTTATAGCACAATAGTATTCCATCATTTTCATATATCATTATTTGTCCAATTGTTCCTCAATTCATAGGCATCCCCCAATTCTTTGTCCCCACCAAAAAGAACTGGTATAAATAATTGTGTCCACATCAAGTTTTTTCCTTTTTATTTGATTTCTTTGTGCTATATACCTAGAAGCAATAGTGGTAGTTAAAAAAGCATTCAGTTTTCTAGCCCTTTGGGCATAATTCTGAATGAGGTTAGTCAACAGGTCCACTAATAGTGTATGTTTATATGTATTTTCTCATATTTCCACTACTGTTTGTTATTTTCTTTTGCTGTCATCTTACACAGTCCAAGGTGTATGATATAATTCTTTAGAGCTTTTAAAATTTTTCATTTCAGTAATTATTAATGACTTAGAACATTTTTATCTATTGATAGCTATCATTTTTTTCTGAAAAATGTTTTCATATCTTTTGATCATTTATCATTTTTATATAAAAATAAATTTGAATCAATTTTCTATTTGAGAAACAAGATCATTATCAGAGAAACATAAAATAAAATTTTTTCCTTACTTTTTTTCATGGGTAGATTGAGCCAATATAACAATAATTAAAAAAAATTTCCTGCTTTTCTTCTAATTTTGGTTGTATTGATTTTGTTTTTGCAGAAATATATAAAATTTATATAATCAAAATTATCCATTTTATATTCCTGTCAATTCTTTTATCTCTTACTTAGTCATGAACTCTTTCCCTACTGACAGATATGACAGATAATTTCTTCTGTATTCCTCTTTGTCTCAACTCCTTATCTGTAATATAAGTTGGAGGGAAAAAAGAGGCAATTACTCTACCATCTCTTCCAAGAAAATTCTAAAAGGGGTCATAAAGAGTTGGGAATTTCTGAAAAAAATAACTAAACAATAAAGCAATTATTTTAAATAGAATTTCTCTATCTCTTTCTGCTGGATTTTATTGTTCAGTCATTTTTCAGTCATGTCCAATTCTTAGTGAATTTGGGTTTTTGTTGGCAAAGATTCTGGAATAGTTTACATTTTCTGACTCCAGCTCATTTTACAGATGAAGAAATGAAGACAAAGGGGTTAAGTGACTTTCCCAGGATCCTACAGCTAGTGTCTGAGGTGAGATTTGAACTCAGAAAGATGAGTTTCCTAACTCTCATCCTGGCACTCTATTTACTGTGTGCCATCTAGCTACACATTGGATTTTGTTGGTAATATATCAAAATGATAATGATTTGGTTGGCTTATTTTTATATTCTATGACTTTGCTAAAATTATGATGTTCTGATCAATTTTTTAAATTGACTTTCTAGGATTTTCTATGCATATTATCATATCACCTGACAAAAGTGATAATATTTTTCCTTATTGACTATACTTATTCCTTCACTTTCTTTTTCTTGACTTACTGTTTTAACTAACATTTCTATTATAATATTGCATAATAATGGTGAAAATAAACATCCTGGCTTCACTACTGATCTTATTAGAAGATTCCAGTTTATTCCCATTATAGGTAATGCTTGCCCTTGGTTTCAGATAAATATCTAGTATATTATTTAGTCTTATTATTTTAAAGGAAAACTATTATTTCTATTATTTTTGGTTGTTATTTTAATGTGAATGGGTAGTGTATTTTGTTAAAAACTTTTCCTGTATCTATTTATATACACATTTTTTTTGTTTGTTTTTGTTATTGGTATAGTCAATTGAGATAACTAGGTGGTGTAAGGGCAGCAGTAGACAGAATGTGGGGCCTAAAAGTTAGGAAGACTGATATTCTGAGTTCAAACCTGGCCTCAAACCCTGGGTAAGTCACTACACCTTGTGTTCAGAGACGTCCATTTTTGCTTCCTTATCAGTTTTCTTTTGTTCTCTGCTGTGCACTTTTTGCTTTATTCTTTTTTCCCCTTAACCATCTCCCCTCTTCCAAGAAGGCTATAATTAAGTGCAAATATGTTAATATACATATACAATATAAATAATAATAATATAACATACATATAAATACATATTTATAATGATACACATATATTTATATTTATAGACTTCTGTGTAAGGTCATACTATCCTTTTTTTGTCTTCTGTTTCTCTGAAAGTGGATACCATTGTCCTTGATGAGTCCAGATCTTTCCAATATTTTTCTAAATCCACCAACTCTTCATTTCCTATACCACAGATTAATAAATTAAATCTATTTTAGCTTTAACTTTTCCTGAGATTACTGATTACTAATTCTGCTTTTTTTCTAATAAATTCTGCTCTTGATAATTATTACAATGTTTATTTCCTCCTTTCTTATTCCTCATTTCCTATTCCTGCTATTTTCTTTTCTACCTGCTACTTTGCCTTGCTATTACTTAACCTGTCTTCCCAAGATGCCTTCCTTATTCTATTCCCCTTTCTTCCCCTCCCTCTTTATCTCATTTCTTTTATACTTTATCCCTTTTCTACTTATCTTCACTCTCCCTT
This sequence comes from Myrmecobius fasciatus, assembly GCA_023553655.1. Lineage (NCBI taxonomy): Eukaryota > Metazoa > Chordata > Mammalia > Dasyuromorphia > Myrmecobiidae > Myrmecobius > Myrmecobius fasciatus. The sequence goes on from JAJPUD010000328.1 coordinate 524,452, forward strand.
CTTATCCCCATACCTTCTTAGTTCTTTTTGAATTTAGATGATTTTATGCCCTTCTAAATGTATATGTTTTGTTCCCTCTAACTCATTTCTGAAGAAATTAGAATTACAGAACTATCAGGCCTCTTTCCTCGTCTTATTGCTCTGTATTTCCTACAGAGTTTTGTTTTTTAGAATCACATCATACTCATCTCTACCCCAATCTTACTTTCAAACTACTCAATTACTGATAACAATCTTAAAATACAGTTTGCATTTCCAAATATAAAACAAAATGTTTGTCATTATTAAGTTCTTTGTAACTAGTCTTTAATGTTTATCTTATATTTCTCTTGGCTTTTATATGTCAAATTTTCTTTTTTAGTCCTGATATTTTTTACATAAAAATTCTGAAAGCCTAGCAATTTACTGAATATCCATTTTTTTCCCATTTTGGATTATGCTTAGCTTTGCTGGGTATGATACTTTTGGCTGCAACTCCAATTCTTTTGCTCTTTTATAATGTTCCAAGACATAATATTTTTGGGCAGTCCCTGCTAAATCTTGTATTATTGTATCAAGACTCTTTTTTTTTAATTGTAGCTTTCAGGAGGTCCTATTATTCTTAGGTTTTCTCTTCTTGATCTGTTCTCTAGATCCAGTATTTTTCTTATGAGATATCTCACATTCTATTCTAGTTTTTTATTCTTTATATTTTATTTTATTGTTTCTTGGTCTCATAACTTTGTTGGCTTCCCTTTCCCCATTCTAGTTTTCAAGAAGCCATTTTTTCCCCTTAAGATTCTGGATCTCCTTTTCTAGTTGATTCCTTTCTTTTTCATAATCTTCTTGTTTTTCTTGGATTGTTCTTATTTTCTTAAATATTTCCTTATGTAATACTCAGGGAGAAACTGAGATAGTATCGCACATTAGAGATTAGATAATACTTTATTGATCCAGATATAAGACTAGCCGACTGAATAGGACTAACGTCACAAAGTATTCAGTGTTCCATTGAGGAAAGTCATGGATTAATATAGGTTCCTATAACTCGGGGAGAAAGAACAGCTGAGAGATATCAGGGGTTCAAAAGAAACTATTAATTCAATTTTGACAGGTGGGGAGTAAGGGAAAGAAGAGTACTAAGGCTATAAATTCAGGTAGGGAGTGAAAGTTGCTGGAGAAGTCTGGGTTGTTTAGATAAGAGGTATGTCTAGGCTGACCATCTGGAGGTTTTATGATTCCATTGGAATGTGAGTCCAATTATTTCTGAAGGTCAGGAAGTAGGGATTGTTATTTTGGGACGAGCAATTAAGGGAAGTTTTGTACATGGGAACTGTAGCATTAAGGGAAACAGGGCAATTTAGGGAAACTGATATTGGGAACTGTGCCTCAGACAGAGCAATTGAGGGAAACTGATACACATGGCACAACACCTAGTCTTTCTTGTAATTTTTTAAGTAATTTTTGAGTTTTCCTATGAATTCTTTTTGAACAAATGATCATTTAACTTTACTCTTTGAAGAGTATGAGGGTGTGTTTTTACTTCAGTGTCCTCCTCTGAAGATGACCCATGGTCTTTCTATTCTCATAATAATTTTCTCAACTTGGGTTCCTTCTTCTCTGACTACTTTTTTTTTTTGATTTTTATTTATAGGTATTTGTCAGTGTAATTGCCTCTTGTCCTGAGGTGTGGGAGATGGTGCCTCTGGCCTCAGGTGGTCCTTTAGTTTTTCCCTCTGGCTTGGAACCTGCCTATAAATGCCTAAAGTCAGCAGTATCCTTGTTCCTTTCCTTTTTTACTTATCAGGTATGTGCTTATTCTTTTTCATCCATGGCCTTATCAGCAGGCGATCCCAATCTTCCCCAGCTCAGATGCTTAGCTTCCCATTATTGTCCTGGAGTTAAAAATTTTTGTGGCTAGGGCTGAAGCTACCTCTCAACTCAGCTAGCCCCAAGGCATGCTTTTCTGTAGAACCAGTTTGGAGATGTTTACATTTTGTAGGGGCCAGATCTCTGTCCTGGTATCTTCCTGGATCTTCTCTGGTTATCTCAAGAAGAAGTTTTTAACCACTCTATAATTGCTCGAAGGTGCTTTTTTTTTTAAATTTAAATTTTATTTATTTAATTAATTAATTTATTTTTGGGAAGGGAGAGCTTGTAATTTTCTTTTCTTTCCCAAAATTTTCTCCATCTCTATCTTTAATAACAGATATTGACTCAGAGACAGTCAAGATGAATGACTGAAATGAGCATTTTTATTGAGCTCTTTCAACCTTGCTCATTAAGTATCTTTTAAAAATGCATCAAACTAAATTCTGAGCAGCAAAATCAAGAAAAAGTCACTGTGAGCTATTTTTCAGTTCAGGGCAGCTTAGGAAGACAGAAGCTTACAGATACTAGGGTGGGTGAGCTAAGAGTATGTTATTGTTGAAAAGTGCCACATCCATCAGAATTGATCATCATATAATCTTGTTGCCGTGTACAATGGTCTCCTCATTTCACTTTGCCACAGTTCATGTAAATCTCTTGAGGACTGATTGTTTCTTATAGAACAATAGAATTCCATCACATTCATATACCATAGTTTATTCAGTCATTCTCTAATTGATGGGCATCCACTCAGTTTCCAGTTTCTTACCTCTAGAAAAAGGGCTTTTTGTGTATCTGGGTCTTTTTCCCTTTTTTATGATCTTTTTAGGATATAAGCCCAAGAAGACACAATGCAGGATCATTTGATAGCCCTTTGGAATTAGTTCCTTATCTCTCTCCAGAATGGTTAGATCAGTTCATTACTCCACCAACAATGTATAGTGTCCTAGTTTTTCCACATACCCTCCAACATTTATCATTATCTTTTCCTGTCATTTTAGCCAATCTGAGAGGTGTGTAATGGTACCTCATAGTTGTCTTAATTTTCATTTCATGAATCTATAGTAATTTAGAGCATTTTTTATGACTAGAAATGGTTTAAATTTCTTCATCTGAAAATTGTCTATTCATATCCTTTGACCATTTATCAATTGGAGAATTGCCTGTATTCTTATAAATTTGAGTCAATCTCTATGTATTTCAGAAATGAGGCATTTATCAGAAACATTGGATATAAATTTTTCCCCCAGTTTAATGCTTCCCTTCTAATCTTGTCTGCATTGATATTATTTATACAAATACTTTTAACTTAATATAACCAAAATTATCCATTTTGCATTCTATAATATACTCTAGTTCCTCTTTGGCCACAAATTCCTTCCTTCTCCATAGATCTGAAAGCTATACTATTCTTTGTTCTTCTAATTTGCTTATAGTATAATTTTTTTATGCCTAAATTATGAATCTATTTTGACTTTATCTTGGTCTAGGATTTTGGTGTGGGTCAATGCCTAGTTTCTGCCATGCTAATTTCCAACTTTTCCAGCAATTTTTGTCAAATATTGAGTTCTTATCTCTAAAGCTGGGGTCTCTGGGTTTATCTACAATAGATTATTATAGTCATTGACTATTTTTATTCTATGAACCTAACTTATTCCACTGATCAATTACTCTACTTCTTAGCCAGTACCAAATAATTTTGATGAGCAATGCTTTATAATATAGTTTTAGATCTGGTACAGCTAGGCCACCTTCATTTTACTTTTTTTCCCATTAATTCCTTTGAAATTCTTGATCTTCTTCCAATGAACTTTGTTATTATTTTTTTCTAGCTCTGTAAAATAATTTCTTGGGTGTTTGTTTGGTATGGCACTGAATAAGTAGATTAATTTAAATAGTATTGCCATTTTTATTATATTAGTTTAGCCTACCCATGAGCACTTGATATTTTTCCAACTGATTAGATATGACTTTAATTATGTGGAAAGTGTTTTGTAATTATTTCATATAGTTCCTGACTTTGCCTTGACATGTAGACTCTTAAATATTTCATATTTTCTACAGTTATTCTAAATGGAATTTCTCTTTTTATCTGTTGCTGCTGGACTTTGTTGGTAATGGTATAAAATAGTATAAAAATGCTGATGATTTATGTGGATTCATTTTGTATCCTGCAACTTTGCTAAAATTGTGAATTGTTTTTAGTAGTTTTTTTAGTTGATTTTTTTTAGGATTCTTTAAGTATAACATCATATCATCAGCAAAGAATAATAATTTGGTTTCCTCATTACCTAGTCTAATTCCGTTAATTTCTTTTTCTTCTTTTATTGCCAATGCTAATATTTCTAATACAATATTGAATAATAATTGTGAAACCTTGTTTCACCCCTGATCTTATTGGGAATGGTTCTTGTTTATGCCCATTACATAAGATGTTTGCTGATGGTTTGAAATAGATCCTACTGATCATTTAAAGGAAAACTACACTTATTCCCATACTCTCTGTTTTTAATAGAATGAGTGTTTGATTTTGTGAAATGCTTTTTTTTTCAATTTATTGAGATAATCATTTGATTTTTGTGTTAGTTATTGATATAGTCAATTGTGCTAATAGTTTTCCTAATATTGAACCAGCCTTGCATAGCTGGTATATATCCTACTTGATCGTGGTGTGTTATCATGGGGATAACTTGCTGTAATTTCATTGCTAATATTTTGTTTAAGATTTTTGGATAAATATTCATTAGGGAAATTGGTCTATAATTTTCTTTCTCTCTTTTGATCCTACTTGATTTATGTATCAGCACCATATCTGTGTCATAAAAGGAATTGGGCAGGACTCCTTTTTTCCCAATTTTTTAAATTAGTGTGCATAGTATTGGAATTCATTATTCTTTAAATGTTTGGTTGAATTTACATGTAAATTCATCTGGTTCTGGATATTTCTTAATAAGGAGTTGATTAATAGCTTTTTCAATTTCTTTTTCTAAAATAGGATTATTTAAATAATTTATTTCCTTTCTGTTAATCAGGGCAATCTATATTTTTGTAAGTATTCATCCATTTCACTTGGATTATCAGATTTATTGGCATGTAGTTGGGCAAAATACTCCTAATTATTTCTATAATTTCCTCTCAATTGATGGAAAGTTCTCCCTTTTCAGTTTTGATACTAACAATTTGATTTTCTTTTTTCTTTTTTCTAATCAAATTGTTTGTCTATTTTGTTCTTTTTTTTTCATAAAACCAGCTCTTAGTTTTGTTATTAATTCAATGTTTTTCTTACTTTCAATTTTATCAATCTTCCCTTTTATTTTCAGAATTTCAAATCTGGTATTTAATGGGGGTTTTTAATTTGTTCTTTTTATATTTTTATTTTTTTTTCTGAAGCAATTGGGGTTAAGTGACTTGCCCAGGGTCACACAGCTAGGAAGTGTTAAGTGTCTGAGAACAGATTTGAACTCAGGTCTTCCTGACTTCAGGGCTGGAGCTCTATCCACTGTGCCATTTAGCTGCCCCCAATTTGTACTTTTTCTAGCTTTTTTAGTGTATGTGCCCAGTTTATTGATCTTCTCTTTCTCTATTTTATTCAAGTAAGTCTCTAGAGACATAAAACTTTTGCTAAGAACTTTGGCTGCACCTCATAAATTTTGGTATATTGTCCCATTATTGTCATTCTCTTGAATAAAATTATTGATTGCATTTATGATTTGTTGTTTCACCCACTCATTCTGTAGGATTAGATTATTTAATTTTGAATTAATTTTTGGTCTTTGTTCTCCTGGCCTTTTATTGCATATAATGTTTATTTCATCTTGATCTGAAAAAAAATGCATTTACTATTTCTGCCTTTCTGAATTTGATTTTGAGGGTTTTATGCCTTAATACATGGGTGATTTTTGTAACCAAGAAAAAAAAGTGTATTCTTTTCTGTCTTCATTGACTCTTCTCCAAAGGTCTATCATACCTAAGATTTATAAAATTCTATTTACCTCCTTAACTTCTTTCTTATTTATTTTATTTTGTGATTCAATTTATCTAGTTCTGATAGAGCAAGGTTGAGATCTCCCAATAGCATAGTTTTGCTATCTATTCTCATAGCTCTCTTAACTTCTTCTTCTTCTTCTTCTTTTTTTTTTTTTTGCTGAGGCAATTGGGGTTAAGTGACTTGCCCAGGGTCACACAGCTAGGAAGTGTCTGAGACCAGATTTGAACTCAGGTCCTCCTGACTTCAGGGCTGGTGCTCTAACCACTGTGCCACCCAGCTGCCCCACTCTCTTAACTTCTCTAGGAATTTGGATGCTATACCACTTGGTGCATATATGTTTAGTGCTGATATTACTTCTTATCTATGGTTCCCTTTAGTAAGAAGTAGTTTCCTTCCTTCTCTCTTTGAATTAATCTATTTTTGCTCTTTCTTTATCTGAGATCTGGATTACTACCCCTGATTTTTTTTTTTAAACTTCAAGTGAAACATAACATATTTTGCTCCAGCTTTTTACCTTTACTCTGTATGCATCACTCTGCTTTAAATATGTTTCTTGTAAAAAAAATACAGGTCAATATTCTGTAGGATTTTGGCTTTTAACCCAGTCTGCTATCTGCTTTTGTTTTATAGGAGAGTACATACCATTCACATTCACAGTTAAAAGTATTAACTCTGTATTTCCTGCCATCTTCTTTTCTCCAAGTTATATTTTTCTCTTTTCTTTCCCCCTTTCCATCCTCACCAATGTTTTGTTTCCTGTCCCTTCTCCTCCTACTTCCCTATAGAATGAGACATTTCTATATTAAACTAAATATGTCTGATATTCTCTCTTTGAGCCAAATCCAATGAGATTAAGGTTCACACAATGTTCATCCCCCTCCTTTCTTTCCCTCAACTCTAATAGGTCATTTTTGCTTCTTCAAGTGATATAATTTACCCCATTTTACCTCCCCTTCCCTCTTCTTCCAGTACAATCCCTTCTCCTCCAATAATTTCTTTTTTTATATCACGAGTAAAATCAAATTATATTTGACTTTACTCTGCCAAACTTTCTAAATATTTTTTCTAAGTATAGCCCTAACAAAGATATAGTTCTCAAGAGTTGAACATAACCCTTAGCAAAATAAGTAAGTAATAAGTTTATTGAATTGATTTGGGTCAAGATATATATAGAAAAGTCAATGGGAAATCAAAGATTTGCTGTATATTTTTCCAGTGGAGACCATATGTAAATATGAAAAATAACAGGAAACATGGAAAAGGCAATTAATAATCTAGCAGCTGGGGAAATTTTATATATAGCACACTTGATAGATCTGTGGATTTGTCATTTTTTTTGATGACATTTGTGGGACTCGTATACTTGAAAACTCTTTTATAACAAGTAGCTAATATTTTTTATAGTATTTTAAAAATGCAATGTACTTTCCATATATTATCTCTTTTGACTCCATAACAATTCTATGAGTTAAATGCTATCATCATCCCCATTTTATATTTGAGGAAATTGAATCTGAGAAAGGTCAAGTGACTTGTCCTAAATCCATAGTTAGTGTCTAAGATGGGATTTGAACTCAGTCTTGGTGTCTCCCAGTTTGACATTTATCTAATATATCAACTGCTTTTTTTAAATATGGCTGTATCTTAGTAATCTATTTGCTGAAATATCTAAGCTAGGTTTCTATCCAAGATTTAGATATTTTGCATAAGACTTTCTAATGATAGAAAGAATTGTGGCTCAATCTCATGTGCCTCATTGAGGCACATATGAGAGTTTTTCAAGAGAAAGAGATGTTATTCATAATTGCATTGAGAAAAAGACATTGCTTTCTGTAACTCTTTAGATCTGACTCCAAGAAAAAGAATAACAACACTTTTGCAAATATATATGGGGAAGCTGGTACCTCAATATGTCTTCGATTTTTAATTTGTCCCTAGACTTTGAAGAATTTCTTCTTGTATGGGATTAGGGTTTCTCATTTAAGAGTTCATTCAGTCTTGTATTTTCTGGTTTGGACTAATTAATGGGACTCTGATTTCTGTTTTTCCATTTACTTAGATAAGAGAGTTTACTCATTATTAACTATTTATGGTAGCCTTTTGTGTAACTAGAATTTGACAGGAAAGGGTCAAGTTTATGGTTATAAATCTTGAGTACCTTCTCCCTTCCCTTTACCCTCCCCAAGAGAGTGGACAGTAAAGTTACTTTTTGAACCCAAATATCTTTGCCTTACAATAAGAAATATTTAAGTAGGAATATACATATAATTCTAGACTGAGATCCCTTTGTCTAGAAGAGACAAATCTTATGACCCGTTCTCTCACCCTTCCCACCTTGTAGCAGGAATACAGTCTCCCTTGAAGAGAAATGAATGAGATTTCAGTGAATTTATCCATTGCTCCCCTTTAAGTCTCCTGTCTATATATATTTACACATATTGTGTGAATAGCAATTATGAAATTATAAAATGTTAAAAAGGAATGCATACCAGCATGATAATCTTGTTCTGGTTATTTCAAAGAAATTAGGATTGTAGAAGCTTTCGTAATAGTCCCCAGGCTCTGGCAAATCTTATTGGGAGGCAAAGGTTATATATATATATGGATCTGATGTTAGACTATATATTTGTTTTTTCAGACCAGACTAACTCTGGAAAGCCTTATCACCAAAAGAATAAGTACATAGTACGTTTTTTTTCCCATGAAGGCAAAGAATTATTTTTTATCTATGGTTGTAGAGGGAGTGCCATATCAACCAATTAGTAGTATCATGGATCTATAAAGTATTTTAAAAGTAATTAATATTAATTAATTTATTAGAATAATAATCATTAATATATGAAAAGCAAGAAATTCATCTTGAGGTTGGATGTAGGGTGACAAAATTTTGGCCATGGTAACTCTAACACTATCATGGTTGACAGGGGGTGGGTGAGGAGGTGAGTGGGGGATTTATATATATGGGTGATAAAATGATTGTATTTTCAAGTATTGAAGTATAAAATAAGTAACAATGCAGGAAAGTTTATGATTCAGTTATAAAATAAGTGAAAAAGATAATAAGTCTGAGAGTTCCAAGGAAGGAGAAGATTAATGTGTGCTGTCCTGATAAGTTAACAGTCTGCTTTGATAGCTGCTAATATGCTAACCATGGCAAAAAACTGTCAGTCAGTAAAGTACTTGTCCACAACTGCCTTTTCACCTGCTTTCTGTTTTCTTAGCTTGTATAGAAATTTGACATGACCTTATTTTGACCCCTCATCTCAACTATTTGATGCCTGTTGATTTCTTGACAATCTTAGTCTGGCTAGATTTTGTAGGGTGGATTAAGGTTTAGGAGAAATTGTTGTAATAAACTATATATAAAATGATGACTGCCTTAGAAAGAGGTAGGACAGATAAAGAAGGAAGGGTACAAAAGATATTGGGAGGGAAGGAGCTTGAAGGATTAGGTGATTAATTCCATATAAATAATGAAGATTAAGGAGTAAACAAACAAATAATTGGAAATTCAGAGTCTGAGTATTTGGAAGTATTCCTGCTAGATTTAAGAGCAGCCTATATGGCTGTTCTCAGAGGTTAAGTAAAAGCTTTCAAAAGAAGTTCCACAAAGCCCCTGCCAAGGATGAAGTACACATAAGATCCATCAAAAATCACAATTTAGATTGACTTTTAATTTTGTCTTTATCCCTACTATTACCTTGCTTATTTTTAGAACTCTGTGATTTGAACATCAGAGATTTAATCATAGTCATTGATTTGTCATCACATTAAGTGTAAGTATTTTTTCCATGTCCTCCTACAGATCATCCATAGGGAGTTCTCTTCTGGTCATCTTTTACAGATCCAGTTTCTTTAAAATCAAGTTTAACAATATATATATATATATACATATATATATATATATGTATATATATATATATATACTACCCATGGGATTGATCAATAGAAAAAATAAGCATATTGGGACAATATGGTTAGTCAATATGATGACATTCTAGAGCTTTAGTTTTTAGACTTAGAACTAAATTGACTAGTGCCAATTCAAAGGACTCAATTCAATGAAATGGATTAGACTTCAGTGAAAAGGAGACTAAGAAAAACTATGAAATTCTATTAATTTGATTGATTAAAATTGAAATGGATTGCTTTCTTAATTAAAACCATGTGTCTATTTTCCCCTCTCTAAAAGTATTGGACTGCTTGGGATACTTGGGAACGAATTGTAGTAATTAATATTACTGATTTTCCAAATCACTTGAATGTTGTTGGATATACAAAGGTTTATACAACCTTCTTCATGATATTCACTGTTGCTAATGTTATACACAACATGCTTCATTTTAAAATAATTTCTCACTGTAATAACTAAGGATTTCCTGACACAATAAACACTTAACATCAATGCTCTTTGTCAGAAAATCTTGACTTAAGATGCCAAAGCAATAAGTGTGTCAAATAATCATTTAATTAGATTACAGAATGCAGTTCTTATGTGTCAAATAACTATTGATCCCTGGGAGAAAATAGTTTGAGGTTTCTGAAGAATGCAAAACTCAAACTCATTTGCCATGCAATTAACTCAAAATTGCTTTCTTGGGAAATTAATATTACAAGGAATGTTTATGCATATAAAAGCACATAATTGACATTTAACCAAAAATTAGTGACAAATAACTCATAACATTGCTAAAACATTTTTTGTCAATTAATTCAAAGTTTTGTGCTTTATATACTAAAATTTGAGTTTCATGCATTATATCTATTTAAAACCTTGGGAACAGCATTTTTCAATGTCTAAAATATATGAGATATGGTAAGATTTTCCTCACAGGAATTTCTGCAATGTTTACTATGCCAGGCACCACAGAGATTTATCAGACAATGTAGAAGACACATGGCCAGTCCTCAGAGAAACTGTGATAAGTTAAACAGGATGGGAAAATTCATATGTGCAGCTGGATTATATAGGAGTGTGAACTCAAAGGATCACTGGTCTTCCAGATGTCACATTGCTATGAGGTGTGAGAGTATCATGATGTTCAACACGTGTTTGTCAGAATTGTACTTTGAATGCATGTCTGTTTGGCATGAAGGTAAATAGTCCCAAATAATTTGCAAATATGTCCCTAGTGTTCTATCAATAGGAAGCAATATTTTAGTTTCTGCTGGAACATACCAATGGGGTGAGAATCAGGTTAAATGGAAGCAACAAGAGATCAACAGACCATGGAGAGTGGGTACACCCTTCCATTCAAACTTGAGAACTATATAAAAATCCCCTAAAGGTACAAAGATCTATCTTTACAATTTTCTTATTTATCATTCTTCTCTAATTTTGATACGAACCTACTTAAAGTTTCAAACTGATGCTCCATCTTTTGAATTTACTTTATTATTATTTAGAATAGGCATTAGAATTGTAAATTTCTAGTGCATTTTTCTATATCATATTCTAAGATGCCATGGAAGCCTTAAATGACTCATTGGAATCTAAATAGACTACCCCTGTTGTGGTAGAGTTTGACTAGTTACTGCCCATGTAATTCTCAACAAAGGACATGAGATTTTGACCAGAATTCTTAATGGGCCCCTACTTAGAGTTTAACCTCTTGTTTATCTAATTGCTCACAACTGTCTTTCAATAATCTGTTTTAGGCTGCAGTCAGAGCTATCAAGGGGATAGGAGAAAAAAGATTCCCATACGGGAAGAGGCAAAATAAAGCAATAGGAGGAGCAAGATTGTTCTTCCATCATTCACTCAAGATGGACTCTTCTGACTCCAGGGATCATAGCATGCTAGTACTATCTATGGGATTTTCTTGGAAAAGATAGCAGAATGATTTGCAATTTCCTTCTCCAGGGTATTAAGGGAAACAAAGGTAAAGTGACTTGTCCAGAGTCACATAGCTAGTAAGAATCTAAGAACAGATTTGAATTCAGGTTTTCCTGACTCCAGCCTCTATATACCTAGTCAGCCAACTTCTTCCAATGGGAAACAAGGAGGGAAAAATAGCTGGGAAATGGAGAAAGAAAGGAAAAAGAAGAAAGAAGTCATTTAAAATTATTTTAGACTCTGGTATTGAAGGCTGAATATTAAGACAGTTGTTTTTTGTTAATAAAGTACAAATTCCTAGGGATAAGCAACACTGGAAGCTAAAAGTTTTAGGATTCCTAGGAGGATGCTCACTCAGGGTCATTATTTGTCTTCTGTTACCAGGAAAATTTCTATTTTTGTCCTAGGGAACTAGATAGTTTGGAGTCAGTTTTTGTCAAGACTGCTCCTTTCTAGATGTTTGTTTTTTAAGATGGAATAGACCAGGTTGCAGTTTTTGTAATATTTTTTATACTTCATAATGGAGATTAAATATACCCCAACACACATATACCCACTTATAAAACAGGTATCCTTAATGGTGTTCATAAAATTGGTGATCATATTTGCTTAGCCTAGGAAAAGCCTAAACTTGCAAATCTGAATTAGGAAAATGCAAGGAAAACAGATGTGCTTTGGAAATTTTGTAGATTCAATTAAAAAGAGCCCTGGAAGAGAACTTAATGCTGAGCAGCAGGACTCTGACAGGATTTTTAATATCATCAGTAAAGTGAATTATATGGCTAGGTTTTATGCCTATCACATCCTTTGTTTAAAACAGTGCTGCATTTGGTATAATTCACAAGTAAAAATGGAAGCCTGGCAAGTAACTATGTTTATGTTGTTGTCATTAAAAAATATGTTTATAACATGTGGTGACTTTTAGTCAAGCAGAGAAATACCTTTCTCTTTCCTAGTATGCTTTTCTACAAGATGACATCTGAAGAAACAGAAAAGTGAAATATACTTTGTACAGTATTAAACTCAAATGATAACTTGAAAACAATGTAGGTTCAAGAATAGGCTGGATGTGCAGAATAAGTATTATTAAAAGTAGAAGAAAATGCCATATTTGATATGAACATTCTAAAACTAGATAGATATGATTAATATATCTGATAAAAATGAAATTTTATTAGTTCTCTTGTCTCTGTAAAGACAATATTGTATAATGGACAGTGTTGGGCTTAGAATCAGGAAAACTTAGGTTTAAATATCAACTCTTACTCTCTCTGGCTCTATGACCTTTGGTAAATCATTTAACCTCTATGTACCCAGGAAAATCCATATGTTTTAAACTATACAGAGAATACAAATTTCATTGGTGAAAGGGATTCTTTTTTTAAAAATTTTATTTATTTATTAAAATCAGAATAAGATAAAAAAAGAAAAACAGAAAACGAATACAAAACAAAATAAAACAGAACATTGTCATGGGCTCGGTAAAACATCAGAGAGAATTCAAAATATATAACAATAAATTACCAGTTCAAGAAAAGATATATAATAGTAGAAGAAAGTATATTCATGAATGTCCATCTTTTCTTTCCTTGGAGGATGTTCTTTTCTTCTCTGCTGTGCACATTTTTACTTTATTCTTTTTTCTCCCTTTTATTCCCCCGTGTCTCCCAAGCAGGCCATAATTAAGAAGGGATATATTTATGTATACATATGTAGATACACACACACATACCCATTTCCCCCCATCTTTTTTCCTATTCCTGCTAATAACTTATGCTTTAATTCTGCCACTCAACTTGACTTGCTATCACTTAACCTCTCCCACTGATGAATCCCTCCCTCGTCTTCTTTCCCCCTCTGCCCATTCCTTATTTTTTTTTTATAGATTTTGGAGGGCGCTATACACTTCATATTATATATGTAGTGTTGTCTATTTAACTTAGTCCTGATGTGAATAGGTTTAGAGAACTATGAGCCTTTTTCCTCTCTAATGCCTCTGTGTCCATTTTTCCTCTATATTTCATTTTTATAATCTAATTGCTATTTTTACCTTAACTCTGTCTTACTTACTTTCTTAACTCTTTCTTTTGATCTCTCCTATTGCTGATGTCAATCTTAAACATATGGTATACATTTCCTATGGGGGAAAAAAAAACCAAAACAATTTGTCCACGTTAAGTTACTTGAAACTGATCTTTGATATTGGCTGTTATACATTAAATTTTCTATTGGGATTGGATTTGGCTGATAGAAGGTCCTGAAAATCTGCAAGTTCATTGAATGTCCATTTTTTGTCATTTGATATTATAGATAACTTTGGTGATAGAGGGAATTCTTAGCCTAGGAAGTCCCCACATGTCTGAAATCACGAATTTTTCCTATTATTTACATTTTTATTATTCTTATTTTTATTATTTCATTTGTTATTTTTCCCCCTCATGAGTTGATATGAATAGAATTCATTACTTCTTGTCCAACATATTTATTATGAGCCTGTTTGGACATAAGTGTGAATTCTTGAAAATTAAGCACTGGGTATCTTATGATCTTATGATTTTACTTGAAGGTTTTTTAGCATGTTAGAACATGTTCAAATAGCCCACTTACATCATCTCAGCACCATGATGAGACACGAGAGTAAGATACTTTTTTCATGGAGAAAATGTGCCAACATTGTCTATATGTCAACTCTGTGTGTGTATGTGTGTACATGTGTGTGTGTGTGTGTGTGTGCATTTGCAATGAAATACAATGAAAATTTAACTGGAGATTTTCTGGTTTTCACTTCCTAACATCATAAAAGAAAGTGTACTTATTAGGTAGAAAAATTGATGTTGCTCATATGTATACATTAAAACAGAAAAAAAAACATGTAATCATAATGTTTAAATTCTAAGACTCATATAGTTTTGGATTAAGAGGATCATAAAACAATATCCTTGGGACCTCCATGGGAGGTGAAATTTAAGTCTTTTTAAAGCATAGCAATTTTTCATTTGGATAAAGGAGGAAAAAAAACAGCAAAATATAGGATTTCAATACTTCAGATCTTTAGTGGATTTGATTAAATTTTAATTAAATTTAGAGATACCATACTTGGGATACACTTGTGAAAAACAGTGCATTTGTCTATCATGAATTCAGCCTTTTTTTAGTCATCAATAAATGTTGATATAAGAAGTAATAGACAAATTTGAAAATGGATTTCTGAATTTTGGATGTATTTTCAAAAGCTTAATTTTCAGTTACATAGTTCACTTTCTGAATACTTACAACACATGATAGCATTATGATCTAGAGTCCAACCATTGCTAAAGACATATAATAGGATGTAGCATGTCACTTTTATATTTTCAAATTGAAGATGCTGTCTAAAAATACAAAGACTGATGAAATCTAGATGTTGATTAGGTCAGATAAGAGATAAACTTTCAGGTGTGAAAATCAGATACTTGATGGAATGGTTATAAGAGATTCTTCTGACAATCAATACCAAAAACACAGGAGAAGGATTCTGTTTAATCTTAGACTCCTTAGCCTAAGTATAGTATTCCAGTGAGATAATTATCTGAAGAGTTGTCTCAGCTTTTCCCATAGCCTTAGCAGGGCTCTACAACTTGTGGGGGGTCTCTAAGAGAAGAAGCTTATTTAGTGCTTTCTTTTCAAACAACTATCTTTATTTTAGTTTATCTTCATTCTATTTCCTATTGTCTGTAATTTTTTTTATCCAGATAATTGTCTTTGTTCTGCACTGAGGAGATGAAATATAAAGAGCTTGGTGTCTGACAATTCTCAGAACTTGGGAGAACACAGGTAGAAAGATAACCAGGGAAGGTAGGGTCTGATAACAATTTGGTTATTTTTGGTCCCAGAGGTGAGAACTTGGAGCAAGTAGTAGAAGTTGCAAAGAATAAAATGTAGACTTGATACAAAGAAAAGTCCCCCTTTCCCCCCAAAAATCAGAGCTATAGAAAAGTAGATAGGATGCCCCAGGAGTTAGAAACACCCTCTTATGCCCTTTCCCTCACATTCCTGCCAACACCAGCCATCTCAAAATATAATTTGGATGACCATTTTGGGGGGTAATTAATATTCACATTTAAAGTTCCTCCAAGACACCCCTGTTCCAGGTTTTTATATTATTGATTTCGGTGTAATCCTTGACACCTCACTTTTAATCAACCCACATCGCCAAACAGTTGCCAAATCTTATTGTATATTTCTCCTTAACATTTCTCAGATATTAAGATCTCTACCTTTTCTCCAATCACAGAGCTAACACTCAGGTTAGTTCACCTATCTCCTGGAATATTGTAATTTTTTCCTTATTGTTCTGGCCTCAAGTCTCTCCTCACTCCAATTCTACTTTTATCAGTCTCAAAAGTAATTTTCCTAAAGTTCAGATCTGACCATGCCATTCTTCCTACTTTTCTCCCCTTAACAAACAACAATGATTGACTTATCTCTAGGACCATGTACAAACTCATCTATTTGTCATTCAGTTTTTCACTATTTGCCCCTTTCTATCTTATACATTTCTCCTCTCCACAGCTTTTGTATTTCCTCCATACTGATTTGCTTTTTGTTCTTCACACACAATTCTCCATCTTTGATCTCCTTGATTTTACAATGGCTGACCCATATTCCAGAAACACTTTCCTCTCAAACCTTTAGTTACTAAAATTCTTGGTTTCCTTTAAACTCAAGAGACTCATAATAGATCTTTTTTCCTTCCTTATTTCCAACTACTACTGCCTTCCCTTTTCCTTTGATTTCTATGTTTTCAATAAACCAATATTTATTCACATTGTTTTCTTGAGGATAGGGTTGGTTTTGTTTATGTCTTTGTATTCCCAAAATTTACATTGTTCAATACATACATGTGGCTAAATGCAGATAGGTAGTCCAATGGTTAGAACACTCAACTTTGAATCAGGACAGACCTGAGTTCAAATCTAACCTGTACTTGTATGACCCTGAACAAACAACTTAACCTCTGTTTGTCTCTGTATCCTGATCTGTAAAATGGGCTAATACCTTCCATTGTTGTTGTGAGTCTAATATCCAATAAATGATTTTCAAATTTCAAAGTGCTATGTAAATATTAGCATTTTTTTCTTAGATTGTCTCAAAGATAGCTAACAAATCTGCATTTTTGTGATTTATAATTCCAGTTCTTAGTCTATTGACTATAATATGCAATATTATGAAAAGTTTGTTGAAATTTAGTGGTTTCTGAAATCAAGGATTAGCTAAAAAAAAACAGGCTGTGTCTGTGGCTATCAAGACTGCCTCTCTCTGACCTTGGGTCTCAGTTCTTGCTTCCTTGGTTGTTTTTGTTTTCAGCCCATCATAATTTGTAGGATTGTAAAATTTGGAGTTTGAAGTTCAACTTCTATATCTCTGTATGAGTCATTCTGCATCTTTGGGTCTGATTTTTTTCAACTCTATTACAAAAGTCTTTGATGTTGGATTGGAAAATCTCTCAACTTTTCAATTTTTACTCTTCTGACGTGTACAATAACTGACACAAGGTGTCAGTAGAGAGTCACGCATGGAACAACTAAATACTATAGTACTTTCATTTTCCCTACAAATGTCTCTGTCTTTCTTAAGAAAATTGAAAGTTACATTATTTAAACTGTGAGAAAGAAAGCTTAATTTTCTTCTTGTGTTTATGACTGCCACAGTTTGGTGAATGGAATGAAGGAAGAAGCAGAAAAAAGTGATCATTCTCCCCCTTTTAAACTCAAGCAAAATTTATTCTCAGAACCTTTTACACTATTTTCTCTCCTTTCCTAAATATTTCTGAGTCACAATAATAACATTTAAATTTTTAGTTTCTGGGAGCTGTGACCCCATAAAACTCAATATTCTCAATAACTCCATAAGGTTCAAAGCTTTGTTTCTATTTGTTATTTAGTGGGGATACCTTTCCTTCTCTCAGTTTCTAGACCATGCTAGTCCATGCTAGCTTCTTCGTCCTAGGAGATATTTGTCCACGTTCTTCCATAAGTTCTCCCTAGAGAACTTGAATAAGAAGCTGGTAGATTGCCCCTGGGAGCTTTAATATTTTATGAATTCCAGCCAGTGTAGCCTTTGGGACCGATCCACATTGTCTCTCATTTAGCAATATGACTGCCTATTGCTTTTTCATTTTAGATATGTCATTGATATTTTTCATGCCACCCCTTACATTTAAGATCTTTTTGATAGCATGCTGAACCATATTATTTGCATAATATCACCCAATATCTGTAGCATATTGTCTACTTAAAGATGCTTTTCACACAAATTTCTATTGCCCTTTGGATTACCTAAAATTTTAATTCTTCTGAGATTGTGAGCACATAGTGATCAGACATGAAACAAAGCCTAGAGAATGTTAGAAATCTGCAGGGAGCTCAACATGAGATCGATGAAAGTGATTTGCAGTTTCCCAAATGTAACAGTTTCTTCTCTTCATTTTACTCGATTATGTGCCTAGCTTCTTGTCTACTTGTGCTGCCTTTTCTTGTGCAGGTATTAATGTTGCTAGTTGAGAATGGCAATATAGCTTCTCTATCGACTAGATTTTTCCAGGTGAATTGCATAGCTGATAGCTCTTTCAAAGAGCTAATCATCACAAAAAGCAAGACTTTTGGTTTTTATGTATTTTATAGAATAGTAAAATGTCTTCCATAAAAAAAAGCTTCCCTACATCTGTAGGGATTTCTTTTTCTTCTTGTACTATGTATAAGAAATACTCTATATGAGCATCTTGGGGAGCTTGTTATATCTCAATTCATGTCAATAACAAGAAAGTTCTTGAACAAAATTATCTCTGTATTTAAATCTGTTGCATCTATCAAGGGGTTCATAGATATACATAGGAGACATGTTAGCATACCAAGATAACAAGTAGTAGGATCGTGCATTAGCAGTATCTCTTTGTTTACCTTGGAAATGTAAAGATGGAGTCAGATACATAGATTCCTTCCTACTTGTTTATTATATTTTTATGAAAATTGATATATATATATATATATAATTAAAATTATATTATGGAGAAAAATAAATATTTAAACTGTTAATTGATATTTTCTTGTTAACTATTTTTTGGGGGGAGTGGGAGGCTGTAGTCATGATAACATCAAACAATTTTTACTCCACTATTTCATTGCTATCTTGGAATAACCCTATCTTTTAAAAACTATGCTAGCAGAATATAAGTTTTCTTTGGTTCTTCAGTGCTGCAGAAATATTTTCCCTTTGACAGACAATTTACACTCTTAAACTCAGCTTAGGAAAAATATGGAGGTACTCATTACCAGTAAGCTGGTCATCTGGGGATGAATTCTTTGATTATGAAAACCAATGAAACATACCAAATGCACCTTCTGTGTATTTCCTTTCTACATCTATAATGAGGGAGCTAGAGAATGGCATAAAGAATATGTGCTTTCTAAAAAACACACACATTTATGACTAAATTTAAATATTAATTTATATGTAGTCACCCTAAACATAAAGTTCTTGTCCAATGCCCACATTCAATATATCACTGGAGAAACTGAAGCATATCAATTCTGGCATTCTTGCTGTAAATGAAATCAGAGAATAAGAGGAGGTTGTATCAAAATGGAAGGATAATGATGATGATGATGATGACAACAATAATAATTTTCTTAACCAAGTTCAACCTATTGTCCATATGAATGCCAGACAAATTCCAGACAGGGAATGTTGATTACCCTAAGAATGCTAAAATAGCTCAAAAGTGCTAGTAGGAATTCCGAAATGCTAAAGAATTGCTCTCTGTCAATATCACTGATTGAGTTAGCAACTCATTCAATACAGTGAAACTGCTCCTAAGAAGCAAAGAAAGGCATAGGTTAGCATAGAATTGCATGTTGACCCTACTAGAAGCTATCATGCTAAGCAGGATAGAGATATCATATTATGGTTCATATTCATAGGATGAATCAGGAATACCAATGTTATACTGATTGGAAATATTTTAGCAACATTTTTTAGGCAATTGGGGTTGAGACTTGACCATGTCATAGAGTTAATAAATGTCAAGCTTCTGAGACTGTATTTGAACTGAAATCCTCCTGACTCTAGGACTGGTGCTGTGCCCCACCAAGTAGGATACTACTTTTTGGCAATTTTGATAAAACATGAGGGAAAGGAAAGTGAGAGTAGAGTGAATATTTACTATATGCTAGGTATTGTGTTAAACATTGTGAATATCTCATTGCATCTTTACAATATCTCAGTGCATTAAGTAATATTACTTCTCCATTTTACAACTGAGGAAACAATGAGAAAAGTTAAATGACTTGACTGGAGTCTCATAGCTAGAAAGTGTTTGAGGCTAGATTTGAAATTGGGTCTTCCTGATTCCAGGTCTACTGTTCTATGACATCTAGCTGCCACATTTTATGCATGGGTTTACACGAAGTAGAGTAAGGGCATGTATACTTTCATTATTCACTAGTACAATATTGCTATGAACTGGGGCCTGTAATTTCCTTGCTATGATGAATTCCCATATTAGTAAACTCCTTTACCAATATAAATTGACATCTTCTCTGCAACTGCTAGTCTTTAAAGATTGTTTGCATCATATCATAAGAAAAATGGTAGCAGGTTTTTACTAGTTGTGAGCAAGAACTTGATACTGCTTTTGTCAATAATATATTCAATTCAATGTAAAACAGCAATATATTGATAAAATGTGTAAGGCAATAGAATAGAATAAATTTGTCCTAAATCAAGATTAGAAAAAATAAAAATGAAAATAAGGTGATGCTAAACTCCAAAGAGTTTGAAATTTTTTATTCACTGAAAATGTTGAAATGCAGATTTTAGAAATTCTACCTAAAATAAAATTGGGTAACAAAAGCATTAATGTCTCAATTGCTTTTGAAAAAGAGGTGGGCATAGTTAGTCTGACAATACATTTTTTTTGAGATTTATAATAAATACCTAACTAGTAAGTCAGCCATAATAAAATTCAATAAATCAAAGTTAGCATTTACTATAGCCATTATGAACAAGTGCCTTCATCCATAATAGGTGAGAGAAAATGTAAAATATTTTAAGACTAATACAGAACAGTACATATGGTAGCTACAGCTACCCTAAGAATCATAGAAAGAAAGAGGGAGCCAAGAAATACTTTTCAGGATAAAACTCACCAACACTCTTTGCAGAAGTAGATAAAAGAGATTTTGAAATTCTGTTGAAAGACATTGGTAGAATACATAAACATCTCATTGACAAGAACAGTGTAAAAGTTAAATACCATATTGTTCAGTAAAGGGAAACAAAAAATAAACAAGAACAATAGAATCCAGAAAACAAATGTATATCAGAAATTTTTAATTTCTTCAATCCTCAATTGAAACCAAAAGTCAAAAAGTTAGGGTTATTCAAGGAAAGAAAAGACTACCAAAAAAACCCCAACAAAAAACAATTAAACATCAAGTAAAAAACTGCACTATAGAAGTATGTGAAGAAAAGAAATTAAGACATAAGATGTACTCCCATAGCAGGAAAATGCATAAATTTTCTGGCTATCATTCATGTAAAAAGCACAATAAAATGAAAATGAGAGTTGGTTCAAATAAGGTCATCCTGAGAACAATTAAGAATGAAACTAATAGAAGGGCAATGGATAAGTTAATGGAAAAATTAAATAAATACTTCTAAAACAATCTTTTCTTCTATTACTGATAGTAGAACCACTTCTACTTTAGATTCATGGTCACCAATGTGTTTTATGGTGAAGTAGAGCTAGCAATCCAGAAAACAGAAGTGGGAAAAGTCACTTTAACAGACAAAGCATGCACAGAGGCATTTTATACAGGAAGCATAATTTTTAGAGCATTCAGGGATTGATTCTTAAGATTTTTGGAAAGAAAACATACTAAATGAATTTTAAAAGTCATCAATGCTATTGCTATAATATTTAATAATTATAGTAAATTATCTCATTTGAGAACATCACCAACCACATGAAGTATCTACTTTAGGTATTATTATCTGTATTTTGAAGAAGAAATTGAGAATTAGAGAGATTGACACAATTTTTATGTAGTTATATAACAAACAAGAGCCCAGTAGGGGGATTCATATTAATGTTTTCCGGGGTACTTAAAGTGTAGCACCTGATGTATGGTGCCTGGCTGTTGCTTGAAAGATAAGATGATTAGAAGAACATTCAAAACTATAGATCCATATGTGCATGTTCTCATTTATATGCAACCTGTATGTGAATAACCTATGTGAAAAACCTACTTGAGTATGAAAGAAAACTTTGATAAAATTATGAGAAGAGAATATGCAAACTTTCATAAACACTATTTTTTACAGGCTACATACTTAGGGTGAGAAATTAGTATTGTGCTATTAACATTATTAATTGTAATCTACCTTTTTTCCCTTTTTTTCTATTAAGGTGAGTCAGTCTTTGAAGAGCATGGTTGATTAAAGAAATTGCTCTAAGCCCTCAAGAAATATGTTCATCAATATTGGTCAGAGTCCCAGGCAACTAGGATTCCTATTTTCTGTTTGATTTTCAATTGTCAGGAGAAGGTAGTTTCAGAAGGTACTTAAAGGCATTTCACGATTTTCTTTGGTGTCTTTGGCTATTGAAAGAAAACACTGGCCATCAATTTATTGATTGCTTGCTACTCTAATTAATAAAATTTTTAATTACCCAGAGACTCTAGTTGAGGAATTTTCATTCATTTCAGTAGTAAATTGACTAAAAGATGCAAACAATATAAAATCTTACTTTGCTATTTTTTTGTTGACTGCTTTGAAACACATTGTAGATTTCTTGCTAGTAGGAATACTAAAAACACCTTTCTTTCCCACTCCCCAAGAAAATAAAATAAAACCCAAACCATCGATTTAGTTTTTGACAGGCATGTGCAATGAAAGCCATAATGTAGGGGAAAAAAACAAGCAGATTATAGTCCCTTTCTTTGTTCTTGTCCTCACTTTTATCTGAATGACCACCAAGAGCAGCATAGAACTGAAAGGAGCATTATCACTTCCATCTCCACACGGCTCCTACCTGCTGACTGGGATTCCTTAAATTGTTTGAGGAATTGCAGATTAACAATAAAGGATGTGACAGAAATTAAAAGTAGATTCCTAAACCCAATTCTGATTGTTGACAGAGGGCTAAGACCTCAACTATCAACAACAGAATAATCAGTTCAAAGGAAGAATAATGTTAGACTGGGGATTTTGATGACTTTTGTTGACTGATTAAATTTTCTTATTAGAAAAAGAAAACATTAGACCACAGGACATCTCAAGTCACTTCTAGCTCTTGTTCTATAATCATATATTTGTATACCCATCAATTAATGTGCTATCTTATTTTGCTACATAAATGAAACTATAAAACCAAAAAAAAATCAAAGTTATGGCATAACATTACAAAAAGAATTTTGTCTAAAAATCTGGTGTTCTGTTTGAAGAAGCAACTTTTGCACAGTTTTCCAAAAGGAAAGCTTTCTGCTCTTTTCTCCCTATTCAAATCTAGTCCTAGCTTATTGTTTAGCTGTAAGAATGTTTGTTTAATGTAGGTTTCATGCACATACCCATATATATTAATATTACTATGTGAATTGTTTTGGATCTCCTGGTTAATTAATACAAAAAAGTATGTATTTAAACTGTACATGCATAAATATATAATTCGTACAGATGGCCTATACACATATTTGTACATTTGTATCTCTATGTCTTTATACATTGATAGATCACCTATATGTACATATGTATGTGTACATATATATGAACACACACATAATGTTATATGTTCTGATAAACCATCTGTATGGATTGTATTTATTTTCACTTTAGAAAATAGTTTTTCTCCATGTCATTCTTCCCCCACTGACTTTTTTTTGGATTGTTAAATTAAATTCTTTGAAATAATTGTGATCTTTTATTTAGGAGGTTCTACATGGTTCAAGGCTTTGTAAAAACAGTGTAATGTTATCTGCACATAGGACCATCTAGAAGACTTTGACATACATCAGAAATTTGTCTTCGATTTGGACTCTGGTACCCTGTGCTAGATGTGCCCTTAGTAACTCTCGATCACATCCTTATAACAAGTTGTCAGATTCAGGATTCCACTGAATATTTATCTCTAATAAACTGAAAATAAATCTTTCCTCTCATTTGCCAAGTTTTTTTTACCCCCAATGGAATTTGCCTCATGAAAATTGGAGCAATTATGATTGTCATTATTAATATCAGAGTTGAGCTAGATGTCATAACTAGGGCTTTTCTCTAGAAATTCAAAAGAAGGTGCTCATGGTATTTGTTCTCCTTTAATAGTTTAGTGACAATGTACCTTTGATTCTAGTTAATAAGAATGATATGGATATCCTTTCCTTAATTTCCTTATTCAAGCAGTCTATGACATCACCTGGAGTGTCATGGTTATTTGTGACAGCATCTTCCCAAGTATCCCCAGTACCTTGGGAATTTTGTCTCTTTTTCTCAACAAGATGATTTTAGATCATTTTTGTACTGTTTTATTTTACTTTTAACTCTGAACTTAAAAGAAAATATTCATGAACTAAAAAAAATTATTATATGAAGCTATGAATTTTTTCCACACTGTTTTAACAAAAATACATTAAATAAATTCTACACATCATTTTCAAAACTGTCTTATTTGTCTGTACTTCCCTTTGAATTTTCTTTAAAAAGTATCTTTAAAAGTGTCACAGTGATCCTTTTCTTTGACTTCAATATTGCTAATCTCTCTCCTACCCAGTCCTGAAATTGATCAAGGGAAAGAAAAAGGAAAAAATCCTGGTAACAAAATAACACAGTCAAGTAAAATGGATATATAAAGTAGCTATATATGAGACTGTATATCTGCATCATATATCTACCTTATCTATGTCAAGAGAGAGGTTAATATTCTTCATCATAGTCTTTTGGAGACTTTTGGTTTATCATTGAATTAATCAGGATCCTTCATTCAGAATTGTTTTTCTTTACACTATTGTTGTCCTTGCATAAATTATTCTCCTGGTTCTGCTCACTTTCCTTTTCATTAGTTTGTACTACTTGGGAATATCTGGAATTATCATTTTTATGATTGATAATATCCAATTACATTTACATGACAATTTGTTTAGTCAATTGTCTAAAAGGAAATCCAAGACTTCCCTTTGATATTTGTTTTCTTCTTCTGCCTCTTCTTCCTGCCAACTGCAGGACTAAGAATTTTTTTTTCAGTCTCTATCATCTGTTTTTTTTTAATTAGAAATGCTAGAAGTCTTTTATTTTAATGAAAGAACATTTTTCTTCTGTGGGATTATATTCAGGTTTCAGAGGATAAACTTTGGAGGATTTTGGGTTGTAAGACTATAATAAATCTTTTTTGAATATTGTTTTTGAAGATAACCTCAGGTTTTTAAATAGAATCTGCTAGATCTTGTGTGGTTTTGACTGTAATTCCTCAGTATTTGAACTGTTTTTTAAAAAGTTTATTTTCTTTGATGTGGAAAGTCTAGATTTTGGCTATGACATTCCCCTGACTTCTACTTTTGGAGATCTTTTCAGGAGGTAATTGTTGGGTATCTTTGCTTTGTCTTTGGTTATAATATAGTTAGGTAGTTTTCATTTATGACTTTTTGAAACATGGTAATTGGGTATTTTTTAAATCATAATTTTCAGGTAATTAGTGATTCTTAAGTTTTTGTCTTTGACTTTTCAAGATTAGTTGTTTTTGATATTATATTCAAACTCAATTTCAAGTTATTTTCTATTTTTCAAACTTTTGATTTTGTTTTAATAGTTTTTATCTCATTTTAATATTTTATTCTGTTTTCAGGAATAATATCTCTTAGATACGATTTTCCACTTTTGTTTCTTAACTACTTATTCCTTCTTAATTCTTTTCTTAATAACTTTTATTTCTAGAAGTGCCACTATGGCAGATGAGATCAGCAGATCTCAGACTGCCTCACTTGGAAGAGACACCATCTTAAGGAAAATAATTTGCAAGGAAATCCCAGGCAAAATCATTTCTGAGGATGACTGGTGTCTTGCTTTTCATGTTGTTTGCCCACAAGCCCCAACTCAATTCCTGGTGATACCCAAGAAACCCATTACCAAAATTTCTGTAGCAGAAGAAAATGATGAAAATCTTCTTGAGCACTTAATGATTGTGGGCAAAAAATGTGCAGCTGACCTGGGCCTGAAGAGAAGATATGGAATAGTGATCAATGAAGGTGCAGATGGGGTGCAATCTATCTATCATATCCATTTGCATGTACTTAGAGGATGTCAGATGAAATGGCCTCCTGGATAAAGTGTCAGAATGATTTATGTAGGGAGCAAAGCAGTTTTACAACACATATGTTTAAACTGAATATACTTAATGTTTTCTATGAAACAAGAAATTGGGAAATCACTTCAAACTGTATGCATAAAAGACAGTTATTTGTTAAAAAGGAACTTATGTTTCATTTTTTATCTCTTATTTTTTTTCCAAATATTCATGTAGTCCTTGTAAAAATTTTTTTTCTCCTTCAAATCTTTGCTTGTGATTGTTATAAAGCCCCAGGGTGTGTAATGTCTGGGATTGAGTGTGATAGCATTATTGCTGATTAGCCCTCTACTGTTTGTTTCTTGCTCTAGTAGATTCCAAGATTTCCATTCTCCTGCTAAATGGATCTTTCTTTTATTGATTCTTATTTTCTTTATTATCTCTTTTCTTTTATTAACTTTGCTTCTCAAGCCTTGCAGGCTTCACATGTACTGATGCTAGTTTTGTTTGGAAATTCCCTTTTCCTGATGATCTTAGGTTTTTGACTAGCTTTTTGAGCATTTTGGAGCAGATGAAGTCACTTACTCATTTTCTCCCTAGATTTTTACTATAACCATAAGTTTGATGTTAAGTTCACTGTTTTCTTGAAGTTTGGATGTAAGAACTGGATGACCTGCCTTCTAGTCAGGCAGTTTTCTTGACAAGGGACATTTGTTCTTTTTATTTGAGGCTTAAGTTATTTAATGAAATTTGTTGGAGAATAAAAATGCTTGTTATTTTTATGAATTAAAACAATGATTACTGTTGTTGAGTATCTCTTAAAAATTTCTTTTAAACAGCAACTTAGAAACTCAAAGGAAAGAATTTTTTAGAGTCCTTTTTCAGAATTAGGAAAACAAATAGGTTTTAATATTTTAATTAAGGATGAAAATAAAAGGTCATAGGGTGAAAGTCATGGGCATCAGCCTTTGGTTCTTTATAGGAAATTTCAACAGGTTCTTATTCCTCAGTCTCTATCCATTACAATGAATCTCAAGAACTTGATGGACTAAAGAAAGAACCCATTCAAGAAACTTAAAGGTAATTATGACTATAACACTAGGATTAATTCTCAGGAATAGTGATTTAGAAAATGCTAACAAGAGAGAGAATTCACTATATGGAAGATTTAAGATTTATATTTTATGTTTAGATACTTTGTATAGTCAAAATGTTGAGTATTATGTGTGGATGTATTGACATTAAATGTCCTGATATTTAAAGTCATTATCCATTTCATAAAATAATTTTCATAGGATAATAGCTTTATAACTATGAGGGCTTTAGAAACTATCAAGTCCAATCTCCTTAATTTATAGATTGAGGGAGTTAAGTTAAGTAACTTGTATAAGGTCACATAGCTAATTAAATGTCTGAGGCAGAATTTGAATTAAGGTCTTACAGACTTCAAGTTCAGCATTCTATCCACCACCAGCTGATTCTAATAAATTTAGAAGGAATTCAATTGTACAGTCTAGTTGAAAATGATCTATGTTATACAATAAGCAAAATTATAATAAAATTCTGGATTATGAGAAGAAAACATCATTTTCTCTATGTAGTTATATTAAAGCAGTGACAATCATGCTCTTGAGAACATTTAGCAAAGAAAAATAAAACAAAACAAAACCAAGAAACATCAAAGGTTCCAACAATGACACCTGAGGAACTCCCTTTAGTCCTTGGAAACAGATAAAACCTTAATCCATGTACTGAGACATACCATTATCTTGCAAATAAGAGTTCCAAAGATGATCAAGAAAGAAAACTTCTTTTCTTTTAACTGGAAACTTAAAAAATGATATTTCTATGAAAACATTAAGAGAGTGCCTGAAGTAAATTAACAGATTAAGATATACAATATTAACCTGTACTAATAGGAAGTATTTTATTTTTATTTCTTAATTTTTTCTTTAAAGTTATAGAATGTTAGGTTTAAGTGTCAGTTAGATATCAAAATATTTGGCAGAAAAATAAACCAGACTTCTTGAATGTGTTTAAAATGGACATTAAGGAGATGTATTATTGTGGTTCAGTAAAGTATTTTACTCATAGTTAGAGAACTCTATTATGATTATTAACATTTAGTTTGCAAATAAATGTCTTTAAATATTGCAAAAATATAATATTTAACCTACTTCAAATGAGACAATGTTGTGTCTCAGTAAATGGATTAAGCTTTTATCTGTTTCCAAGGACTAGAGGGAGTTCCTCAGGTGCCAGGTGCCACTATTGCACCCTTTGATGTTAAATAATTAAATGTTCCTTTAGTTAATTTAGCCTAATTTTTCCTTTCCAATAGTGTTTTTAAAATCATCTTTAACATTTTGAACAGAAAATGCATTAAACTCATTTGTATTACCCTGAGAAAGTAATTTACCCACTCATTGCTCCCAGTGCCTTTTAAAGATATAAATTAGAAAGCAAGTACTGATTGCAGTGAGGAGTTTTTCATTGGAAATTCCCTCCACTATAAAATAACAGGTCAAATAAAAAAATTACAATTTATATATTTTCCCCCTTTTAGCAGGTAATCTATTGGCAACAGAGATAATAAGAACTCACACTGTTTAGTATTTCCACTTCAAGCCAACACAGTTAACTCACAGTTACCCACAGGTATATTGTCTACTTTAATGATCATCCATGGTGGCAAATGGGAACTCAATTCCCCCAAAATGTCTAGCTCAGTTTCCTCTCATTGTAG
Source organism: Myrmecobius fasciatus (assembly GCA_023553655.1). NCBI lineage: Eukaryota > Metazoa > Chordata > Mammalia > Dasyuromorphia > Myrmecobiidae > Myrmecobius > Myrmecobius fasciatus. The sequence goes on from JAJPUD010000328.1 coordinate 553,175, forward strand.
GACTCTGAGGGAAAAACATTATTTATTTATTTATTTAGTGAATGAGGAGAATCCTGGATTTGGTTGACCATATATGTGCTGCTGAGTAGATATCTGAAGATGTCATTAATTGAATGTGTATGTGTGCCCAAAGAAAATTATTTCTTTTTTCAACTGACCGAGAAGGATTTACTCCCCAAATAAACTATACCAGAAGTAGCATACTTTCAGAATATAGAGACTTCATTGAGAAATAGTCTCTGATCTCAAGGAGTTTATATTCTGAATGAGGAGATATGAAGTTCATCTATAGGTAACTACAAACCACAATTGGAATAAATACAAAGTAATATTGTTAAGAAGGGAAATGCTTTAGTTGTGGATGTGAGCAGAAAAGGTGTCTTTGGAAGGTTATCTTATGATTCTTGAAGAAAATTAAAAATTCCAAAGAGGCAGAGGGGATGAGGAGATACATAACAAGCTTGGGGGGGGCAGACAGTGTAAAGTTATGGAAATGGGAAATTGAGTGTTGTCACTTAGGAACAGTAAGAAGAGTCATTTGACAGGAAAACACACTATTTGGAAAGAAGTTACACATAATAATTCTGGAAAGAAATGTTGAGACCAAATGGTAAAAAATTTTAAATGCCATATAATGAATTTTACCAAACATAAATGCGAGAGACTGCTCTTTCTTGAGTAATGTGGTGACAAGGACAAATCTATACTTTAGGAAAATCATTTTGGAAGCTATGGAAGATGATTTGGGGAGAAATAAAACTTGAGATAGGGAAACCAACCAGGAGGTTATTATAAGCAATAGTAGTTTAGGAAAAGCATGATGAGGGTCTTCAATGAGATGGTAACTGTTTGAGAGGAGACAAAAGGAGAACATGTTTTAGAGAGAAAAACTTAGTTTGACTAATACTTATATGAGATATTGTATTATTTTGGTTACTTGCAATTTTTATCAGCAGAGATGATTGAGATATCATTATAACTAGTTGATTTTCAAACATTTAGAATTTGAGTTGATGGCCAAAAAGTAAGTTTGGTTTAAGGCAGTTAGCACCAATTCCTCATGCATTGTTATCTATATTTTCTACTTTATTGTACTGTTGTAAGAACTATCTGAAGTACTGTATGTTAAAGCACTTTGCATACTTTAGAGTGATGTAAACATCAATAGCTACTGTCTTTCTTTTTTCTTTCCCTTTTCTTTTCTCCTTCACCTTTTCCATCTGTCCATTTCCCTATCCCTATTCTTTTGCTATCAATCAGATAAGTCTCCTGAAAGCCCATATCTCATAGTTTTTCAGGATATTAGACTTATTGCAAATCTCTTAAATTTCTACCAGTCCATGTATGTCCCTCTATTTCTCCTAAAAAGGAAATTATTTCAGAGTTTTCTTTTCTTTTAAAAAATGCATTTTAATAGTATGCTAAGAAAGTTTTCAACATTAACCTTTGCAAAACTTTGTGTTCCTAGTTTTTCTCCCTCTCTCCTTCTCCCTTCCCAAAACAGTAAGCAAGTTCTCCTAAATATATTTCCATATTTGTCATGTTGTGCAAGCAGAATTAGATCAAAAAGGGAAAAGAAAAACCACGAGAAAAAAAAAAACAACAACAACCAACCAAACAAACAACAACAAAAGATAAAAATACTATTCTTTGTTGCAAGTTTCCATAGTTCTTTCTCTGAATGTGGATGGCACTTTCTATCATAAGTTTCTTAGAATTGCTTGGAATCATTATCTTGTTGAAAAAAAGCCAAGTCCATCATAGTTGATCAGAATTTTCTTTATGAATACTTATGGATTTTATTTCAAACTCAATGCCAAATCAGACTGTCTCCATTCTCCTCTTGTGTTTCAGTTTAGCCAGGTTCTAACTTCATACTAAAATTTTTCTAGGAGTCAGGAACATATCCCACACCTCTCATTTCTGATGTGGTCTCTGTTACCAGATTAAGACAAGATGATTTCATAATCTGATAGCCTTTTTGTTCAGACACTGGATGATGTGTTTCCAACCAACATAAATATTGATTTTTTTCACTATAACATTAAAAACACCTCAATTTTCCCCTAGTTGTTCTTTGAGACCCAAGTCTAGAGATAAGTAAATGTGATTATTAAAATTACCTAGCCTGCTTTGCTACTATTTTTTTCTGCTGTGTTTATTGGGTGAGAAGGCCAATAAAAATCTGTTATTTTAGAATGCAGAAACTGAATAGAGAGAGATGAAAATTATTTAATTCCTGCTGTGGGGGCATTAAATTTTTTTTTCATTCTTCCTAAAGCATGCACCTCCCCCCCAACCTAACAAACTAATGTTTAATTTTGTAGCCCTTGATTAATTTTTAATGGGGTTTAATGATCCTTAGTAGGGGTAAAATAATTTCCCCTTCTCTAATTTTCTTTCAAAGTAAAAAATGTTTAATTGTGATATTTCTTTGTTTTATCCTATCTTTACTTCCACTCTGCTTCAGTTATTATAGATCATAACTTAGTTGTGCCACTGAAGACTGTGTGTATATGTTTTTATGAAACCAACAGAGGTTTAGAATGTTCAACAAATAGTTCATTTGATAAGGCATTGGTATCAAACTAGAGGGGCGTGTCTAATAGAAATATGATCATGCACTTGTGAAACAATGGCAAAAAGAGTTATTATGCTGTCAAAAGGTTGGCCACACAAATGTATGTCATCTAAATAGAGGAGAGGATTTTGTTATATCACTTCATTTTGGGGAAGCATTTGTCATGTGACTTCATATGGAATTTTCTGTATTAATAACAAAATTGACTTGGACAAGCATGTCTAAGTGAGTTAACATGATTAATTATATTTTATAACACAGCCAAAGAAAGATTCATCCTTCTAGAAAACCTGTCAAGACTCAAGCCTAGAAGCACAGTCGGGACTACTCTTCCTTTCCTCGGCTTCAATTATTCTCTTGATAAAAATGACTCCTAGATCTAAATCTGTAGTCCCGACTTCCCACTAGCACCCTTGTCTTGTATTTTCACTTGCTAACCAGACAACTCTAAGTGGATGTCCTGTTGTTACCTCAACTCCACATCCAAAAGGATCCAATAGTCTTTTCCTCTAAACCTGCCCCTATGCTTAACTTGCCTATTTATGTGGATGGTACAAATATTCCCTCAGTCAGCCAAGTTAAATTCCTCTGATTTTATCTTTGACTCTTCCTTCTCTCTCACTGTTTGTAGCTAATCAGTAGATGAGTTCTGTTGATTCTATCTCTGCAGTACCTCTCACGTTTGTCTTATCTTTCCATCCACATTAGAAATGTCTCATAAAGGGTTTTATTACCTCCCATTTTGGCTATTACCACAGAAATATAGCTGCCCTTCCTAGCTTGACTTTCTATCTACTCCAATCAATCCTTTATTTAAAAAATTATGGATGCTTTAAAAAAAAAACACCTCACTATTTCTCAGTAATGTCCACATCTTATAAAGACATCTTTTATAACAAAGAAGTACAGATAAGTAACACATATGGACACATTGACCACGTTGGACAATTTATATTTCATTTACACCTGTTGTCTACTATCATTCTATTCAGAGGAGAATGTTCTGTTTCATCATGAGGTCTTAAGAGTAGTTATCAAATTGTTCTGAATTCTATTGTTTTAAAATGTTTTTTCTCTTACAGCTATTGGAATCAGTGTATGCTGTTTTATTCATTCTACTTAAATTGCTCTGCATCAGTTTATTCAAGTCTATTCTACTTTGAACATAAAAATTAAAAGATTAAAAATTCATTTTTATGATGTAATATGTCATTGTTTTCATATGACACAATATTTTATTTTTTCCATTTTCTTTTCCTATCAAATAGAATGTTGCTAGGGAAATTTTGTGATGTATAGGAACTATCTATTACTAACTTCCTTTGGACATATGAACAATGATAGTCTCTAATACATTCTTCATGCTGTTGCCATAATGATCTTCTTAATGCACAATGGATTCCATATTCTGACTCTTATTTACCTTTCTTTCTTATTTCATGCTATTGTCTTTCATGTCACTCAAATGGAATACATACTTCTTTAGCCTTGTTTTACCTCCATGAATTTGTATACTTTGGTCACAGAATTACACAGCATAAAAGTTGGAAGGAGCCTCAGAGGGAAAACTTAGTTTCATTCACAGCTGTCATCTTTAATAAACCAGGGGAGTCTATAATCTCCACTTAAAAATTTTTAGTAAAGAGGATGCCAAATTTCTTGAATTGTTCTATTCTACTTTTGTACATCATGAATGATTTTTTCTTATATCAAGTAAAAATTAGTCTCTTAGCAACTTCTGCCTATTTTTTCCCTAAGTTTTTCCATCTAGTGATAAATAGATCAAATTCAATCTATCTTCCACATGACAGTTTTTAAATTATTAAAAACTATTAGCATCTCCAACCTTGTCTTCTCTTTTTTAAGCCAAACATGTTACCTCATTCAAACATATGTTATTATTGTTGGTGCCTTTAATATCGTCAGCCCTTATCTGTACTTGCTTCTATTTTCTATGTCCCTCCTAAAATGTAATAGCAAAAAATATAATATTCCAGATGTGCTTGGACCAACATATAATACAGTATCATTATCAACTTCTTTACTTTAGATGCTATCCATTTCTTAATTCTGACTAAAAATCAAATTATCCTTTATTGATTGTCATGCCTAACATTTACTCTCATTATTAACTCAGAGAAAATGTGTTTATTACAACCAAAACCAACAATACTTTTTTTCAGAATACACACACACACACTCACAAATGTTATTATCATACCTCCAGTGCCCTAATTTTGTGTAGTTGTATAGATTATATTTAAATCCTGTCTAAAACCTTACATTCATTCACATTTAATATCATATAATATTAGATCTGTCCCATCTTTCTAACCTCTTGAGAACATTTGGAGGTCATGATTGTTCAACCTGGGATCTAGTTAGTCTTTTAGTCAACAAGTATTTAAGTGCTTACTGTATGCTAGACATGCTACCTACAAACTTTCTAAGCATGCTATCTATACTTTATTGATAAAAAAAGTGGTTGTGCAAAGCTAAAGAAATAGCACTGGGCCATTATACTAAAGACTTCCACTCTCTAGCAACTACATTGACTTATCAATGGCTGCTTATTGAGTCTAATCATTTAACTGATTCCAAATCCTTTAACAAAATGTAAAATTGTCTAGTCTAAATTTCTCACTCATGTTCACAAGAATAAATTTGAGAGACTGAAATATTTTGCTGAAATACAGGTACATATTATCTTTGTGTTTCTCTTTGTTACCAATTTAATAATAGTGTCAAAAAGCAAGATGTGATCATTCTGAAATTAATGATGTCATGTTTTATATTTGGGTAATCTTTTTTTCTAAATTCAATTTTATGTCTGTCTTTATTTTTTTATTTTTTATTTTTATTTTTTGCTTTTTGCTGAGGCAATTGGGGTTAAGTGACTTGCCCAGGATCACACAGCTAGGGAATGTTAAGTGTCTGAGACCAGATTTGAACTCAGGTCCTCCTGACTTCAGGGCTGGTGCTCTATCCACTGCACCACCTAGCTGCCCTCATGTCTGTCTTTATTATGTACATAGATATCTATATTTAAATTTCTTTAATTTTGTAGTTCAACAATTGGAGAAGGTGAACAGGCGTAATAGATAGTTTTGTTGGATTGAGTCTTAAGGATCTCTTCCTCAAATACTACTTATTATTCTTATTATTGTTATCTCCATGTGCAATGAAAATTTATTTCACTTTTCTGATCCTCAGGTGAGCTTGTGTTTATTCATATCATCACATATAGTACTATTTTATACATATATACAGAAGTTGCCTCTCCATATATTAAATACTTTAGAAATATAGCCATCATAACTTAGTAATTTTTCCTTCTTTTGTATTCATTCAATCCTCATTTGTCATCACACGAACCAGATTATGGTGGCTATTGTATACCAACATCCATGGCATTCCCTCCTCTTCCTGAACTAGTGCAATGCTTGACTTTTAAACTATTGTCCTCATTCTAGCAAAATTCAGCACACATATTGACACTCTCTCAAGAACCTTAATCTTTTGATTCTTCAATTTTATTATTTTCTATGACTATTCCCCTATTTCACCCTTGCTGCATACAATGATATTGATACTTTGATCATGTTGTCACTTATAAGTGTTCCTCTTCCATATTCATAAACTCTGAAATTCCTTTGACCACAATCTATTACCATTCCATCTCTACTTCTGCCTTGAACTTTTTAACCCTGTTCTTCACTATCACCTCCAATCTCTCTACCCTTAGTTTTTTCCCACTCCCCAAGCCACCCCTACCCAGGTTCTTTTCTCCATTCCCCATCTTGATTCTTTGGAGGACCTTTAAACTCTACATTGCATTCTTCTCTGGAGTTTTTTCCCTCTCTTCCCTTGTCAAACTTCATCTCTGGATTACCACCACCACTTACTGACTTATTTTTATTCATGTGTTACCAAATGAAGCTAGAGGAGAAAATAAACGTTACAAAATCTTAACTGGTCCTCACTGCAGCGAGGCAATTCTTTTAATACCTCTCTAATAAATCTATCCTATTCACTACAGATGCTTTTTCCAAATCTTTTTATTCTCCCTCAAACTTCCATGCTACACATTCACAACTTCTGAGCCAAGAATCTTGCTTCATATTTCACTGAAAATAATTGAGGCTACTAACCAAACATTCCTCTTCTCATCTCCTCATTCTCTATCAAATGACTTTTGCTACTTATTTTTCAGTACTCTCTTAAAGAAAGAGATGGCTTTTCTTATCACTATGGACAGCTCCCTACATGCATTGAACCCATTCTATCCTGCTTCTTCTAGCAGATTGCTCTCTTTATCATCCTCATTTTCTCACTTAGCTTCAACCTTCTTCATTTACTGGCTGATTCCCTACTGCCTAAAAATGTGCTCATATGGATTGCTAATTTAAATGGAATTGGGAAATGGAGCAGGCATTTCCAATTTTTTGGATACTTGCTGGGAAAGACCACAATAGCAATGGGATGTAAATTTTTCTTTAATAATGCAGAGAGAATACAGGGACAAAAAGTACAGAAAGCACAGGAAAAATAGTCAAGGAAGGTACATAAATAAATTATATGGGGGATAGAAATAGGGTGGTGGAAAAGGATGGATAGTATGAGGAAGAGAATAACCATGGATTAGAATTGGGAACACTCAGAATTATAGATCCAGGTGGAGATGATAGTGTGCCCAGGGGTAAGGAGTTTGGGGAGACCCCAAACTCATTTTTAGGGTTTTGGTGAGGTGACAAAATAATTTTTATTCAGTTAGTTCATTAATATATACTTATCATTTCAAAATTATCAGCAGCATTTTATCTTTTGCTGGTTTTATTATGGATGTCTGGAGCTTATCTGAGACATATATCATAGGATCAAAAGGCCTGACAATATGGCTTAGATTGCCTTTCCTGATTTAGTACATAGCCTCAGGATATGCCTTTTGATTATTCTATGACACAATTTGCAAATTATGCTCCTTTGGCACAATCTATAAGTGAATCCTAGGTTTTCTTTTGTAATCTTGCTTTCTGTTATTGTTGCTTTCTAATAGCTAAAACTTATAAACTTACTGTTCTTAGTAGAAGGAAAAATGAGTGGTCAGATGAATTACAAAAAGATACAAATTTAACACATTGATTCTTCACAATCTCAAAAACAAATTAAAACAAAACCAGAACAACAAAAAAGACTCCCCCCCCCACTTCTCTTCCCTTGAGATTTCTATCTTTACTAGCTATTATCCTATATCTCTTTTTCATTTTATGGCTAAACTTTTTGAGAAGACCATCTACAATCAATGCCTCTTCTTCCTTTATTTCTATTCTCTTCTTAATTTTCTGCAGTTTGGCTTCTGACTTTATTATGCAATGGAAACTGATCTCTCCAAAGTTACAAATGATGTTTTGATTGCCAAATATTATAGTCTTTTCTTAAGCCTTATATGTCTTAACCTCTCTGAAACCTTTGATGCTATCAATCACCCTCTTCTTCATTTTTCTTCTCTGTAAGTTTTTGTAATTTGACTAAATCTCTTTCTCCCTCCTACATGTTTGACTATACCTTATTCTTGTTTGCTACTTCTTCATCCAGTACTCATTTGCTAACTATGAGTGTCCCATCAAGTCTCTGACCTGGGTTCTCTTCATCCTTACTAGTATTTAACTTACTCAATCTTATAATCTCCCATAGGCTAAATTATCCGTCTCTATGCAGATGGTCCTCACATCTGTTTGTCCAACCCTAATCTCTCTTCTCACCTTCAATGTTTCATCTATAAACACTAATTGGACATTTTAAATTGCGTGTCTTATTGGCATCTTAAACTCAACATTTTCAAAAGGGAATTGATCTGATCCCTGTCAAACTTTTCCATCTTTCTTACTTCCTTATTACTATCAAGATCATTACAACATCTCTCATGTGCCTCTAGAGTCTTTTTTCCAGTAACCTGAAATGGGGTTGTACCCATCTATTTTGTTTCTCAAAGCTGAAAATGATAAGCATAAGAAGTAACAATACTTGAAGAATTTCAGGAAAAAAAACTTTAATCTTAATGAATCCTTTAAAGTGATTCACCCAAAAGAGTTTCTAATGGAACTGACCTTGAAAAGTCCTGAAGAGACTAGAACTGAGAATTAAGGTCAAGAATTCTTGTCTTTTGCCAACTCTCATAGGGTGAGACTTTCATCTCACCCAAGGAGAGAGTACTATAGTAGTGTGACTGAAACAGGAATTATATTCCAAAATTTAAACAAAAAGACAATAACAAACTATTGGTGGTTAGAGAATAGTGGAGATTCTAGACAGTAAAAACATGCAATTTTATCTAGAATTGAAAAAGAGGGGATTCTAGCTTAGATTGGAGATAGAGGAAGAGTAAAACTCTTTAGATTTAAATAGACTTTTTGCACATCAGTCACAAAAATACCATATCAGTAAGGACTGAGATCAGTGGTCCTGGAAAGAGAGTATTCAAATAGAAGACATTGTTTTTATTAAAAAATAATTCAATTCTTTCGGATTATACATGTATATTTATTAAAAACACATTTCCTTATGAATTATGTGGTAGGGAAAAATCAGAATAAAAGGGAAAAGCATGAGAAAAAAACAGAAGTAAAAGGAAAAAAAAGTGAACATAGCATGTGTTGATTTACATTCAGTTTTCATATTCTTTTTCTGGATGCAGATGGAATTTTCCATTCAAAGTTTACTGGGATTGCCTTGGATCACCAAACTGTTGAGAAGAATCAAGTCTTTCATAGTTGATCAATTCAAAATCTTGCTGTTACTGTGCACAACATATTCTTGGTTCTGTTTGTTTCACTTAGCATCAGTTCATGTAAATCTTTCCAGGCTTTTAAAAAATTATGCTGTAGGGGCAGCTAGGAGGCGCAGTGGTTAGAGCACCAGCCCTGAAGTCAGGAGGACCTGAGTTCAAATCTGGTCTCAGACACTTCCTAGCTGTGTGACCCTGGGCAAGTCACTTAACCTCAATTGCCTTAGCAGAAAGCAAATAAATAAAGTAATTAATTTAAAAAATGTTAAAAAAATTATGCTGTTTATCAATTTTTATAGAACAATAATATTCCCTTACTTTCATATAACATAACCTATTGAGTCATTCCCCAACTCACTTTCCAATTCTTTGCTACAACAAAGAGAGCTGCAACAAACATTTTTGTACATGTGGGCTCTTTCCCCTTCTTTATGATTTCCTTGGAATACTGAAGCAATTCTTAAAACTGATTTTTGAAGCTACATCCTATGATAATACTGTGTACTACAAGTAATATCTATAACATGTAGTTATTACATCAAGTTTTCCCCAAAGTACTAATTTTTTGTAAATAGTATATAGCATAGCAAAATATGATCATGGCAATTTGCTAAAAAAGAGAATATGATCCCAAGCCTTAAGCTCTCCAAAGAATCCTTTTAAATACTATAGGTAGCAATGAATTATTGGCCCATTAGTAAATTCATGTAACCTAAATTTTGAGGTGCCTTTTTCATCACAATATTCTGATAGATAAAAATGTTATTTCATATTTTTGGTTAAGGTATATTCTTTTTAAATTATGCCAAGAATAATTTCTATCTCTATTTAAGGCATTCTTGATCAAAAATATAAGAAGAGACAAGCTTTTGCAAATTATGTCCTGTAGCAGAACACATCTGTACCATTACATAGTGACTAAATGATGCAGAAAATGTACTGTGTTTATTGCTTGTTAAATAAAAACAAACAAAAAAACCCAGAAGAGCACAGTTGCCTTGAAAGCTATTCTCCAACCATGTTACTCTCATTCATATGTTAAAATCCTCAATGATTCTATAAAAATTCAAAACAGAGTTTTGATAGTTGATTAATATATGGGAAGAGAAGTTGATAGCAAAGAGATGTCTATCATTTTGGAGAGCATAAAACAGATAGATATATGCACACTAAAGATGTTCAACACTGTCCTTTAGGATAGTCAATGAAAAATCGTCCAAATGAAAAAGGGATGTTACATACAGGAAAGTTGTTTGTAGGGTTTGTAATACCGTGATTGCCACAATTCATTTCACAGCCTCTTACTTGTGATCTCTATAGTAGCTTCTCTATGTGTGTGTGTATGTGGGTGTGTGTAAGTATATAGTTCTGCTTTTGAAATATTGTAATTTCAAGTTTTCTCACTATAAAATCAATTTTGTCTCTTCCATATATTAAAAACATACACATCTATACATATGTTTATATTACACATATACATTTATGTCACATGATATATACATGAATAATGCACCTATAATTATATAACACAATAATATATAAATATATCAATAAATAACACCTTTATTCCTTCATTAGAATTTTCACGTTTTGAAAATTTATTCTCTTTTCTCTATAGAAATTGAGTAAGCATTTCTTATGTAGAATTCTAAGGGTGGGGGGAAGTAAGGAATAGAAGATAAGCATCTCTATAAGGTCTCTGATCCCTTACTTGAAAGATTTATTCAATGTTATTTTTTTCTGGAATTTGCCAGATAATGTAAGAGATTGAAGTCTGTGGGAAAATTGATATCCATAATACTTAGAATGCATTCTGTATCAAATGAGATATTGTAAAGCACTTAGTATAGTGCCTCAAACATTTTCATTGTTCAATCATTTCTCAGTTGTGTTCAACTCTTTTGGACCTAATTTGCAATTTTTTTTGGCAAAGATTCTGGAGTGGTTTGCTATTTCCTTGTCCACCTCATTTTATTGATGAGGAAACTGAGACAAACAAAGTTAAGCAACTTTCTCAGGGTCACAAAGCTAGGAATTATCTGAGGCTGGATTTGAACTTACAAAGGTGAGTCTTTCTGACTTAAGATCCATTATTCTATCTACTATATCACTTAGATGTCCACTTAACACATAGAAGCTGTATAAATGCTTAGTTGTTGTTTACCACTGGGAGTATAACTTTCCCCTTTCCCCATCTTCTTTTTTTTTTTCTTTTGCTTTTTGCTGAGGCAATTGAGGTTAAGTGACTTGCCCAGGGTCACACAGCTAGGGAATGTTAAGTGTCTGAGACCAGATTTGAACTCAGGTCCTCCTGACTTTAGGGCTGGTGCTCTATCCACTGCTCCACCTAGCTGCCCCTCCCCATCTTCTTCCACTTCTAAAACCAGTTATGGAAGTCTCTGACTGTTTTCAAAATAATATGTCCTTACATGAAGTATCCATCTGAGTCCAGATGACCCCAAACAGAATCTAGCTTCAGCATCTTCATAATTGGCATTTATATAGTGCTTACTATGTCCCAGTCACTGTCATTTGATCTTCATAATAGTTCTGGGAAGTAGATACTATTATTATTTTAATTTCACAAATGAAGAAACTGAGGCACATAGAAGTTGAATGACTTGAGCATGCTCATAAAGCTATTAAGTGCCTGAGGCAAAACCTGAATTTAGGACTTCCTATCTCTAAACACAGTGCTACTTAGTGCCCTAGATAATAGTCTTCACAAGGCTCTTGTCAGTAAATTTCAATTAAATTAGAGAACATTCTTTTTTTTTTCATATTCTCATCATCCTGAAGCAGTTATTGTGCTCCAGGATTCCAAAGCATAAATCTCTGATAATCTCAGATAACACCTTATTTCCTCAGTCATCCTTCAGAACATGCTCAAAAGAAAGAAACAATCAGAAATAATGATCCATCTAGACCATGGATCCATTCAAATTTTATTCTACTTCTTGATCATGCAAAATTTGTTCTGCTCTTATATCTCTTATTGTCTCACTAGGCCCAGTGCCCATCTCTTATAACTTCATTCCCTGCATTCTCATCCACTGAAACCTGTCTCCCTGCCCCTAACTTCCATTCAATTCCATTCCTTCTTCTGGAACTTTGCTCATTCTGTCATTACTTCTGAAAAAACGCGACAATTTACTCTTCTATGGTTCTATTCAGCATCTTCCTAACTTTCCATACCAAAATATTTTTCCCTGACTACTACTTCATATATAATATTACATTAGAATATAAATTTCTTGAAGTGGAGAGTGTTTGCTTCCATATATATAATGCATTAAAATGGGTAAATGTTAAAATATTAAAACTCTTATCATAACAATAGAAAAAACAGATCAAATAACTTTTACAGCTATTAGTAGTATTTATTTTTTAATTTTTAATTTTTTTTATTAAAAGCTTTTTATTTACAAAACATATGAGTGATGTTTCTACATTGACCTTTGCAAAACTTTTTTTTTGTTCCAAGCTTTTCCCCTCCTTCCCCCCACCCCCACCCCTAGATGACAGGTAATCTAACACATGCTAAATATGTTAAATTATATGACAAATCCAATATATGTATACATATCTATACAGTTATCTTACTGCACAAGAAACATCAGCTCTAGAAAGAGAGAAAAAAAAACAACCTAAGAAGGAAAACAAAATGCAGGGAAATATTCACAGAAAGCATTAAAATGCTGTGTTGTGGTTCACATTCAGTTCCCTCAGGCCTCTCTCTGGATGTATATGACTATCTTCATCACTGAACAATAAGAACTGGTTTGAATCACATCATTGTTGGAGAGAACCATGTCCATTAGAATTGATCATGGTATAGTCTTGTTGTACAGCTATTAGTAGTAGAATTAATAATTAAATGAAAGATAAAGGTGATTATAAAAAAGAAACAGATAATTTTAGCTACATGTAATTTAAAGGTTTTTTACGTGAATAAAATTAGTGCAGGTAGCACATGTTTGGCACATATTCTACCCTTAATATATGATTTTTCTTCATTCATTCATTCGAAAGGGAAAGTTAGAAGGCCAACCTCGCAGTATCCATATCACCTATCCCAATTCAGATTTGGAGGACTGTTTCATTGTATTCTTCTTCCTAGCCCTCTTGAAGCATTGGTTAATCGTTTAATAAATCTCGTATTAGATATATATGTTTTGGGCATGGGTCGTTTCTTATTCTTCTTAGCAGAGATGTTTAGTCAACATATAATCTCATTTGAAGAGATTTGGAAAACCTTTGTTTTTCTTTGTACAAGATATTGTGCTGATTATATTAAGTCCTGGAACATTGTGCAACCTCCTGAATCTGACATAACTTTTCAAGAGTTTGGCTCAACTATTTGCATAGAAAAATTCTTAGTGGTTGAAAAACTTCTGGTTATATTAAGCATTAGGATGAATAATCTATAGAGGTGATTGAACAGTTCATATATCTCAAACAGATGAACAACGAACTAGACATTGAATTGAATAAAAAGGACAAAATTGTCTGGCTTACCATTTAGAAATTGTACATACTTGTCAGTGAACTTAAACTCTCTGAAAAAAATGTCCATTGTTGGGGTACAGTGGATAAATCACTGGTTCTAGAGTCAGGAGGTCCTGAGTTCAAATCTGCCTTCAGACACCTAGTACTTATTAGCTGTCTGACACTTGGACAAGTCATTTAACTACAATTGCCTCAGCAAAAAATGAAACAAAGATGAGAATGTCCATTGTTTTCCCACCACTATCTTGCAGCATTGTGCAAAATATTTCATTAAGGAATTTGATTTTTAACTTAAGAAAAATATTTTTGAATACTTAATGACATTTTTATTTATCATAAAATTATAGAAATGAAAACATAACTAAATTTTGAAAAAGATTAACACTTCAACTTCACTTAAAATCACACACTTTGTGAGTTTGTTGAAATGCTTATCCTAAAATACAATAACTTGCTCAGCCTTATCTTGGTTGAAAAAGCTTCTTTCCAATCGGCATCTTCTGTCCTACCCCTGAAGTTCATTATAAAGGATTGCTGGTGGAGTTTAATGATTGCTAACCTGTCACATTTTTTTTAATGTAAAATTTTAATTTTTGTTTACTTTCTTTCCTGTGACAACCAGAACTCTGGGGACTCATTCTACATAAAAAAATCTAGAAAATAAAGTAGCCAGAGAGTTAAGGAAGGAAAAATGGTAATTGACTTCTCCCTGACTACAGTTGACTAAGGCACCAATTAGGGACCTCTTGCTGTTGGAAAGGAGGAAGGCAGATGGCCTTCTTGACCCCAATAGGGACTGGACTCTATGAAAAGAAATGTTAGCAGATCAGGAAAGGCAGTGACTGAAAAAAAGACCAGAAATGGATCTTAGAGGATGTCTGAGATTTTGGGGTAAATAAATCACACTTTTTCCTCATACTAAACCCTTGTGGAAGAAGCAGAGGAGAAAGAAATGGAAATCTGAGAAAAAAGCAAGAGTAATGGCAGCAAAGACTAGAAAATCAATACATATTGCCAGTGGCTTTCTGATCCTGGAAAGATCCATGTCAAAAGAGATGCTGGCACATGAGAGTGTGCTTGGTTATTTCTGCTATGCAACATATATGTATCTATGCTCTCAGTAACAGTTTTGGCAGTGTGAATTATGTCTCTGTGAAATAAAATTGTGACACATCACCCAAAAGGCAATGGAGAGATACATGATACCAGTGAAGAATTGTGTCTCAGAAGTGTCATAAAAGCTTTCATTAAAGAGATGAATTTGGGGCAGCTAAGTAGTGCAGTGGTTAGAGCATCAGCCTTGAAGTCAGGAAGCCCTGAGTTCAAATATGACCTTAGGCACTTACCACTTCCTAGCTGTGTGACCCTGAGCAAGTTACTTAACCCCAATTACCTCAGGAAAAAAAAGACATGGATTTATTAAAAAGGAAGTGGTGATGGGTAATAGACAGCCTGTGTTTTATATTAATATCTATATGATAAGAAAATTAAAGGGTGTTCCTCATTACTTTGGACAACCCTGGTGTGGTATGCAAGATGAAAAGTTATGACTTGTCTGAAATCTATTTCACTGGAGGGAATACCCACATTGATGAGTATTAACATATAGACCAAAAATAGTCTACTAAAGTCCTTTAATTAAGTACTAGGTTAATATTTTCTCAGGACATAAAGGTAACCAGATTCTGGATGACATAGAGTTCAGGCTCTGACATAGGCTACCAAGATGGAAAGGCTTCAGTTGAAAGATTGTATATCTAATCTCAGAGTAGTAGCCCAGAGAAATTTACAGAGGCTTCCTATGCAGTTACCTTCTGGATGAGCAATTTTTAGCTACTGAAACTTAGAAAAATCACTGATTGACCATAAAGGGGTTATAGTCTTTATCTGTGGAAGGAGTCATCTAAAGAATCCCAGCCTTTTTTTTGGTCGGAGCAGAGATTTCAATTATAGCATTTTCAGGATATAATAGAAATAAACTTTTAACTTTCTAGTGTAGTTTATAAAATTTGCTTAAAATCTAAACTTTTCAGTTATTAATTCAGAACCATATGATGTAGTTAGGTATTTTCATCTTATCTCATAATCTTTGTAACAGAAGAAAATAGATCTAGTTATCCTACTATATCTATTATAGGGCTTATAATAGCAAAAGTAAAAATGTTTGTATTTTTCTTATTGGGCTGAGTTTAGCTCTTTGAGAGGTATAATTACAATAGTAAGAAAATATTGTAGTTTTAATGTCATAAATTGAAGAGCTTGAAGTGTTGCTTTTTATATCAAAAGCACTTTATGTATTGTGGAAGTTTTAAGGAATGTGATATAAATATTTGTGGGATGTAGGATGAGGGAAAATTTATAATCATATGGACAGATTTGGCTGTTCTGTCTGTCTTCACTTAGATTTCATCAAAAATTACAAGCACTCTATGTAAAGTAATTTATGAATTTGGAATCAGACCATGAATTCCTTCAATACAGTCCACCCATGAGACTTTTAAACCATTTATTTTGTTTAGTAGTACATTTCATTAGTTAAAGCATGTGTGTGTGTGTGTGTGTGTGTGTGTGTGTGTGTGTGTGTGTGTGTGTG